>JAWHQI010000158.1:1200000-1762500 GCA_033032865.1 Dactylorhiza incarnata | reverse complement strand
CTTTTCGTATTACTTTTCAGATGACACTTCGTATGACTCTTTGTAGGACAATTTGTATGACTCCTCTTAGGACTCTTCATAGGACTTTCGCCGACCTCGACCGAAGATGATGGGTCTGTTTGGGACAGCGTTTGCGGATGGATAATCTCTAATCCAAACGCAAACGCTGTTTTATAGTTGTTTGTTTGCGCTGATTTTACAAACGCGCTTATTATAAATATATAGTTGATAAGCGGTTTTTAATCCTCACTTCTATCTAGCTTATGTGTTCCTCCATACACGTGTCCCTAACCCTAATACATGATTTTTATTCCTTTCATTCTCTCGCGCCGCTAACACGACTCCTCTCCCTATCTCTCTCCACCACTCCTTACGACGCCGGCAGAAGCTCCATTCGCCGACAACCTGAAGACGTCGACTACAACTCATTATGCTACCTTCGCTCGACGACGATGTAGGCTTCTCCATTCTGCACCGATAACTCTCCCAATCGACGTCGACAACCAGTCCAAATAACCCATAGGCTCAATCTCCCGGCGAAAATTTCGGCTTCTTTTTCTCCGATTTCAGTAAAACCCACTGTTCTGCAGCCCTGTTAATTTTATTCGGTTTGATTCTGAAGTGGGAAGGGGAGCCTTGGCCCACTGGTTAAGGTGTCGTCGTGTGACCTTGAGGTTACGGGTTCGAGTCCTGGAAGCAGCCTCTTGCAAAATGCAAGGTAAGGTTTTCCTACATTTCACCCTTGTGGTGGGACCCTTCTCCGGACCCTCGCTGCACGGGGATGCTTTGTGCATCGGGCTGCCCTTTTTTTCCTGAAGTGGATGTAGATTTTGGCTTGATCTTGATGTAGATCCTAAACTGAATGTAGATCATGAACTAGATGAAAATATGTATTATTTTCCTATGTTCTCTTAAAGGCATTAGCTGCTTAGCCCAATTCTTGATGTACATGTTGATGTAAAGTATAAATTGATTGTTAAATGTTGCCGATTGTATTTGTCTGATTATCTCTCTCTGACCATCAGGTTAACATCCATCTCGATGAGACCCAGAATTCAATGCTAGCATAACTTTATATGCATAACTTTTGTGGCTTCTTTTCTACATATTAGCTAGAGATGTTATGACAGTGAAAAGTTTGATTAAAATTAATTCTTTTTATCGCATAGGTGAAAATAAATAACCGGAGAAGTCAATGCGCTACAATTATTAATGTTCATTTCTATTTAATGAACTCTGTAAAATATTTAAGTTTTATTATATTTTTATTTTTTGTCGGCGAACATCCTAAATTTCAATGTTTTTGTTAAAAAAATTTGCTTTTGAACAGCTGTTTTTCGAAACAACTTACTTGAAAAAACTCTATTCAATTAGCATACATGTGATATTTAGTACTAGCAAGAACAATGTAAAAGAATATTTTGTAACCATATAAGAATGGAGAAACAAAGTAATATTCACGGACTTTGTCATAGTTAATCGTGCTATTACAATTTACAAGAAAACAAGTGATGGGTAAAAATATGAATTGTGTTTGTAAAAAAGATTGCGAAGGATAAATGATTAGTTCTTACCTTGAAACTCGTATATTTAGTACTAGCATTTGTGCATAGGGCTTCACATATATATAGCTTTGTATTTGGCAAAAATGTGGTTTTAGTCCTCTAACTTTAATAACTTTTGGAAATCAGTCCCTTAAATTAATAAGCAAGAATTTAGTGCTTTAACTCTAAAAAACAATGGATTTCAGTCTCTAATCTTACAAAAAAAAATGGTGCGCACAACACACCTTCCTCTATGCGCACATGAGTCTTATTACAGTTGTAAATTTTTCGACTGAAATTACAGCTTGTAATTAACCTTATCATTCCGTTAATTACAAACGGAAAAGTAACTTCTCAGATTATTTTGAAAATAATAAAACGAATAATAAGGGCACAACAAGCTGAATAAGGTCCATTTATTTTGAGAATAACTCCCTATGCCAGAACTCCCTTCCTCTCCCGTAAACTCTGTCCAACGCTCGCTAAAACCCTCACTCGCACTCCTTCCCGCGCTCGCTGGCCGAAACCCTCTTCCTCTCCCTTGCTCGCCGACCCACGCCGATAAGGTCGCTCTAGTTTTCTTACGGTAACTTCCTTCTCGCGGTAACTCCTTCTGCTTCGTCGAAACCCTAGTGATTCTCTCTATTTTGCTTTTAATCGGAAATTTAAGCACGTGCATATTAACATGAAATTAACTTATTTTTTAATTGGAATATTAAGTGCTCCGAAAAATAATTGTACAATTTTTAAAATAACCGTGTTGTTTTTAAAATATTGTATTACAATTAGATTAATTATTGCATATATATTCAGCTATTTATTTTCAAAATAACCTAAAATTTTGATTTTCCGTTTGTTTTTAAGGGAATGATGAGGTTAAGGACTGAATTCTTACTTATTAAACTTAAGAAACTGATTTCTAAAAGTTATTAAAGTTTGAGAATCAAAACCACATTATTACGTACCCTTTGTATTTCAAGGCATACGATTTTTATAATACATCTTTCTAAAACAAATTATAACTCTTTTTGAGTTGGATTTAGCTATAGGAAAAGTAGTGGTATGATTGTATGAACATCATTGTTGAGACTAGTGATGTCAGAAAAGCAACAATTATGAGAAGAAAAATATGGAAATGCGTAAAACTAATTTTAGCTTTTTTGAAAATATAATTGTTCGTTGTATTCCAAAAGTATTGAAACCACCTTTTAATATACATTTACCCACCACTAGGAAATCAGGCGCGAAGAGAATAGAATTTTTCTCGCCGCCAGTACCACCAATCCAAACAAAATCATATAGTTCTCTTTTGTTCCTTGATGATCATCATTTTGTCTTAGCAAGTCGGTTTCAATTAACACGACATCTCTCATTGCCGATTGTATCGATCATTTAATCTTCGTCACATTTGAACATCTCTTAATATAAACAAATTCGGTTTCAACCTTCTATATTCCAATGTTTTAAAAATCGGGCCGGACCAGCCGGTTGAACCTGAAGCCTAATTCGAACCGGGTCTTCATTGGACCGGTCAAAACCCGAACAGACTGCTGAACCACCGACCCGTACCAGGGTTTTGTTAACCGGCTTGTATTCATAATTTTGTGCAACAATTTTGAAATTATTATAAAAATATATATATATAATTGCCCACAGTTCTCGAATCGTCCGCCGGGAGAGAGAAATTTCTGGCCGCGCGCCGCACCCAAGATCCGTTTGCCACGTGGCAAAAAACAGAATATTTATGTATGGGCGGTCACGAAAACTGCGGGCCTCGTTCTGGTCGCCTTTTCCTTAACGTGACCGCCGCTTCCCACCACACACGTAATACCACGTGTCGGCATCCTATGCAGCCATACTGGGGAATCTCCACACCCGAATCTAGATCTTTCTCCCGCGGAGCGCCTGCATCACCCGTCACAAGACCGTTGGTAAAAACAAATCAAGACCGTCCAACCCGATAAACCCCTCTCGCCTTTCTCAGAGCCTGCGGCAGCTTTTTATTGCTATAAGTAGAGGCATAAATAGTGAGGGGGGTAATGTTAGATTTCTATTCAGATCTAGGAATATTGATCGGAGATGGCGAATTCTGAGACTCAATCCGACGTTGTTGTAAGATTCTGCCCCCTTCTTCTCGATCGATTGCAGTTTTCAATTCAATTTGGCCTTGATCCGTTCTATTGTGATGCATAATCGTGTTCTTGGTCGTAAATACAGGAACGAAGGACGAGACTTAAGCATCTTGATTTCGTGCTTGTGATTGCTGCTCAGACGGTGGTGTTTTTATCGAGCCTGTATAATTTCGCAAAGGATAACGCCGGCCCGCTGCGTACTGGAATTCAGGCGGTGGAGGACACGGTGAAAGCTGTGGTTGGTCCAGTCTACGAGAATATCCTTATTATTTCCTTGCAGATTCTCAAGATCATCGATCGAAAGGTTGTTCTATGATCTATCTCCTTCTTCACCTTCTTCTTCTTCCGCTAGACACTGTCTCGTACGCCTGCGCCGCCGCGCATACGCATTCCGTCATCTAACTCGACCCCGCACATCTGATGGGGATCATGAGATCGAGTTCTGTTGGTGCTAATTTTCGGATTTTGCGTAGAGATCATTTAGGGCCGGTTGGTGATAAACTAGGTTTCAGCTGAGTTTAGGGCAGATTAATAGAATGATTTAGGAAATAGCAATCGGGTTTATGTTTTGTTAAGGTATATTTAGCACGTGTATCATATGTTAAACGGAACCCTAACGGGTCCGTTAACGGGTCGTCGGGGATTTAGTGTTACGCCTATAAATACCCCTGCTGGGGGCAACGGATAGTTCATTCCAAACTTGATGTTCACTCGGATGCTTCGAGCACCGATTCATGTTTTTCGTTTTCTCTGTTAAGCAGGGCATTTTTAGCTGTTTTTATATGAGCTTTTGGTGCTTTGATCCTGTTTTTATCTCTGAATTCAATTCACAAGCGGTAGAATCCATTATTTTATTGAGAAGATACTTTTAAGACGTTTTCAAACTTCTATTAAATGTTAAATCAAGGGAACCTTAGATTCTACATTAAAAGTCGGCCTAAATGTTGGCTAGGTCAGTTGCATATTCGAATATGTTGATTAAAAATGGGGTTTTGGCACTTTGAGTATCTAAAATATAGGTTTTAAGCAATTTGTATCTTGAATCTTTAAAATTAGCACTTTGCAACCCCTAATTATCAATTTCTGGTACTTTGCACTAAGACAAAATTCAGGGGTATTTGGGTTTGGGCAGTACAAAAAATGTTCATTCAAGTGTATATAGGTTCGGGCAGCATCAATAATCTGGGGTGCAACCAAAATGAGCATTTTTGGTGCTGCCCGAATCTAAATACCCTTTGAAATTTCAGTCTTGGGGTGCAAAGTGTCAGAAATCGATAATTGATTTGTGCAAATGACAATTTTAAAGATTCGAAGTGCAAAATGTCAAAAATCAGTATTTTGGGATGCAAAGTGCCAAGAAGCCATTAAAAGTTATTTCTCCGACATTGTCAAACATGATGAGAATTCATAAACTGACGCCACACTTCCATTCTTCATCAGGTTGATGATCTTGTCGGTGAAGTGCAGCGCCACGTGCCGTCTGTATTGAAGAAGGCCACCACAGAAGCCTACACGGCGGCGCAGCAGGCCCCGCAGGTAGTCCACTCAGTCATCATCGAGGTGCAGCGCAACGGTGTGACCGCAACGTCGCTTCGCTTGGTGCGTGCGGCGAAGAAGAAATATGGCCCCGTGGCACGCGACGTGTATGAGCGCAACGGTCCTACCATAGAGAGGCGTACGGCGGCGGCCTGGCATTCGCTCAACCAGCTACCCGTCGTCCCGCAGATTGCCCATATTGTCATCCCCACGGCGGCTTACTGGGCCGAGAAGTACAACAAGGCTGTGGTGCTCCTAGCTGAGAGGGGATATGCGGTGGCCGAATTCCTTCCGCTGGTGCCGACGGAGAGAATTGCGAAGGTTTTCGGGAAAGATGGGAATCCGACCGCTTCCCCGCAGTCGTCGCCGAGGACGGTGGCGGCGTCTCAGTGAAATGTGGGCGTGTGGTGGGCGTGAGGCTTCTCATTTTAGAAGCCATGAAGTTTGTAAAAAGGTGTTTCTTTCTAGTTTGACTCAGCAATCAGCTCTTAAGTCGTAATGTTGCCCTAGTTTTTTTAACCTTTTCATGTTGGTGTGGGAAGTTGGAACTGCGCGCCTCTGTTTATGTTCGGTTTTTTCCTGGGTTAGTTATTTTACTGTATTGTCCTGTATAATATTGTAGCCGTTTTATGCAATATTTGTCTTTAGATGAACGCCGGACTCACGAAAACTCTTTACGTGCACACAAAAATCTTACCTATAGCACTGTTCACGAAAACTGTGCACACAAAAATCTTACCTAAAGCACTGTTTACGAAAACAATGAACGTTGAATTCTAGAATGGTGATCTTTTTAGCTAATTATTTATCGAATAAGTAAATATTTTATAAATTATAAATAAGCGGGTTATAAAAAATCAGCGGCGAGAAGCAAAGATTGCGAATGGGTGAATAATCTGTGAAAGGGAGCAGAAAATCATTGCGGTAGCAAGAAGAAAGAAAGACATGTCTTAAGTAACAAAGACAGGGTGACAATCTGCAAGAATGTTTCAATAGCACATATGCTTTCATTTTTTTTCCTTGAATCTCGACAAAATAATTTAACAAAAAAGGGCAATGTTACACGCACATCGTTATTGGCTGGTAGCACATCAAAATAAACACCAAATAATAGTCGAGCCCTAATATTAGCACACCCACCCTTGAGTTAAGCGTACTCCACATACTCCTTTCTGCCAACTTCACGCCCATTCACGATTTTCTTGCATGCTCGCCTTGACGCCCCCACCCCGCCCAACTTTACCCAACGTTGTTCGTCTCCACCCCGCCCAACGCCGCCCAACGCCGTTCGTCTCCACGCCACTAGTCCTCCAGTTTGTCGGCTGTGGTGGGAGGAAGTGGTTTCAGGTGCATCATCATCTTCCTCGCTTCCAGGTGCAAAAGATCCCAACAACTCATTATATGGTCCAGCCGAGCTCAAATTATCCTCCATCATACCCTCTGCTTGATTTCCTTCTCTTCCCTCCACCATTGTTGCCGCTGCATCGGAGGGATCGCGCTGCAAGCGGAGAGGAAGATCGATTTTAGGGTTTAGAGGAACTGGAGTTGATTGCACAAAATTTCCAACAGCTTATAAAATTCTTAGTACCATCAGGAGCAAAAAAAAAATCTCTTCTTTTAGAACTATGCATTTTCCTCTTGGTCTAGGATGACAACAGAAGAATGCAAGAAATGAAAACAAAAGAGGATTATAGGCTGCTCTTATCTCGCAAATCATGGACATTGGCATGATCTAATATTTTCTATCAGAGCTCTGTTATCCCCCTTATTGAAGGAAATACCGGAGTGGTAGAGAGAACAACACGGGGACGAAGGGAAGATGCAGGGGTTGCATTGATAGGAGCAGAGAAGTCTTTATTTTAACACGAATCAAAATTTTAACTTTGGTGTGTTAATAACATGTCAGCGAGGCTCAACTGGAGGGGGAGAAGAATCGACACCCTCCAGGCCATTCGTTAGACGAGCGAGCTCAACTGGGGGTGGAGAAGAGTCGACACCCTCTAGGAGCGAGGCTCAGCTGGAGGTGGAGAAGAGTCGACACCCTCCAGGAGCGAGACTCAACTAGAGGTGGAGAAGATTCGTCACCCTCCAGGCCATTCGCTAGAAGAGCGAGCTCAACTGAGGGTGGAGAAAAGTCGACTCTCTCCAGGAGCGAGGCTCAACTGGAGGTGGAGAGGAGTCGACACCATCTAGAAGCGAGGCTCAACTGGAGGTGGAGAGGAGTCGACACCTTCCAGGAGCGAGGCTCAACTGGAGGTGGAGAAGAGTCGACACCCTCCATGAGCGAGGCTCAACTGGAGGTGGAGAAGATTAGACACCCTCCAGGAGCGAGGCTCAACTGGAGGTGGAGAAGATTCGACATCCTCCAGCAGCGAGGCTCAATTGGAGGAGGTGCCAAACATTTTAGGCTCCTAGCGTTGACTAGGTGGTAACTCTCTACTCAAGGACATCAACTCGCTCGAGGGGGCAAGTAGCCGGTGTGCAGGAGAGGAGCTCGTGCAGTGACCTGGACTCCTACAACACTGCTCGAGGACATCAACTCACTCGAGGGGGCAAGTAGTCGGTGTGCAGGAGAGGAGCTCATGCAGTGACCTGGACTACGACAACACTCTGCTCGAGGACATAGAACTCACTCGAGGGGGCAAGTAATGATATGAACATATTTTTGATACAGATTTCATGTGGGGTATGAATAGGGGCCTCACAGCCGGTGTGCAGGAGAGGAGCTCGTGCAGTGACCTGGTCTACGACAACTCTCTGCTCGAGGACATAGAACTCACTCGAGGGGGCAAGTAGTCGGTGTGCAGGAGAGGAGCTTGTGCAGTGACCTGGACTACGGCAACACTCTGCTCGAGGACATAGAACTCACTTGAGGGGGCAAGTAGTCGGTGTGCAGGAGAGGAGCTCGCGCAGTGACCTGGACTACGACAACACTCTGCTCTAGGACATCAACTCACTCGGGGGGCAAGTAGTCGGTGTACAGGAGAGGAGCTCGTGCAGTGACCTGGACTGCGACAACACTCTACTCGAGGACATCAACTCGCTCGAGGGGGCAAGTAGCCGGTGTGTAGGAGAGGAGCTCGTGCAGTGACCTGGACTACAACAACACTCTGCTCGAGGACATAGAACTCACTCGAGGGGGCAAGTAGCCGGTATGCAGGAGAGGAGCTCGTGCAGTGACCTGGTCTACGGCAATTCTCTGTTCGAGGACATAGAACTCACTCGAGGGGGCAAGTAGTCGGTGTGCAGGAAAGGAGCTCGTGCAGTGACCTGACTACGACAACACTCTGCTCGAGGACATAGAACTCACTCGAGGGGGCAAGTAGCCGGTATGCAGGAGAGGAGCTCGTGCAATGACCTGGTCTACGGCAACACTCTACTCGAGGATTTCAACTCATTAGAGTACCTCAAAATGTAGTTTCATTCTCTCCCCTAGTAACTAGTGCACGGGCAAAGAGAGTCAGCACTCGAGGGGCAAATCGGCCAACATGCAAGGGGGAGGTGATCTCGGCCGGCACTGCAGAGGTTTGGACTTAGGATGACGCACTGAACCCGAGACATCATCTCGTTGCTCGACCAGAAGTTTCAAGGGGAGAAGTGAGATCACACATCCTAAATCTCCCCTGAAGACATCATACTCCTTTGAGTGGACGTTCGATTCAGCTGATGAAGCGATGACCTCGCGGAATTAAGGAGAATCCTCCACGGGTAATTTTGAAAGATAGAGGGGTGCAACCTGTAATTATGCAAACTCCCAGGGGAGGTCCCGGTAATTAACCCAATTCATAAATTATATTATAAATTAGCGATCTGACCCTAAAAACATAGTCAAGGGCCTGCAAGAAAAATGGACCGGACCAGCGCGCAGCATGTACCATCTTCAGAATTGAATCCGTCTAAATTTTCAAGAAAAAATCCTCACCAGCGTTCGTCGAGTTCCAATGGGTCTAGCACCAAGCGAGAAAATGGAACGAGCGATAGCTCCGGCTTTCTATGCTCCGCTTGCTTCTCCGTAGCGCTACCGCTCCGTGGGTGCATAACTGCATACTAAGACGTCTATGGTGGAGGATAGCATAGCGATCGTGTATGGTTTTCTCATAGGCGGTGTGTGGTGGCAATAGTACAGAACCGCAGGTTGATATCCGTCATAATTTGTGCTCTGAAAAATGATTTTGCAGGGATACCGAGCGGTGGCCGGGTACTATCAGTGCCACATACTTCATATCGGGTGCCGCGCACGACCGCTAGTTTAAATACATTAAACTCTCCTTGGACATCATATTAGTGATCTTTCGCCCCCTATCCTTAACTTCAACTTGTGATTCTAACTCCAAAGATTCTTCATACATATGGTATTTGAAAATTTGATAGCTTAATGGCTATAATCAATGTATAGGTTGTTGTTAGTGAGAATGAACACCTTATCCATTATTTCTCTTTTTTGAACTGAAATTTTAATAGGCGAGGTCGCGGACTCAGCGGTTGAAGGCGAACGAGACCAAAGAGAGATTGTTGTGAAATATTTTGAAGTCGGAAGAACACGTCAACCAACAGGAGAATAAGGACACCAAACGATGAACACAAACTTTCACAATAATAACTCTAGGCAACTAGTTACAAATGGACAGGGCTGAATACAAGTTGCATCCAACTTGATTCACGACAGCCAAAGGTAGAAAAGAACTTGGTCACGGACAAGGTCCGCTTCTCCTCCGGAGCACACCGCGCAGGTGATACTCGCTCCTCGCTACCGCTGGCGTTGACTCTAACGCCCAGCGTTAGCTCTGCTAACTCGCAAGCTCGCTGCTCGCACTCCTCAGCTCCCTAGTCACCACTAGACGAAGCTCGCTACTCGTCACACTCAACGCCCCGCATTAGCTCCTAACGCCCCGCGTTGACTCGCGAGTAGGTACCTCTCTTGCCGAACTTACTCCAAGTTCGATGCTCGCCTGGAAGCACTCTGGTATCTCTAACTCGCTCAAAGTAGAGGATACTCGTCACTTTCAGAATGGATGTCTCTTTGGGGGGGGGGGGGGGGGACCGCTCTATTTATAGGCAAAACGGGGGGGGGAGGTGCGAGAAGAAGCCAACGCGGGCGTTAGCTTGTAACGCTGGCGTTAGCTCAGCGAGAAGGAGCTAACGCCGGGCGTTAGCTCTAACGCCGGGCGTTAGCTCACTTCAAAACTCAACAATTGCTTATATTTATGCAAGGGCTATCTCTATACAGCATAGTGTGTCTATGTAAAAGTGTTAGAACTTTTTGATGTGTAAGATTTAAAACCTTCCCTTGCTTTCTATGATTCTAGCTGGACATAAATATACAAAACAATTTTCATTTGGGGTGAGAAGTTGCTCGTTGATGAAATCTGATATACTGATTTGTCTTTTGAATCTAGGATTTCAGGGCCAGATCCTTCTACTCCGCTCTAATAAAGTCCAACGGTGTATGAGAAATTTTGGGGGACAGCCACATCCCCAAAATCAGGAAAGGGGGCCGTCCTGATCGTGCCACGTGCAAAACAGAAGGTCAGTCGCGTATGCGGCATTATTCAGTCGGAATTCCGTGCAATGTAGCGAAGAACTTATGGTAGTTTGTCGTGTATTTTACTAGTTTCACTTTTATTAATGAACTGAATGTTTATTTTTATTATTTGTTCAAATTGCAAATCTTGTGTTGAAATCCTATATTTTGATCCAACTTGGCTCTTGAAACAGTATCTCATGTTCTCATGCCAACTAATTGGCATTCATGAGAAATCAAAACCGACCAAACCAATCTAGTTCGCTTGAAATAATTCGACAATTACACCGTTCGGATCGGAATGGATCGGTTTTCCATAGTTTGAAATCGAGAAAATGGAACAGCCTTGATTTCATTTTAGGCCTAAAAGAAATACAGCAATGATATTTGGTCATACTTCTCCATGATTTAAATACACCTAAAACAAATAGCTTTTTGCCACTGTGAATTATCATGCATGCTTTCAACCAAAGATTAAAGGTTCGTTTGGCGCGGCTTATTTGCTCCGGTGAGTTTGGTCAAAAACACCATCATCATAGAATATATGTTTGGCAAGAAAAAAGTTATGACCGCTAACAAGAAAATAAACTAGCTTTGAACATAAAATGCATGTATTTTTTTAGACGAGGTCGGGCGTTCAAGAACGACGACGGTTCATGACCACCATGTTCATGAATGCCACCAACGCGAACCATGCATTTAATGATGGTGGCATTTTTGTCGATACTCACTGGAGCAAAAATGCAGCGTTGGGCTTCGTTTTGGCATGGGGGTGGCGGTCGTGAACGCGGTGGATGTGAACGCCCGACCTCTCCGAAGGAACTTCACTCACTTTTATGTACAAAACTAATTTTCTTTTCTTGGTAGACGTTTTTGTCCAAACTCATCCGAGCAAAATACGCCAGGCCAAATGGAGCCTTAATTATTTATCAGTGAGCGTTATCCATCTATCTCGAACCTAGCAGGCTAGCAGTTGTGTAACTTATCAACCACTAAGGTTTGATACATACTAGCCAAACAGAACCAATTAAACCAAACTGAGGTAAAACATTGGTTTGGGTTTAGGTCCAAATCGGCTTAAATAGAGCCAATTGCGCCCTCCCAATATATTATTTATGCATCTTTCTGTTACTCCCAGGTCTCCCTCTAGTCTGTCTCTCATCTCTCATTTTCTCGCTATCCACTGACAATTGTTTTAGGGCTAATACCGTCGAACTTAAAACCGTCCCACCTCTCTAACTTTGGGACTGTAAGGTACCGGGTAGCCCGTAGCCCTAATTGAGCCCCGATGGACCCTAAAGCTTGTAGATTGGTCTGGTCTTTATTAGGTCCATGATAGTCTACCGAGTTCTAGTTGACATTTTTTGTTTCAGTCATCAATCATCTTAAAATGTGGTTATGAACGCATTTGCGTTGTTTAGAGAAACTAAAATTTTCATGTTGTCATAAATGTTAAAGTAGTTTTTAACAGATACATTTTCATACAAAATTTCTGCACAAAAGAATGAAAAAATCATACAAAAATCCTAAGGTCCGTTCGTTTGGATGCAATTGGCATTGGAGATTAGAAATCCAATTCTAGTGTTCGGCGAAACGAAATTTAAGCGGATATTGGCTTTCATGTGAAAACCCGTGGCTTTTACTATGAACTAAAAAATCAAATAGCAATTCTTACCTCCGCCCAAAGGTTTTCCGCATAATCAAATCTTTACGCTAGAGTTTTTCGACCTACGCGCGGGTTTTGAGCCCGAGCGTGCGTTTTCCTGCAGAGTGTGTTTTTCCGTCGGGCACGAGTTTTTCGGTCGGGCGCGTGCTTTTCGACCGAACGTTCATTTTTCTCCCAGGCGGGCGTTTTTCGCCCGGGAGCGCGATTTTTCGCTCGAGCGCGCGTTTTTCAGCCGGGAGCGTATTTTTCTCCCGGGCGGGCGTTTTTTTCGGCCGACCGGGTGTTTTTCAGCATGTTGGGCTTTTTTCACCCGGACGCTCTTTTTTCGCTCGGGCGCGCGTTTTTCGTCCGAGAGCGCGTTTTTCGGTCGGACGCGCTTTTTTTGCCTGGGCGCATTTTTTTCGCTCGGGCTCGATTTTTCGCCCAGGCGCGATTTTTTCGCCCGGACGCGATTTTTTCGCCCGGACGCGATTTTTTCGCCCGGGCGTGTTTATTTCGCCCGGGCACGTTTATTTCGCCCGGGCGCATATTTTCGCCCGGGCGCGATTTTTTCGGTCGGGCGCGATTTTTTCGCCAGGGAGCGTTTTTTCGCCCAGGCGCGTTTATTTCGCCCAGGCGCATTTATTTCGGTTGGGCTCAATTTTTTTCGCCCGTGCGCGATTTTTTCGCCGGTCGCGATTTTTTCGCCCTGGCGCGATATTTTAACCCGGGCGCGCATTTTTTGCCCGGGCGCGCGCTTTTCGCCCGGGCGCACGCTTTTAAAAATTTGAATTTTAAAAATTTCAATTCCAAAAAGCTAATTCTATCGTGCAGTCAAACAACTTACATATATCAATTCCAATTCTGTTCACTGAATTCCATCCTGTAACCGAACAGCAGAATTGGTTTTATGCACAAACCCAATTCCTGTAGATATTAGTTTCTGGCTAAAGCCAATTCCAGAAAGTCATTACCTGCGCGCCGAACGGACCCTAATCCTAATTCCAATCCTGACCTAACATACACACACCCTAATCAGATTCAAGTATTCTTTCAAAAAAAAAATCAACATTACAGATCTATTATAGATCTACACAATAATAAATTTCAACAGATCTGTACGCTATAAAACTTTTTGGCACAAATTTCAACATATCTGAAAAAAAAATTCTACAATAGATGACTACACAAATTTCTGCATCCAAATAGGGAATAGTGTTATTTTTGGTTCGGATCTAAATTTGGAAACGCCATGGATGGTAGGAGAGAGAGTATGAGAGTTACAATCGGAAATCTGCTGGCCATTAATTGGCGGTTTCGGAAATCACCGGGGCCTATTAATGGAGTTAATTCTGGAGAGAGAATATGAGAGTTACATGAAAATCCCATAATGGCTCTCCTTGGAGGGAGAGAGACGTTCTCTCTCCAGAATTTAAACCACCGGAGGTTTATATTTTGCTATATATATAAATGCCTTGGGTGTGAGAAAAAAAAACCGACTGGAGAAGTGCAGCCCGGAAAAGTAGAAAACCGCTGGGAAGCCGGGCCGCCCACTGAGATGCTTCTCAGCGCCCGCTGAGAAGATGCAGTCCCTGTTCACGGAAAGAGAAGCCCCCTGAAGCCGCAAGAGGCTGATACACAGCCGCCTTGCTAGCGTTGGAGGGAGAGTCATCGTCGTCTTGCTCTTGGTGTCGCGAGGGGTGGGAGACCCCTGTAGAGGTTCCGTCGGAGGTTGTCGTTGGAGCAACATCGTGCGATGGCGGCGAATCGAGGAGATAATGGCGGTGCGGGCGTGACGGCGAAGGCTTGCGGTGGTGCATGCAATGGCCTTGCCGGAGTTTCTCTCCGGTGGTGGGGGTGTGACGGCGAAGGCATGCGGGAGTTCAGTGGCCTTGATGGTGTTTCTCTCCGGTGGTGCGTCTTGGTGTCGATGGCGTGCGCGGGTGCAGTTGGCCTCGACGGTGCTTCTCCGGTGTTGTTGCGGTTGAACGTCGGACGTCGACGTTGAAGGTTCGGTGAACCTTGTGCGTCCGCTGTGCTAGCGGATTGCAGTCCATATTATTATCTCTCCCGCGGATCGAGCGAGTCCGGCTCTCCGCAGTGTATTCTGTAACGGGCGTCGGTACATTTCTTCATATTGTTTTTGCAGTTATATGATTTATTTATATATGCAGTTTTTGTTCAGATTTACGTGTCTGGTTACCCTGTATTAAATTGGTTGCGCCCAGGGGATTGTTTCCGCGTCAAATCCTGACAAATAGAGGAAGCGTCTGTGAGGATTTGGCACAAATTTTCGTCGGAGCACGGGCACAGATACAGGTTGATCGGAGCTCGGCGAGAGAGTAGCCACATGTTTTCATCGAGTCCGGTAGTGGCCACCGGAGTTGCGTGCGGTCGTGGCTGGCGTCATGGAAGCGTCGGCGAGGAGGAAGAAAGGGTTCGAAGAGACGCGAGAGAAAGGGATTCCGAAAGAAATAAATCACGCGAAGGCGATTCCGCGATTGTAAGAAACGCGTAAGCAGGAGGGAGCTGCGGCCCGCATGCGCAGATTTTTGGCGTTCATTTCTAACATTGTGTTATCCGCCGCGCCAAATGACATAAAAAAGTGCGGTGACATTAAAAAAAAAATACCGCCACAATAAAAACTGTGTCCCAAACAGACTATAAATAAGATCAATTTTGTTTAACCCAGATAATTTGGCCCCTCATACATGATACAAACATGAGAATCAAAGGTTAACTATCTGTGTCATCTCAGAATAGTATGACAGCTAAAAAAAGTAGTTTGGGAGAATGAATATCCTACTATAATATGGAGGAACGAGAGCTACTCATTTTGTTTAAGTGCATCGTTGGATCTAGATAAGAGAGGAGTAAAGTGTGGGCATCCAACGGTTCGTGTGGATGCCCGCTCACATCTCAAAGCGGACACATTTCAAAGCTTACACATCTCAAAGCGCTTTGAGATGTGTGCGTGCATCCACACGGAGCCTAGTAAAGTGCGGGGTGCACTTTATGATAAAGTGCGGGCATCCAACGGTCCACGTGGATGCCCTCACACATCTCAAAGCGCTTTGAGATCTGTGCGGGCATCCATGCGGACTGTTGGATGCTCTCAATTTACGATAAAGTGCATCACCCGCACTTTACCCCTAGCCCTTTTCTCTATCATTTTTAGGGAACTCTTGGATTTATTAGGTTCCTTGATTGACTCTATTCGAGTCTCGAGGACCTTGAAAACAAAATCGCTTGCTCTGACTTCTTACTGGCTAAAATTGTTCTTAGGGTCTTTATTTACTACCTAATTACCTCTAATCGAGCCACCGATCAATTGTATAATTTTAATTATTAAATTGTCAATTTTTCTCTTGTATACGATCATTACGATGGCCCGAAGATTGATGATCGGTCGAAAGTTGTCTCAGCTCAGATCTAGATCTAGATCCGATTGAACCCAAATGATCTTAGCCACAACCCCATCCGCTTCTTAATTTCAAGCCGATCAAGGAGCGTGTCGGCTTCTAAAGATCTTCAAGGGACTTTGTGGCAGCTCTCTCACCACAATTCGCCGCCGATCCGTTATCCGTCCATCATGGGCTAGCGTCACCGAGCTGATACGGCGGGGCGAATATTATAAGGCGAGTATCATCCGGCCGCGAGAGTGCCGGGGAGTACTCTAATTTGAGACCAGCATGACTTGGGGTCTTCCCGAACATGCGTTTTAAGACACGTGATAATAAGTTTGTTAAAAACGTCATTGGTGACGTCATGAATGCGTGCGGTGGCTTGGCCGTCAAGTCCCTGCAGTTGCTGACAAATTCACCGCATCAGTTGTGCTGTGTAAAAATCCTTTAAAAAAAGGTGTAACAAATTACGTGAATCTTGGATCAAACTATTAGCCATGAATCTTGGATCCAATCTCTGGTCGAGGGAATATTCCTCAAAGTATTGGTCGTCGGACGATCCCGAAAATACCAAAAATGCGCGAACCGGGATTCATGTCAGGCCGGCTTGACCCGGGCAGGTTTAGGTAGTCCGACACATCCATGTGCTAGGGCTCGCGCCTTGGAGCATGACGTAACATGCATGTTGCGTGGTCCGTGAGGCATCCGCGCGCTGCCAAGGTTAGGGGCGGCGCTATTCACGGGCACACCAGGGCACGTGTCTGAGTGTCTCATATGGATCATAAAAATTTAAAAGTCGATTTTTCTGCAGCAGCTTAATGAAAATCAAATCTGATACAACTATCGAAGGAAAACACATAAAGTGGAGTCATTAGTGTAAAGTTTTCTTTAAGTTTTGATGATGCTTTATTTTTGTACAAATTAACCTTCATGTGCTGATTTTCTGAGCTCTCGAAGAATCATCATCGTCATTAGACTTGTGGACGCGATTCGAAGAATTTGTAAAAAAAAATAGGCTGTTCGGAAATCTTTTATTCTTCTACTCGTCGGTCATTACTATCACCTTCTCTTATCATGTCTCTAATTGAGGAAATATTTTGTGCTTCATAGTGTGGATGGTCTGTGTAATAAAATTTAAATATTTATTGACAAAAATCATTTTCATAAATTATATAATATTTTTAGATCTTCCATCACTTGTATTCAAGTACCTCGACAAATTCTAGCATATAAAACTCGAGATTCTAAGAAAAATAGGTATGCGGAGAATTTCATATTACATTTTCCAACTCAATCATAAACGCGACGAAAATTTTCAATTGACAAAGTATATTGCTCGACTTTAGACTTGACAGAATTTTTTAATGTCACAAAACCTGCAATTTGTCTTACATTCGACAAAAAATTTGAGAAAACAAAGTCTGCCGCTCAACCCTAATTTGGTAGAATTTTTCGGCACGATGAAGCCCGCCTCGTGTCCATTTTTTATTGTACTAACTAATGAAAACATTACTCAGAATGCATCTGTTGTGGTCGCTCGGATGCTCTTGTACACCGGTCGGATTGAACCACCTTAGCTCAGAAGCGAACCGAGCGCGCAAATAGTCAATGAGTAAATTAGTAAGTGACACGAAGACTTTTAACGTGGAAAACCCGAAAAGAAAAAAAGTCACGCGGCTGGAGCTGTGCCGACCAACTTACACTATCTGCTGGGGGTTGCAATTAGAAACTAAGAACTCGAGCGTGACAAACCGCTACTCGCTACAATGATAGGGAGAGAGAGAGAGAACTCCGAGGGTGACAGATCACCTCTCGGAAAACTAAGTATTTCTTATTCTGAGAACGGTGGTGAGAACAAAAGTAAGAATACCGAGTCGACTTTCGGGATTCGAAGGATTCCCGAATCACTTAGGAAGATGGTCTTCTAGAGCGGAGGAAATTTCCAAGTCCACGAGGGAGATCTTCGAAACACGAACGAGATCTTCAAGCGCCGAAGGAGGACTCAGAGGAAATCTTCAACGAAACTCTCTCGGATGTTGAAGGCAAGATGTCTTGAAATGAAGGCTCTGAGCTCCTGTTATAGCTTTGGTCGGGGGTAACTCGGTAATTTTGTTGTCGTAATTACCGTAACCACCTGACGGTCAAATCACGCTGGTCGATTTGGAGCACACAGATCGCCATTTTTCATGAAGACCGTTTCGCCATTCGGGCGGTTTGGGCAGCTTCGTTGAAGGTGATGAAAGCGACGAACGAACACGGAAGCGTTCTGAGCGCGCAACGAGCACGGGAACGGTCGGAGCGCGCGACGAGCATGGGAGCGCGCCACAAGCACGAGAACGCTCTGAGCGCGCAACGAACACGAAAGCGTTTTGAGTGAACGGAGATTGAGCGAGTGCGATTGGAAAGCAGTTGCTATGAAAGCGAGAATATGCCCTCCGAAAGTCACGCCATTCGAGAAACAGGGAAATGCGCCCCCTAGGAAAAAGGGGGTTCCGACCGCATCCCGCAAGGGGGGGCCGCCGGGTTCCACTCTGGTATGAGGGGAAAAAAAGGGGGGAGGGGGGGGGGGAGAAAAAAAAAAGAGGGGGAGGAGAAAAAAGAGGGGGAGGAGAGGGAAAGGGGGAGGGAGAAAGAAAAAAGAGGGAAAGGAAGAAAAAATGAAGGGAGGGAGAGAGAGAACGCGGCCACAATTTGCGAAAGATAGACATTTGGCTCTCCACGGAGATCCAAATGGCTCTCCGCGGAGATCCAAATGGCTCTCCGCGGAGAGCCAAATGGCTCTCCGCGGATATCTAAATGGATCTCCGCGGAGAGCCATTTGGATCTCCGCGGAGAGCCTTTTTGCTCTCCGCGGAGAACTTTGTGCTCTCCGCGGAGAGCTTTTTGCTCTCCGCGGAGATCTTTTTGCTCTCCGCGGAGAGCCTTTTGGATCTCCGCGGAGAGCCTTCTGTATCTTCACTGATTTCATTTAAAGCTATAATTTTGACCCCATTTGAAAACGGTATTCATCCATGAAACAATTGTTATTATAGACAAACATTACAAATGTACACGAATAATGTTTCTTAATTTACATCAATCAACCACAAAATATTTAAAGATTTCTGCACAGATCTGGGCTCTAAACATAGGCATTTTTTTCTGCCAGTCTGCGCAACTCTCCCAGCTTCCCACCCCTTCCTTCACTATGTGCTCCATATACTTCATAACGAAGACACCGCAGTCCACGGAGTTCTCCTGCTGTGGTATACAAACAGTCAAGTCGAGACTCCAATTGGTAAATCCTGCGTGGACTTTTTGAACGGTCGCCTTCTGGAGCGCAGCAATCTGCATTAACACAAATATTTTCGTACATTAGTAACTACGTAATATACAATACTACATTGCATGTCAACGAACTGTACTTACAGCTATTTTAGCGGGAACTTTCCGTTTGGGGTTACGCAGAGAGTCATGTATTAGCCACTTCTTATCTTTAACAATACCCACCAATAAAAACCAGTGTTCACTAAAACATACGGGCATTAGAATCATTTTGACATTGGCGAGATTCTCCTTAGTAATGCGCTCGAGGAATCCAGCTATAAGCGTAGTATCTGCTTTATTGGTCCGTTGGAAGTGCAACTACATAATTTGTAACATTTTTTAGCAATGCAATCAGAATTATTAATGTACAAAGCACAGATAGGGAAATCATACCAAAAAGTTAGGAGTGATATACATAAACGGATGATACGGTTCTTTTTCCCGCTCTCTACGCAGAGTCAAGATCTTTGCGTAGGCATCAATATGACAATCTTCAACGTATTTATCCGTTAGCAGAGCATCCATGCCATCTCGAAATCCCATTATATTCCATTTATTGAATGCTTGATCGTTCCTGAAACATTAGAAAATCATCGTCAATTTCAATGTGCATAGATAAAATTTTTGAAAATATAAAAGTGTATAATGTCAAAAGGGCACCTCGATGGAATGACGCTCATACGTTGATGGATGATATCTCTATCTTCTTCACTTATTAGCGGTCTCCCCGGATAGTCAACGGGGTACACATCAAGTTCATCCGTCTTTGTAGTTTTAAGGTTTTTTTCTCCTAATGGGGAGTCTGGAATTTGAGTAATGGAAGTATCGTGAGGGGTAGTGAGGGTGGTAGCGTGGTGGGTGGGGGATCCAGAGGTACTAGGGCTAGGCGATGGCGTGGCTGGATGAAGGAGCGTGTCTATATCGGCACTCATAGACTCAAGACTGATACCTACACTGTGACTAAAACTAACTAAATCACTATGTACTCTATCTATTTTATTGTCTACTCTATCTAGCCTATTATTGAAATTATTCATCTTACTATCTAATAATGCAAATTGCTCTAACATCCTATTTTGTAAATCAATCCAAAACTGTACAGGAGGAAGAGATGGTGTGCTAGGTGGTGGGGGAGGTGATGATGTGCTAGCTGGTGGGGGAGGTGATGATGAGGGAGATGGCGACGATGGGTTAGGTGGTGATGCAAACTTCACTTTTTTTGCTGCCCTAGAAGCCGGGCTTATTGATTTTCTCTTAGAATGGGGAGGTGGCGGTGTCTTCTGTGATGTCAGCTCTGAACATAACAGCTTCTCCTCTGGTGTTATGTCCTCGAGTACTTCCAACACCTATAAAGAAGAAATACAACCATTGTATTGGATAGTTCAACATTAGTAGTTAATCGAATAAAGTAAACTATTTACCTGCTCATCCAAGATAGATGGAACAGTGACCCCCAGCTCTTTCAATGTAAATGAGACCTTCTCCGACCATCTTAATAGTCGAGGCCTCAATGTCGGATAATGCGGAGGGATGCTGGTGGTGTGCTCGAGGAACCAAATCTATATGAATCATTGCAATAGTTTAGAACATATGAAACAAAATTCATTTTCAGAATTAAAAATATAGATACTTACAACTAGAACATGGGTGCATCCGTAGATGTATCCCAATGAGGATTCTGGCCTCTGTTGCATTTGGCCTTCTTCTGAAATTGGTGGCAGCTTCTCCACCATCACCCGGAACGACCTCATTAGGAAGGTATGAATTGCTTCCGGCCAATTGAACTTTTGGAAGTTCTCCAAGTTGGAGACCTCGTCAAAGAACCTTGGGAACCTCTCCGCGCTCGAGGGGAAGAAGAAATTGCACAGAAGGTGCAAAACCAATACGTTGGTCGTCACAGGGGACGACCCCTTCTCCATCGCTTGAAGCTCCGTCTTCAATTCTGTCTTCGTGAGCGCTCCAGAAGGCTTGGAAGTCAGGATGACTTCCTCCCCATGGTTGGGCAAACCCAATATCAATGCCACGTCATTGGGGGAGAAGGTAAGCTCCCTCGATCCAATGACGAATACATCCTTCTCGATGTCGTACCAGCTGAGGAGACTGTATAGGAGTGGAGTGTTCTGCGGCACCTTCGGTGCATGGAAAATATGCCAGATGTTGGCATCCATCAACATCTTCTTCTGACTCTCCTCCATTCGTTCAAGAATGGCTGATGCTTGGCCCACAAATTTCGACAAATAGCACCTCGAGCTAAGAACATGAATTTTCTTCTGCCCCATAGATCTGTCAAAATTATTAACGATTGTTACAATAAATCATTGATATGCATGTATAATAAGATAAGAAAATCCAATATAAAGGTCTCTGGGGAAAGCCAAAAGGCTCTCCGCGGAGACCCTTATGGCTCTCCGCGGAGACCCTTATGGCTCTCCGCGGAGAGCCATTTGGATCTCCGCGGAGATCCAAAAGGCTCTCCGGATCTCCGCGGAGATCCTTTTGGCTCTCCGCGGAAAGCAGGTTGTCTGAGGAGATTCTGCACAAACTCAAGGAAGAGGACAAAATTACATATTTAAACAATAAAAAAAAACAATAAAAAACATGCTTTTCTGGGGTTCACAGACTATTGCAAGCTCTTTTTTTTGTTATTATCCTTCACCTTTTGCTTGAGCTGCACATCAGATCGAACTCGAAACTGGTTCATCCCCAACACCCGTGCGACTCGCGCCCAGTACAAGAAACGCTTGGCCAGGCTCTTCCAAGACATTTGATCACCAGTCGTCGATTTCACATGGGAGCGCTCTGCTGAACTAGTTAGCAAGTAATTGAGCAGCTCCTTCTCCGATTGAGAAAACGGCTCCCCTATAGATGGGGTGGGGACGATGGCCTCCATTATTTGATTGAAAGTAGGCAATTGTTGATTGACCATGAATGGAGGACGGGAACCAATCTCGCTGACAGCGGACGAGCTGCCCCCAGCAGGTTCCTCCGTCGTCGTGATGATCGCAGAAGATGCTGGTTGAGTTGAATTCTGTGTGGTCGGAGTTTCGGCTGGCAATGGTTGTGTAACAAGAAAAGACGGTGGAATGTGGATGTAGTCTTGATCACTGAGGTCCTTTTTGGCTTCGGTATGCGACTGCAAACTGTGCTGACGACCTGGTGTTATCGATGAGGTTGATGCCCCATTCCTTTTTAGACGTCCAAGATACTCCCAACGATTTTGAATCTCCTTGTGGGTTATTTGAACTAGATCCTCACGACGCGCAGCAATGCGGGCGTAAGCTGGTGCGACCACTTTGATCCAGTGAATATTGCCCGCATGCCCAGCATCAATCTCTTTTTGAACAAGTCGATCAATGATATCATCCGTTGATCCTTCAATTACTTGTTCGGGCACGGATTGCATATCTGTTGCACGAGGTTGACTTGAACAGTGATCGGCGCCTGTTGTCAAGGTGACGGTTCTAGTTATTGTTGTGGTGACAGTCTCTTCCAACTGCATGAAACTATCGTCACGACGCGCCTGCATTGGAGCAATCAATGACGCAGCCTGATTCAAGGCAGTAATGATGCTGCGTTTGGGCGCTGCTCGTTGAATGGGCAATCTGAATCGAGTCTGGGCAACCATATCCTCCAAGTGCTGTTTAAGAACCTGTTCTGATTTCGGCCGAATGAACCGTTTGAAAGCGAAATTGGTGCTATGTAAAGCCGAGACAAGAACAGACCATATTCGATGCAATTGTGGAATATGCAAGGATTCAATGGGAAAATCTTTCAGATCCAGCAGTTCATCGGGCTGAAGAAATTTGAGAGCAACCATTCGGAGTAAGCGTCGTTCGAGGGGGTTGATCATTGGTGAAGTGCTCATCACAGCTTCCCAGAGATTAAGACCTTGTAATGCCGATTGACGTTCATTGCCCAATGCGTTGAGGCTGCGAGATTTCTTATGGTGATTTGATGAAGAGCTTTGCCCATGCGATGTTGGTCCGGGTTTTCGGCGCTTGCGACTGGACTGAATGGAATGTGGCGTGTTGCTTATATCGACATCTTCGGTATAGTGTGGCTGTGCAGCTTCGTCTTCTGCAACTATGTGATTATCATCGTGAGCCCTCTCCACAACAGTTGCGGCAACATCAAGTGCATCCTTCACAATCGCATCGAACGTGTGGCTCGACCAAATTGCATTATCTGCTATTGATTCGGCGATCATTCCAACGGATTCCAGTTGTCCGGCAGGAATTTCTGGCAGTTGAGGAAGGGATTGTCCAAACGCTGCCGTCAATCCAAACTCGTCGTCGCAATCATCAATCGAGAGAGGCAGCATATGAAACATTGTCGACAGAGATGTAGGTGAGGGAGTAATGCCATCGGTCGCAAGCAGTGCGAGATACTGAGTGAGAATGATATGCATACCCGAGATTGGCAAATACGCCCAACGAGGATCAAATTGGAGTTCGCCGCGAAAGTTGATTTGAGCAACCACGGCATGGAGCAGCAGGATCCCTCCATCCAGGGACATAGTCTCCGGGCAAATGGCTCGCCCTTGACGCCATAAGTTTTCGTTCTTCCCTGATCCACGTCGTAGAGTTGAACGAAAGAAGCGATCCACGACGGTGTTCGACGTGCCTGCTGGCGGCGTTAAGCAATTTCTGATGTGCTTTTTTTGCGTCTCGTGGCAAGCTAGAAGTTTGGTAGTCACAATGCGCTTCGAAGGTTGCACATCATTCTCCATTTCCCACTTTTTAATTCGATCCAACAATGCATCCAATTCAGTCTCAATGATGGAGTCTTCCCGCATTGAAGCATGTCCATTGCCAACAATGATTTCGGCCACGACAGCCATAAATTGTTCCTGGCGGGCACGATCTGTGCCGTTCGAATTGTCCATGTACCTCGTGATGAGGTGATGATTATCTAGGAGAACAAAGATGTTGTCGAAGTCTTGTAGCCATTCCCGATCATCGCAACACTTGTCAAGGTACATGATGAGCAGCGAAGTATCAATTCCGTAAGCGTTGTACCGGTTCTGCAAACTCCGACCAACAAATCGACGCTCTGCATTGCCCGTTGTCGTTGTGAATTGATGGGAAAGAATTTGTTGGCGCTCGTTCATGACTGAGTGTAATCCATCAACGGGGGAAAATTTCCTGCCATTGAACTCATCCGTCAATTTCATGCGTCCCGGCACATTGTGATGATGGTCAGCCGAGAGATGAGTCCCGGTTATGGCGCCTTCCATTCGGTTGAAGAACGAAAGTTGGCGAGCAATGCAGTCTTGGACTAGGCGTGTCAGCGTTGATTCCACTGGACCGAGAGTGCCGTTGTACCCGTTGCAATGCTGAAAAAATGAGGGAAAATCAGGGAACACTGCCGGATCCTGCTGCGATGACGTTTGCCCGAGTGCTGCATCCCGTAAGCGCATATCCAAATACCACGACACGTGACCACGATATAGTGCGGCTTGACGCATGTATCGAGTCGTTCGGGCACAACGAATAACCTTGGCGGCATCAGCAATGCCGGAACGGGATGTGTACAAGTCGTAAGCCATTTGAACAAGACCGATGTCGTGCGCGCTCTGTTCGAACAGTTGCACAGGATAGTTAAGGACGATGGGCGTCGGGATCAACTTCTCGGTTTTGGCCTCGTCCATGACATGGAAGGTGGCACCACAGCCGCCGGAGGTGTTCAACTTCTTGCACACATATCGAGCACTGATAGAAAATGCAGTGGTGTCGATGCAATCTACAACTCGCGGGGCACTGAATTGCTTGCGGGAAAGAAAGCCGACTTTGTTGCAAGATGGACATGCACCCGCTACCACATTGACGCCGTACTGCCGTTCCGGATCGATCACGAGCAATTGTTTCAACAGATACGCATTCATGTCAGGACGCTTGTTCCACAGTGGCACTGGCGGTTCGATTCTGATAGGAGGGCGCATGCCATCATCCATCATTTTCAGTTGTATTTTGATCCAATCCTCCTGAATTTTGTTTAACGTGTCAGATTGCTTGCCACAAATGCACGGCTCACTAGTGGGGCGGTCAAATGTTGACGAATATAATGGAGGTGTTTGCGTCGGAATCGATTCGGTTGGAATTTCAGGGCAACGATGAATAAGGGTCTCTACTGATCGTTGTGTTTTCGCAATGTCCCGCAGCAGAAGGTCAATACCATTCATTGCAATTAATGACGAACAGACAGACAATCTAGCAATTAATGACGAACAGACAGACAACTGATTTACCAGGTTTTGCAATGAAGAATGATCACTTGAAAAAGAATGAAAATGTAGTTCTTTATACTATGTTTAGGTCATGGAGGATATTTTCAGGAGACAAGCCAAAGCAACTCATAAACCTGTGGTTCTCCACGGAGAACCACTGGATCTCCGCGGAGAACCACTGGATCTCCGCGGAGAACCACTGGATCTCCGCGGAGAACCTTTGGTTCTCCGCGGAGAACCATTGGTTCTCCGCGGAGAACCGCTGGATCTCTGCGGAGAATCTTTGGTTCTCCGCGGAAATCTAATGGGTTATCCGCGGAGAACCCTTGGATCTTCGCGGAGATCTTTTGGGTTCTCCGCAGAGAGCTGGCTGCGCTCCTTGGAAATCCCATGGTATCCGCGGAGAACCCAAGAGATCTCCGTGGAGATCCAAAGGATCTCCGCAGAGAAGGATTCGGGGTTCTCCGCGGAGATCCAAGGGTTCTCCGCGGAGATCCAAGGGTTCTCCGCAAAGGAGGTATACACTCTCCTTCCTTGGACAACAATGGCGGAGAATATGAAACCCTAAAAAAGAAAAATGGCGTAGAAGATGTACCAAGCGGAGATGAATCTCGAGCCTAGGATCTCTTGTGTCGTGAGTCGGAGAACGCCCGCCGGAGAGTCGTTAGCACTTGGCCGGAGTCGGATGGGGGAGGCGGCGCCGGAGAGCAATCGGGGGGAGCGCTGCGAGAGAGAGGGAGATAGAGCGTGAGTGCGAAAGAGAAGGAAGGGGAGAAGCTGGACGGGCGCGGGATTGATGAGAGAGGGAGAGATTGCGTTTTATTATTTTAATGTTTATTATGATTATTTTATTAATATTAAGTCAAATTCAGTGAACCAGAGTGAGACCCAACCGAGGGGGGGGCTTGGCCGCACCCTCGTTTGGGGTGCAATTTGGCCGCATACCCAAGGGGGGTGCGGCTTGGCCGCACCCCCTATCATGGGGGTGCGGGCTATCCGCACCCCACTAGTGGGGTGCGGTACTAATCGCACCCCAGTAGTGGGGTGCAGCCCCGGGAGTACCTATGAATCTATGAGTGCACATCAGCATCATTTTATATTTTAGTTTGTGCCTGGCTGAGTTAAAATTCTAATTTCGCCACTATAGACGACGCCTTTGCGGGCCAGCGCCCTCGGCAAAATTTAAAAATTATTGACGTACCTTTGCAATAATTGGAGGTACAAAAAGCTAATGATCTTTTCTAACTGCAGAAAGCCACACGACTTTGTTAATAAGCACAAATTATAGGGTGGACACGTCCAAATCAAGAAGGAAAATTTGAATATGGAGACTTAACCGAGAGAAGGGGGAGTGTAGAGAATTGATGGCCCGGTCCTTGTCATGTTTTCATAAATAATCTTGTCTTTTGAATCACCGAGTATTTATTTAAAGAAAAATTATTGTCCGTGTGCGCCTGTGCGGCGACGCCGTAAAATTAGGCAGTGTTTATTGGCGCATCATCTGGGAGAATTTTTTTGGTGCGTCCAATATTCATTCCTCTATGTGCACTAAGATGATTTTTATGCACTAAATTATATTCTTACGTTCATAATGTCATTTTACGATCGTAATGTATGATTTTACAGCTGTATTTTTTCCAATTGTAATCGGAATATGAGTAATACGATACTTAAAATGAGTGTAAAGGTACTAACATTAATGTTTTGTGATTTTAAAAAAAAATTGAAGTCGAAATATATGATTTAGTGCATAAAAATCACCTTGGCGCACATAAATGAGTGAATGTCAAACGCACCAAATTTTTTCCCCTAGCTCCTGCGCCATGCTAATGATTTTAACACTTTGACAGCTTCTTTTCGGTTTTATTTTCTCATTATTCGAGTTATCTCTTAGATATTATAGAAATATTTGAGATATTCGAGTTTTCTCCAAATTATTGTACTAATAGCTGAGATAATTGAGTTCTCTCTAAAAAAATTTACTGATCTTCTTGCGTAAATGTAATTATTCCAAAGACTAAGGTTCCGTTTGGCACGCTGGAGGTGGTTGGGAACGTGGTGGCTATGAATTGTCGTTCGTGAACCCTGACCTCACCTAAGGAACTTCGTCCACCTTTATGTTCAAAATTAGCTTTCTTTTCTTAGTGGCGGTCATAACCATTGTCTTGCCAAACATGCATTCTATGAAAGTGGCGTTTTTGTCCAAACTCAAGGGAGCAAAAAAGCCACGCCAAACGGAGCCTAAATGTTACTTACATTTTCTAAAAAAACTAAAATTTTTGTTCGTACCTATACAAAAAGAGAGATTTACTTCTTCCATCTTCAAAAACTACTCCCACGTACAAGAACAAATAATTCCTGTTTATGCACGTAATGGCGAGAAAATGAAAATAACTATCATGAGTCAAAATTTTATGAAAAAAAATTAGGTGAGTTACTCTCATCTAAGATCATGATGAGAGGAGTACATCTAAGCCGTTGATTGCTATAAATACGCCTGTATTTTAAAATAAAAAATAATGTCAGTATTTATCCTACCGTCGGATCTGAGATCATGCGGCTGTATTTATCTCCCACCTAGAACTAGGTGAGAGAACATACCGCATTAAAATATTTTTTTTATTTTAAAACTTTTGTGGTGCTGCTCTCTGTCTTTTATAGGGATGTAGAGACATCATATATTGAATTCTGCGATGTGGGACTAATATAAGGACTAGATTTATAAAAAAAAATCAATGCTGAGTTTTGAACTGGTGATCTCCAACAAAATCCAAAATTCATAACCACTACATCAACACTCTCTCAATTGGTTGTTCCTTTGGAACAGAAGTCCCTTCCCTGGAGATCCCTTAACGTATTCTAATATCTTTAAAGCAGCTTGAAGATGACATTCCTTCGGAGCTTGCATGAATTGACTGACCTTCCCAACAGCATAGCAGATATCAGGTCTTGTTACAGTTAGGTAGATGAGCTTGCCTACAAGACGACGATATCTAGTGCTATCAAATAGAGGAGGAGAGTTGTCAGTCCAGAGTTTGTCGTCTCCAATTGTCATTGGATATTTAGCAGGTTTAGCACCCAGAAGACCTGTTTCCTTTAGAAGGTCAATAGCACACTTCCATTGTGAGAGAATAATGGAGCTATGCTTCCTTGAGATTTCAATGCCCAGAAAGTACTTGGGAGTCTCCATATCTTTGGTCACAAAGTGTTGGAGAAGATGTTTCTTTGTAAGGGAGACACCTTCAACGTCATCACCTGTGAGAAGAATGTCATCAACGTATACAGCCAGAACAACCATTCCATGAGATGTCTTGCGAATGAAGAGAGAGTGATCCGCAGAACTACGGACAAATCCAATGATCTTGATAACTTCGTTAAATTTTTCGAACCAGGCGCGAGGACTTTGCTTAAGACCATAGATGACCTTCTTTAGCTTACATACACGAGTCTCCCCCGGAGCAACATACCCTGGAGGTTGCTCCATGAAAACAACCTCTTGAAGATCACCATAGAGAAAAGCATTCTTAACATCCAATTGAGAGAGTTGCCAACCTTTGTTGACGGCCACAGAGAAGAGGACCCTGATGGTTGTAAGACGAGCAGCAAACTGAAATGCTGGCTCTTCTCAGAAACCTCGGAGTCCCGCAAGGTCCTGCTCCACCTGCCGCTCCAATCATCCCGCCTCCCTTGGTCCCTGATCACGCTCTATTGGGAGAAGCTGCTCAAGAAGGAGAAACATACGAAGAAGAATACTCGGATGCTGCCAGCTCCGCGCATCCAGTCCGCCCCGCCAGGAGAGCTAGAGGAGAACCCCTTCACCGCCAGCAAGGAGGAGTAGGAGTCGAGCAAGCCATAGGAAGGCCCACTCGCGAGGAGATACGCGACGTGATAGCTGAAGAATACGGACAGGCCGGACACCGGGGCATCTTCGCCTGCCGCCCCCTACGTCGCGGCTCCCCGCTCGCACAACAAATCTCGGACCATCCAATTCCGCACGGCTTCAAGCTTCCCAACGCCGAGACATTCGATGGAATGGACGATCCCCTGGAGCACGTCAACCATTTTACAACCATCATGCGGATCTACAACGCCGCTGATCAGCTCCTCTGCCAAGTGTTTCCGGCAACACTCAGGGGGCAGACACGCACTTGGTTTCATTCCCTGCGGGATGGATCCGTCAATAACTTCACCGAGCTCGCGCAGCAGTTTACGGACCAATTCATCGCAAACCGAAGAATCGTTCGAAATCCCTCACATCTTTCAGGAATCCGCCAGAACGAAGGAGAGACCCTCAAAGACTTTTTCCGTCGCTTCACGACTGAGGCGCGGCAAATCCCAGGGGTTGATCCCGAGCTTCTGCGCGGCATTTTCCTGGGGGGACTCCGCCCAAGCGGATTCTACTCCACTCTG
Source organism: Dactylorhiza incarnata (assembly GCA_033032865.1). NCBI lineage: Eukaryota > Viridiplantae > Streptophyta > Magnoliopsida > Asparagales > Orchidaceae > Dactylorhiza > Dactylorhiza incarnata. Next base: position 1,732,776 of record JAWHQI010000158.1, on the reverse strand, counting down.
ATGAGGGAGACAGTACCTAGCTATCCAGACCTTGTGCATCGGGTGGAGGCGCAGATAGCGGCGGATGAGGCGATTGAGGCACATCGCCAGCAGTTTGAAGGAAGTCAGAAGAGAAGGAAAGGGCAGGAGAACGCCCCCAGGAGGCAGGAGGAGCGGCGTATGGAGGAACGCCGGAATGATGATCATCGCCGAGACCCCCGAAGAGATCAGGGTCCCCGGCCGCCACGGATTTACACCCCACTCAACACGTCACGGACCAACGTGCTTTACGCCATTCAAGAAAACCCGGCGTTCCGCAGGCCAAGACCGCCTATCCCGAATGAAAGAACCGACCAATCAAAGTACTGTGAATTCCATAGAGGGGTCGGGCACACGACTGAAGAGTGTACCAGGCTGAAGGAGGAGATCGAGCGCCTTGTCAGGCAAGGGCTCCTCGGAAGGTTCCTGCAAGGCCAGTTACCAAACCAACAGTAGCAACCCAGGCAGCCCAGAGATCAGCCCCCCGCACCTCACGGGGCAGCAGCAGGAAGGCCGATGGTAGGAGAAGTCGAGACTATAGCCGGGTCTCCTAACCTCGCCGCGCAAATTCTTTCCATCGCTAGGCAGAAAAAGAACATGAAGATAAAAGGATAAAGCAAGACACCATCATCGCCTTCGGAGATGAAGACCTAGAGGGGTTACGGCTGCCGCACCAAGACCCGCTCGTGATTAATGCCGGGATCGGGGATCCCTGTTTCAACGTCAAGAGAATACTAGTCGACAACGGGAGCTCAGTCGACGTCCTGTTCCTCTCCACTCTACAGAGTATGAATCTCACCAAGGAGCACCTTAGCCCAGCAGCGGGGCCCGTTTACGGTTTTGATAATCGCCCCGTCCCGTTCCAGGGCATGGTCACCCTTCCGGTAACACTCGGCGAGTTTCCAAGACAGACAAGCCACAACATTCAGTTCGTAGTCGTGGAGTCAAACTCCGCCTACAACGCAATCTTCGGGAGACCACTCCAGTCTGTCTTCAAAGCCATCCCATCAATCCCGCACTTAGCCATGAAGTTTTCGACTGCCGCTGGAGTAGGAGTCGTTCGCGGGAATCAAGAAGCAGCCAGGACCTGCTATCTGAAGCAAGCTCAACCCACAAGGGCGATGTTCCTCAACATAGACAACTTCGACCTGCGAGATGAAGCTACTCTTCAGCGGGGGGGGGGGGGGGGGGGGGGGGGGGGCGCCCGTTGAAGGGTTGGTGGAAGTGCCGCTCTCCCAACGGGATTCGACCCGGACTGTCCAGGTCGGGTCCCTATTGTCGCCAGAAGAACGAGAAGAATTCGCAACCTTCCTGCAAGAGAACGAGGACTTTTTCGCTTGGAGCCCGGAGGACATGCCTGGGGTAGATCCTGAAGTCATTTTTCACTCATTAAATGTTAACCCTGCCTGCAGGCCCGTGATTCAAAAGAAGAGGAACTTCGCCCCCGAGCGAGTGAAGGAAATCGAAGAAGAAGTGGCTAAGCTTCTGGAGGCACGGTTCATCCGTGAGGTAGATTATCCCACGTGGCTCGCTAACGTGGTGATGGTGAAGAAGGCCTCCGGGAAGTGACGGATGTGCGTCGACTACAGCAACCTGAACCAGGCCTGCCCAAAAGACAGTTTCCCTCTTCCAAGGATCGACCAGCTCGTCGATGCAACGGCCGGCCATGAGCTGCTCAGCTTCATGGACGCGTACTCAGGCTACAACCAGATAAAAATGAATCCCGCGGACGAGGAGCACACCGCCTTCCGCACCGATAAAGGAGTCTACTGCTACACGGTGATGCCGTTCGGCCTTAAAAACGCCGGAGCGACATACCAAAGATTGATGAACAAAGTCTTCAAGGACCTCATCGGGGAGACGATGGAGGTATACGTGGACGACATGCTAGTGAAGAGCGTCCACCGTCGCGACCATTTGAAAGACTTGGGAAAGTGCTTTCAGCTTCTTCGTCGCTTCCAGATGCGGCTCAACCCCAGCAAATGCGTGTTTGGTGTGACGGCGGGGAAGTTCCTGGGCTTCATGGTAACCCATCGGGGAATCGATGCTAACCCCGAGAAGATCAAGGCATTGGAGGACATGTCGCCGCCTCGTTCAATCAAAGAAGTACAACGCCTAAACGGGAGGATCGCTGCGTTGTCCCGCTTCCTGTCAAGGACAGGGGACAAATACCTCCCTTTCTCAAGATTCTCCGGGGAGCGCGCCACACTGGGTTCCAGTGGACGGACGAGTGTCAGACGGCTTTCGAGCTTCTCAAACAGTACCTGGCCTCGCCGCCGCTTCTGTCGAAGCCAGTCCCCGGGGAAACCCTGTTCTTGTACCTCGCAGTTTCGCCTACGACCCTCAGTTCGGTGCTTGTAAAGGATGAAGGAGGGGTGCAACGGCCGATCTACTACCTCAGCAAGGTCCTCACCGATACCGAAACCAGGCATCCGGCAGCAGAAAAAATGGCCTTAGCACTCGTCTTCTCGGCGCGAAAGCTTCGGCCCTACTTCCAGGCGCACACAGTAAAAGTATTAACTCAGCTCCCGCTACGAACAATCCTCCAGAAACCAGAAGTCTCAGGAAGACTAGTGAAGTGGGCGGTGGAGCTCGGCGAATTCGACATTCAATTCTTGCCTCGGCCGGACATCAAGTCGCAAGTGCTCGCTGACTTTGTTGTAGAATACATCATCCCGCCGGAAACAATTCCTGTCAGAGGTATCACCACACCCCGTTGGACTCTCTACGTCGACGGTGCTTCAGGAGCTGAAGGAGCCGGAGCAGGATTATTTCTCATAAGCCCCGACGAGATCACTTTGGAGTATGGCCTCAGATTGAAGTTCCCAGCAACTAACAACGTCGCAGAGTACGAGGCTTTGATCGCCGGCCTCCGGCTCGCCATCGATTGTAGAGTTGAGAGCCTGACGATTTACACCGACTCCCAACTTGTAGTCTCGCAATTCGAGGGAGATTACGAGGCCAAGAGTGATCAAATGGCGCATTACCTCACATACGTAAAGTCGCTCCTTCAGAATATTCCGTAATACCAAATCTTGCACGTACCCCGAGAGCAGAATTCGATAGCGGACGCGCTCTCTAAGCTGGCAACTTCATCCACCCGCTATCAATCGCGAAGACGCCGAGTCGAAGAAATCATGGTCCCAAGTATCCCAGGGCCATGGGAGATTGCATCAATCAATGAAGAGGAGCCATCTTGGATGACCCCCCCTGCGGGCCTACCTGGAGCATTGGCGTCTCCCCGAGGACCGCCTGGAGGCGCGCAGACTGCGAATGCGAGCGGCATCATTCACCATCATTGACGGGGAGATCTTCAAGCGGGCGTTCTCGGGGCCCTACCTAAAATGTCTACCAGCCGGCGAAGCAGACTATGCCCTAAGAGAGGTGCACGGAGGGGTCTGCGGAGAACATCTAGGAGGAAAAGCGCTGGCCCAGAGGATCTTGCGCCAAGGTTTCTATTGGTCAACGATGAAGAAAGACGCGGCCGAACTCGTCCAGAAATGCAGGAGCTGTCAGCTTCACGCGAATGTACCTCACCAGCCCCCAGTCGCGCTCACCGCGCTCCAGAGTGCGTGGCCCTTCGCACAGTGGGGGATTGATCTCCTCGGTCCCCTGCCTCTGGCATCCGGGCAGAGAAAATTCATCATCTTAGCCATCGATTACTTCACCAAGTGGGTAGAAGCTGAGCCCCTGGCGAAAATCACGGAGGAGAATGCTAAGCAGTTCGTCTGGAAGAACATAGTCTGCCGCTTTAGAATCCCAGCAACGATCATCGCCGACAACGGCACCCACACTACAACAAACTGCACTTATAGTAAGGACCTAATTCGTTACAATAAGTGCCAAAATTCGTTACAAAAACTCTTTGGTAACGAAAAAAACTTTAAGTAACGGTCCTCCTCTAAAGCTCGACGCTAAAGGTTATTGTAACGAATGTATGCATGTCGTTACAAATAAAGTAATTGTAACAAATGATACTTTCTCACCAAAAAGAGATTCTTCCTCACAATAAATTGGTCACAATAAATATTATTTCGTTACGAATGTTTTTTTTTCTCACAAAAAAACAGTTACGATTAAAACGATTTCGTTACAAATGTTTTATTTTTTCCTCACTAAAAATAAACTAACTTCGTTACAATAAAGTATAATAAACATTATTTCGTTACAATAGATTAAACAATAGTAACGATAAAATCGTTACATTTGTTTTCCATTCTTCTTACTACAGCCAATTCATTTATATATCAAAAATATCACATTTCTATTTTTTGTGTACCTGAGATTTTATTACAAATAATAATCTTAAAAACACACATAGTTAATATTTCGTAACAAGATCAACATGTATTTATTCACACCAAAAAGTATTACATAGAGTACAAGTTATTATCATATCTTCTACAATAATACAATATTACATTACAAGATCAACATGTTTCTAATAAATCTTCCGTCATTTTTCGAAAAATGAATCGTCCATCACTTTCTGACTAATGAATCTTTCGTCACTTGCCGGTCAATGCTCGAGCACCCTACAAATAAAAGAGAGCAATTAAGATCACCCTACAAATAAATGAGAGCAGAAACATCCATACAAACTCACATCCATACATACATAATCCATACACACCCCCATTAAACAAGCGTACAATAAAACACACACTTGCCGCCCGTTGTTTAGTTCACACTGAAATTAAGGTCATGAGGGAGTTCACTGTTTAATTGTAATGTTCTGAAATTAAGATAAATAACTTGCTGAGACAATAATAAATAACCTTTCACAACAATTTATGTAGTTTTTTTTTTAACTTTAAATATTATGTAGCTCCATGCAAAGCTGAGCTACAAGATTGCATTGAAGAACTGAACTCAAGCACACAGAACACAAATAAAAAGTTAACAACAGCTCTTAGCATAAATTCATAACTAACAAGACATAATTTTCCAAAAATCTAGTTTATATAGCTTATGTAAAACCACTCACGTAGTAACAATAGTTGGTAGTCCTTCAGGAATTGCTGGTATTCCTTCAGGATATGCATGTGAGAACGGATACATGGTATGTTCCACATATCTGTCATGCTGAACCCTGTCTCTGAATGCATCCAGTAGTCTTCATCAGCCTGCAAAATAAGATAGATGCTTGAATAAACTCAATGCTGCAGTTGCTTTGTTTCATGCAAACAAATGTCAAAATTAAATAAATTCAATCAAATTTAATCACTAGATTTTCATCATTGGAGACCTGGGAATCAAAGACAAGCTCGTGGATCCTTCTTTTCTCCTAAATAAATCTTCTAGTCTATATTTTCGATTAAATACAGAGGGCCATAGGTTCAATTTCAACCACACTGGGACGGGCAGATCTGCACTTGTATTATTAGAGGAAATTTGTATGATAAAGATCATCTATTTCTTAAGGGATAACAAGACCATCATCTAGGATGAACACCTCAGTAAGGCAATGGGCTTTAACTCACATTACGAATCCCAGTCCCCTACCTTATATCAGTATCCTTTAGAGTTGTTGATTCATTGATGTTATTTGCAACCCTCATTGAATTCGTTGAAACCGTGATTCTGCCCGTAAGAGAATGTCAGACCAGCGAAAGGGGACAACACATAAATGGCCAGTGATGAAGGAAAGGAAGCACAGAGTGAGGAGCGAGAGATGTGGAAGAAGAAAGTGAGGAGCGGAAAGTTTTGGATGATCTCATGTTAGATTTTTTGTGCTCTCTCATTCTAAGATGGCTCTGGCAACCTATTGCTCTTTTGCTCTCACTTTCTAGATCATTTGAGGATTGATAAACAAATATTACATTAAGCTAACAATATCTTTTTTTAAGGAGGGACAAGTGGCTGCACTTACATCAGCATCAGCATCAGCAGGAGCAACCTTCATCATGCCCCCCAAGTGATCTTGTGGAGCATTCAAATCCGAGTTCATTATCCAAGTATCATAGTTCTGAGGTTCCATTATGCTGTCTTGGCTATGGTCTGTGAATGCAACCTTCATTATGCCACCCAAGTGATCTTGTGGCGCATAGTTCATTCTCCAAGTGTCATAATTCTGAGGTTCCATTATGTTTTCTTGGTTATGGTCTGTGAATGTTAGAGCAGCTGAATCCTTATTGCAGACTGATTTTGATGTAGAAGGGAGCTCTGATGATGTATCACCAGCATTCATCTCCTCAAATTTGCCCTCAAAATTACTGAAAACGTATGTAAAAAGGAACAAAATGCATGATAAATCAAAGATGATAAAAGTTGATTGGCAAGGCAGTTGTTACCTGACTAGATAAATATCTATTTGACCCATGGTACTTCTAAGAACCATTCTATATCTCCTATGGGAATTTTCCCCAACCTTCATATGCATGAGGTGCAGAAATAATGACAAACTTACAGGGAGCAGCAAAATTCAGTCAAAGAATCGCAAGCTCAACATCCCTTCACGCCTACCTCACCAGGATCTGGGACTTCCAAGGTAGTGCCAAGTGGTGCTTGTACCACAAACAGTGTTTGATTCTGTAGACAAAGAAGAAAAATAATTTATCTGTATTGCTCTACTAGACAAAGTAAGCATTATTTACTTCAAATTTTTATAGATATTGAAGGCAAGTAACAAAGTATACATTATGCAGCAATGAAAACCTGAAAGCAAGGTAGGCTGTTGATATCCTCTGCGATCACATAAAGCCACATGTATAAGTTGGAAGGATGTAAAAATGAAGGGTAGATGGAATATATGAACATAGGGTTATTGTTGAAGCACTTACTTGGAACTATTTTCATCTTCACTTAGTTCCCGTATCTGTTATTTCATTTTGCTGCAAGGGGCTTTTAACTCAGGCTAAACAAAATCAATGTCTAGAGATCATTGTGATATAATGAGTAACATACTTAATACTATCATCCAAATTACGCTCCTGCAGAGTAAGGTTCTCAATCTCAACCTGAAGAGAGGATAAAATGTGAAAAAAACAACATATACTAGATATGACAAGCCACGTTTTAGAGAAAAGCATGGCCAAAAAAACTGAATGCACGAAGTCATTTAACAAAAAGAAAATGATTTTTCAACATGCCTGTAAAATTGAAGCATCGTCTACTTCACCAGGTGCCAATTCCTCAACCCCCCTATTAAAGGTCAGACCTTTAATTCATTTTGAATTGTACTGAAGGTCATAGATGAAGGAACATTGCATAAATGTAAAGAAAATTGTACTTCCAGAGCATGTTGTTTTTCTGTTTTTTCTCTATCAATCCAATTCCATCTAAAACATTCGTTATGTCATATATCCGTCTCTTTTTCACCTACATAAGGACATATCTATTAGCAGATCTCGCACTCGGATTCTGCACACTTTCTATTGAGTCACTTATGAAGTACAAAGCAAATTAATTTGTAGGTCTAACCTCCAAAAATTCAGCAGCTTTGTTGAGGTCAACCAAACCATTGTCCCATATCCACCTTCATGTATCCCCAGTTGTGACCATGCTATTACCTCCAACAGCTCCTCTATTGTCCTATATCCAGTTCCTGCCGGTGTCGTGGCTCTCCACGTAACTACGGAGGGCAGCGTCCTCCTCCGGCGACCTGTAAGCATAAACCAAATTGGAAGTAGAGGAATTAGTTGGAAGGAGAGAATCACTTCCCTGTCTGCGTAGATGAGCGGCAGGTGTGGAGTTGGAATCAATTAAATTTAAGACTTAATATGACCAAGCTTCAAAACAAGATTCTAGGGTTTAGGAAAAAATTCAAGCAAGGAATCAGGCTTCACAAAAAAACAAAAACCAGAACCACTACAAGCTATACATATATAGATCCTTTTTTCCATACAGCAGTCCATTGGAGAGAAAAAATCATGTTGCTCCAAAAATTCAGCTAAAGCAAATCTCTCAAATTTACATTTCCCTAACATTTCTACAAACCCTTACCTCCAAGATGGTAGATTTCAATCCCTAAACCAGCCAAAATAATCAAGCATATAACTGCAACAACAACAAAATTACAAACACAAGTATATAAGCTGCATTCAAAATTCAGAACAGATCAATGTTGGTTAATCGGAAAGTACAAAATCATATCCAAACATAGATGGCACAAATTTTCTTGTCCAACCAATGGTCCAATGCACAATCAAAGTCGGATTGGATGAACCGAAGAGGAGGCGGAGCTGCAACAATTACAGTGGAAAATCCTGATGAATTCGTGGTCCGTCTTCCTCATTATATTGTTGAGCAACTGTAAAAACGAATTTGAGGCCCTGGTTTGCTCTCCAGGTAGATCCTTCAATCCAAATCTCACCATTGAAAGAAGAACCTGCAAAATCCTTCTGCTCAATAAAATCAACAGCAGAATAACCACATGCTATTTATAAATTTCGAAACTGATAAGGCATATATATGTACACCTGGCCCAGATCTATCGCCTTACCACTCTCCCCCACATTTCTCTTGTGTTCTGAATAAGTGCCGCTCATTGAAAGGCTGGTACCCCCGTCAATGCGCTCGCCACCGCCGGAGAACCCTACACAAAATAGCTTGTAGAAAAACGAAAAAAAAGCGGCAAGAGATCGAGAAGGATAGCCACCAGAGAGAAATAATGACTATTACCGGCGGTGGCGAGCGCATTGACGGGGGAATTTGCCATGGTGATGACGGCGGTGGCGAGCGCGTTGAGCGGAATGTGAATGTGGGAGGAATTGGTACCCTAATCGGAAGATAACGAGGATAAGTGGAGGGAAAAAAAATGGAGGGAAAATGAAATATTAAAGCATACATAATGGAGAGAAATGTTGGAGAAAACAAATGGGCAATATTATATTTTTAAGTATAAATAATTAAATATAATTAAAATGAGACCAATTTTTTTTTGGGTCACTAAAGCTAGAGTGATGCACCTGGAACGTCATTGTATTCTTCGTTGGCTCGTCGTTGGAGTTGATCAGCTGTGACCTAAATCGCGACGTCAAAGCTTTTCGCTTGCAAAAATGAAAGTCGAATTTTTTGCTGGCGCGCACGAACATACTCATATATTTTTAATTATAGAAATGTTATCGCCGTGCTAAACAGAGCCTTCATCTCACCATTATTTTTTAATTAATAATAAATATTCATTTATAAATAATTAGTTAAAGTATACATTAACGCGCACCGAAGAAGGCAAAGCTCGCTTGGATGCGGGTGAAGCCCGCCGATTGATTGATGTCGTCTGTCAAATAATACCGCCCGCTGATTGATTGATGACACCCGCCGAATGAGTCCATCTGCCAAATAATGTCGCCCGCCGAACATTGTCACCCACCAAATATTGTTGTCATCTAAATGTTGCCGCCCGTCGAATGTTTTTGTGCGCCAAATGTTCGCCGTACGGGGAGCCCCACGCACTATCATTTGTGTGTGTGTCTGTGTTTGTGTGTGTGTGTGTGTGTGTGTTCGTGTGTATGTGTGTGTGAGTGTATGTTAGTGTGTGTTTGTTTGTGTCTGTGTCTATCTATGTCTGTATTTGTCTATGTCTGTGTCTGTGTGTCTGTATTTGTGTGTCTGTGTCTGTGTGTTTATGTATGTCTGTGTCTTTGTCTGTCTCTGTGTGAGCATGTGTTTGTGTCTGTGTGATCTCTAGCTATGTGTGTGTGTGTGTCTGTGTCTATGTGTGTGTCTATGTCTGTGTGTCTGTGTTTGTGTGCATGTGTATGTCTGTATCTGTGTCTGTGTCTGTGTATGCGTGAGTGTGTGTGTGTGTGTGTGTTTGTGTGATCTCTAGCTATGTGTGTTTATGCATGTGTGTGCCTGTGTCTGTGTGTCTATGTCAGTATGTGCTTGTGTCTGTTTGTGTGTCTGTGTTATGTGTTTGTGTGTGCGTGTGCGTGTGTGTGAATGTGTGTGTATATGTGCGACATTAGCCCCGTCTCGATAGTGCCCCAGCGCGATGACGCCCACATGCATGCAGCTTGCAAACCCCCGTGCGCGAAAATACTCATGTCGATGTAGTACCACAAGACTTCGACAGTTGCGCGCGGGGGTTCGCGAGTTGTAGGTGTGTCGTCGCGTTGTGGCACTGTCGAGGCGAGGGTACTGTTGTGCGGGGAACAGGGGCTTCCTGTGCACTGTCAGTTGATCGAGCGTCCGAGAGCGAGCGAAAATGGGCTATGGTAATTCTATATGACATGTATTTATGGTTTTCATTACATCTATTTTCATTAAAATAAGTATCTTCTAGCAATTGATATGACATGTGCTTACATACTTTAAATGTATATGTTTTTAAATTTAATTTTTTTGCGACAGTACACGGGGGGTCATCTCTCGCGCGCCCGTAAGAAAAATGTTCGTTTCTCCCAAAAAAGCTATAAAAGTTAAAATCTTTAGTCTTATTTTCTTAAACGACGCTACAAAAAAAACGTCGTCCTAGATGCCTCTTTTGTAGTGATAATAAATAAATAAAATTATTTTTTAATGATAATATATTCCTATTTATACAAAAAATTAAAAAGTACAATGGATATTTTCATGTTACGATATTTAATAGTCATCTCGTGCGCACCGGTCTAATATGCATGCTAGTGCAAAACGCACGACTGGGCATAAAATATGTGCTCGGGCAAAAAACTCGCATCGGAGTGAAAAACAAGTGCCCGGGCGAGAAAAGCTCTGCCGGGCCAAAATGATCTCTCGAGCCCGGGCGAAAAAAACTTTATATAAAACGTTTTATATAAAAACTTTATATAATTTTTTTATAAAAGCTTTATATAATTTTTTTATAAAAACATTTTATAAAGTTTTACAAAGGTTTATATAAAATTTTATACACGTTTATATATAACTAAATTTATAATTATAATTTATTATATATATATATAAACGGTTATATATATATATATATACGAGCAGTCATGCACGGGGGACCCCGTGCGGGGGGGGGGGGCGACATTTTTCGTGAGGGCGACATTGGTCGTCGGGGCGACATTGGTCGTCGGGGCGACATAGGTCGTCGGGGCGACAATTGTCGTGGGGGCGACAATTGTCGTGGGGGCGACATTGGTCGTCGGGGCGACATTGGTCGTCGGCGCGACATTGGTCTTGGGAGCGACATTGATCGTGAGGGCGACATTGGTCGTGGTCCCAAATATGTCATGGTCCTAAATAATGGTCGTCGAGGGACGATATTGGTTTTTGAGGCGACATTGGTCGTGGGGGGACATTGGTCGCCGGTGGGGACATTGGTCGCCGGTGGGGACATTGGTCGCCGGTGGGGACATTGTTCGCCGGTGGGGACATTGGTCGTCGGTGGCGACATGGGTGTTAGGGGGCGACATGGGTCGCAAAGGGCGACATTTGTCGTGAAGGCAACATTGGTCGTGCGATCGTTATTTTTATTCAAAAATTATATTAATATATATGTTTTAAATTTTTTCATTTGTTTTGTGCACAATTTTATGGAGGGAAATTTCCCTCCATATATTTCATTAATGTGAGAGGGAAAGAAATAGATAAAACTTAATAAACTAGAGGAAGAGAATGACGCGCGGCGACGGTCGAGAAAGAGAACGACGATGGCGGCGGCCGTGGAAGAGAGAGGTGACGGCGGCGGCGACCGTCGAAGAGAGGGGAGACAACGGCGCGACGGCCGTACATGAAAGACATTGCTAAAGCTCGCAAATGGATGTTTGCGTGTTTGGTTGTCCGTGTCTGTGCATGTGTGTGCATGTGTCTGTGTTTGAGCCACGCGCGACACATGCAATACGCGCTAGCTCTCAAGCAAAAAAAGGAAAACTACACGCACGAGAGTGCATTTGCGTGCGCGCGAGAGTGCATTTGCGTGCGCGCGAGAGTACATTTGTGTGCGCGCGAGAGTGCATTTGCGTGCACGCGGGTTCGTGCGTGATTTTATTTTAATTCCAAAATAATATTAAAAAATTAATGTTATTTTAATTTGCATTCATTTTTACATTTAATATATTTTTAATTTTTAGTTTTGTTTTGTTCAAAATTTTATGGAGGGAAATTTTCATCCGTATATTTCATTCATTCATGTGAGAGAGAGATAGAGCTGCATGTGAGAGAGGCAAAAAAACTTTTATAAAAAGTTAAAGATTTATAAAAACCCCTCGTACGCGCAAAAATACATGTCGCAATAGTACCACATATCTGCGACAGCCGCGCACGAATGTTTGCGAGCTGTAGGACTACTGTTGTCACGTTAGAGCACTATCGAGGCGGGGTACTGTCGCGCGCATACAACTTTTATTTAAAAAAATAATAATTCAAAACTTTGATAATAAAATTGTAAAAAAATTGAAAATAAAATATGATATATTTTTTGTAACAAAATTTTAATAATAAAATATTACAATTAGTAAGGACAATGTCTTTGTCACAAAAAACTTTCATTATGTGGTTACAATTGATACTTATTGTAAGAAAAGTTTTCTATTTGTAACGTAACATTAGTGTTGTTACAAATACTTATAGTTATAGTAACGAATTAATTATTATTGTAACAAAATTTAAAATATTCGTTACAAAAAAGTTCTTTTTTGTAACAACAAAAAAACTTTGTTACTAAATATAACTATTAGTAACAAACTGTGTTTCAGTTACATTCCAGTCCTTACAACAGGTGCAGTTTGTTGTAGTGCCAGTTTACTGGGAAGTCATTCACCAAGATGTGCGAGGACCTGAAGATCAATCTCCGCCACACCGCCGTAGCACATCCGCAGACAAATAGGCAGGTGGAGGTCACCAACCGTACCATCCTCAAAGGGCTGAAGACGCGTCTCGAAGAAGCTGGGGGGCAGTGGGTGGATGCGCTCCCAAATGTGTTGTGGGCATACTGTACAACAGAGAGGACTCCAACAGGAGAGACGCCGTACAACCTCTGCTACGGGACTGAAGCTGTCATCCCCGTCGACATCGGAGTGTCAGGCATCCGGGTGCTGACTTTCGATCCCAGTAAGAACGACAGACTGCTCCGCGAAAACCTCGATCTAATCTCTGAAACTCGAGACAACGCCGCTCAGCGCATCGCTATCTACCAAAGGCGAGTGGCCCGGCTCCACGACAGGAGGGTTAAGCCCAGGCCAATCAACGTCGGAGATCTCGTCCTGCGCAACATTGAAGCAGCCGGGAAGGGCCCGCAGAAAGACAAACTCTCTCCAGCATGAGAAGGACCTTATGTGGTCACCACGGTGGTGAAGCCTGGAACATTCAAACTCAGAACGGCAGAAGGAAAGACCCTCCCGCGCACTTGGAACGCGCAGAATATGCGCCTCTTTTATCAGTGATTTTTCTTACTCCATTATGTACAAGCCGCGAGCCTTGACTCGCGCAAACTATCTTATTATGATTTTGTGTGCAAGCCGCGAGTTTCGACTCGCGTAAACTATCTTACAATGATTTTGTATGCAGGCCGCGAGCTTCGACTCGCGCAAATTCTCTTATTATGATTTTGTGTACAAGCCGCGAGCCTCGACTCGTGCAAACTTACCTTACTATGATTTTATGTACAAGCCGCGAGCCTCGACCCGCGCAAACTACTTTACTAAAACTTTATGTACAAGCTGTGAACCTCGATTCGCGCAAATTATTTCTACGCAATTATTACGGAAGCCGCAAGCCCCGACTCGCGCAAGCTATCTCCCAACGATGGCTCAATATTGCTCGGGGCCAGCTCCCCGGTGATCTCACGCTACCCGGTTCGAAGCGTCCGCCCTTCCCTGGTAGTAAGATCACGGCACCGCCAGGGCCTGCCCCCCTCACGGTTGCCCACGGTTCGAAGCGTCTGCCCTTCACCGCCACTCGGAGCCAGTTCCCCAGTGATCTCGCGCTACCCGGTCCGAAGCGTCCGCCCTTCCCCGGTAGTAAGATCACGACACCGCCAGGGCCTGCCCCCCTCGCGGTCGCCCACGGTTCGAAGCGTCTGCCCTTCACCGCCACTCGGGGCCAGTTCCCCAGTGATCTCGCGCTACCCGGTCCGAAGCGTCCGCCCTTCCCCGGTAGTAAGATCACGACACCGCCAGGGCCTGCCCCCCTCACGGTCGCCCACGGTTCGAAGCGTCCACCCTTCACCGCCACTCGGGGCCAGTTCCCCAGTGATCTCGCGCTACCCAGTCCGAAGCGTCCTCCCTTCCCCGGTAGTAAGATCACGGCACCGCCAGGGCCTGCCCCCCTCGCGGTCGCCCACGGTTCGAAGCGTCAGCCCTTCACCGCTACCCGGGACCAGATCCCCACTAACCTCACGCAGAAATGAGAAAAACAGGAGTAAGCGGTGGACAAACAAGTAGCCATCAATCAATATAACAAAGCAAAGAGTTGTAAAACTCCACTACAAGAGACGCTAATACAGGAACAAGGGGGTACGATACATAACGAAAGAAAGCAAAGCATACATACAAATAAAGACAAAGACCATCAGCCCTCAACATCTACATCGGTGCAGTCATCCTCAGAAAGATCGTCTGCGCCAAGCCCGGACGTACTGCACCCAAGCTTCCTCTCCACCATACGAAGGGTCTTCCCGATCCCCCTCTTGAAAGAAATCTCACATTCATCTTCCAATATGGGGTCCACCTCCTTGGTCATGATCTCGGCTCGAAGCTCCTCAGAGATCCTAGAGCGCTCCTCTACGAATTCCAGGGAGTCCTTGTACTCGGCAACTCCCTCGGCCTTAATGGCCTTGATATCTGGCTCAAGGGAAGAAAGCCTCTCCACCTTGCTTCTCAAAAACCCCAGCTCGCCATCTTGACGGAACATGTCACCCTGCAAATCTTGGACCAACTGGGAGGCACTCTCGGCAACGGCTTTTTCTGCGCTAAGCTCCCTCTGAAGACGCTCTACCTCAGAGCGAGCATGGGCAAGATCAGACTCCAATTTGAGCCCACGTGATTTCTCGTGCTCCCTCTTCTTCTGGGAATCCTCCAGAGAACTCTTCGCAACACGAAGCTCCTCTTGAAGAGTAAAAAACCCGTCCTTCAACCCAACATAGCAATCGTTCCAAGTACGAGCGACGCTAGTCATGACATAGGCCTAAAAAAATGGGATAAGAATCTAAGAAAAAAAGAACACATAAAAGATAAACAACAGAAAGACATGACTAACCGCCGAAGTCATCGCCCGTAATGAAGAGGATACCCTCTTCGCCGTCACCAATGGAGGGGGAGGAGGACCGCTCCGAGGAAGCGCCTCCGCCACGGGAGAAGCCACGATCTCAGCATCAACATCGATAGGAATCGCCTCGGGCACGACTCCGCTGGGACCCGCACCATCAGAACGGCTCTTCGGTGGAGGTGGAGGTGGCACCATCTCTGAACCTCCGCATTTGATAACAAACTTCCTCTTCCTATCGCGCGACAAAGCAACAGCAGCATCACGCTCGGCGTCCGACGAAAGGCCGACCAGCAACAATTTCTTCTCCTCCGCATAATGAACCACGCCATAAAGAGCCTTCGACAAATCATCACGACCGGGAAAACCAGGAAGGGGCTGGAATTCATTCTCTCGCCCCACTTGACGGCGGCAACGTCCCGGGAGGTTCCTCCAAAGCTCTGGCAAATCCCATCGGTTGCGAACATACCCATACAAAGTGTTCCCATGGCGATAGTCGTTCCTTTCCTCAAAACGGAACCACCTCTTGTTGTTGCAAACATCAATCCGGCCTCCCGGATCCGTGAAGACCTCACACCAATCTTGGAAGATCTCCAAAGAGAATTGCGAGCCATGCTACCGAAAAAAAGCAATCAACCCCATGATTCTCGTCATCCCGGCTGGGGTAAATTGCGAGATAGGAACGCCGCAAAATCTGAAAATCTCAATAGCCTCCTCCGATGGGGGGAAGCGGAATCCCGACTTCAAACAACTCTCAGAAATAGTAATAAAGCCGGTCGGGGGGTTCTGGGCACGTGCCTCCGGATATGGAATCTTCACCTCAACAGATGACGGGAGTCTAAACCGCTTGCGCCAAGCCTCGACACGCTCAATGGTTAGCGAGGAACGCATCCGCATAGATTTTGATCGTGCACCGTTCCGTGACGTCTGAAAAGAGAAAGAAGAAATAAACAAAAAATAATCGACAAAAATTGTGCGGATTAACACCGCACAATGCAGAGATTATTACAAAAGGAGAAACGACAAACGACAAAATAAGAGGGAAGAATATCGCAAAATACCTCCGCCATAACGTCACCACAGCAACTGGACCGCGCCAAAGGACGATAAAATCCTCGTACTTCCCTAAGCAAGATGAGCGAACTCCGAGGATTTGGGAGGCAATTGATGGGTCCTTATCTATTTTGTAGAGAAATCCGGGTTGCATTTAGCCAAAAACCCAACTCCCCACTAAGATGGTGGGGGCATGGGCAAGAAAGAGGAGGAAACCGCCCGTAACCACTAATGAAACTGTCGCAACCACCGCACGAAGCCGCGCACAGCACCACACGCGGCCACAAGGCCGCGCGGCACCACGCGGTGCCGCGCGCCCAGTGCCGCGCGGCGACACCGCGCGCGGCACCGTGCGGCGCCGCACGGCGGCACCGTGCGCGGCACCACGCGCGGTGCCGCGCGGCGGCACCATGCGCGACACCACGCGGCCGGCACCGCGCGCCTAACACCGCGCGGTACCGCTCGGCACCTCGCGTGGCCGGGCGGTGGGCGCGGTGCCGGCCGGCCTCCCTCGCCGCCGGGCGCACTCTCCGGCCCCTCTCGTCTCATTCCCGGTCGGCCTCCCTTGACCAACGGGCGCGCTCGCCCGACCTCTCCCACCTCATTCAGCGGAGAAGACGAGGACGATCAAGGCAAATCCCGCTAAACCTGAAACTCCCCATCATGGGGTGCAAATAGTGAAACTCCCCATCATGGGGTGCAAATATTGAAACTCCCCATCATGGGGTGCAAATAGTGAAACTCCACATCATGGGTGCAAATAGTGAAAATCCTCCAACATGGGGATATAAATGGTAAAAACCTTCATCCGGTCTGCGTCTAGCAAATAATATGGTTACGGTGTGCGCGTAACCATATCCATCATATGAATACATATCATCACCAAACTATACAAATTGGTGTGCGCATAGCCATATTCATGGTGAGTGGGCATCATGTACAACCCTTATTCTCCGAGGGTAGGACCCACTCAAGGCCACGTAGGCAGAAGTCAAAGGTCAAAGGGTCAGCGCAGAGACCAGCAGTCCAAGACACAAGACAAATCAGCCAGCAGGAGCCAAAGAAGGCTTGGCGAGTATTGGTTAATACTCGCCATAGGGGCGACTATGGTCGAAGATACGTGCCGAGTATCCCATATGTCGCCCCAGGCGTCCGGCAAGCCACAGAAGACTTGCGCGAGTATTGGCCCGGCTTGTGCGAGCAGCAACTAATACTCGCCAGATGGGCGACTATGGTCGGAGATACATGCCGAGTATCCCGCATGTCGCCAGGTTAGGGCTGGGTTATAAAAACCCCCCTACCCCTTGGTTGCCTATAAATAGGACCCCAGGGGTACTTGGATTGGCATCTGTGCTTGAGCTTCTGGATCCCGATTTCTGAATTCTCGAGCCCGTCACTCCTGCTTGCTAGCCAAGTCGGTGCCTTCCTCGTACCCTGCTCGGCCATTCTTGGTTGTGGAGGGAAAGACTCCTTTGAGCTTTCGGGTACGTGGTGGGACCTCCCTGCAACAGCACCTGGGGTCCTGTTGTTGTTGCTCTCCTAGCTTCCTCATAGTCGCCAGCTTGACCATCTCGTCGGACAGCTGGGCAAGTAGCCTCCGGGTGCAAAGGTCCGAAATCTGAGGTCAGGATTTTCCTGGCGTCAACACTTTGGTGCGGTGAGCGTGGATCGCAGCCAGAGGGAGAAAACCTAGTAGGAAAACAAGATGGTCGTAGAAGGCGACCACGAGGAAATGGTCGTCAACTCGTCAGGAACTGGCAGGTTCGTGACGATAGAAGTTTTCGAAGCATTCGCCCAGCGCATGGAAGGGGCTATGCGAGCAGTGTTCCAGCAGGGTGCGGAGGTCACGGCGACCTCACCTAATTGCCCGGTGTTGACCGAGGGCGAGGAGCGCATCCAGCGCGCAGGCAAGGAGCACGTCGATCCGGAGTCCGAGCGACCAAGGAGGTCGCAGCCCTTCCCGCAATCCTCGCAAGGAATTCGCTTCCGCGAGGTGGAAGAGCAGGCGAGATATTAGGATACTCGGCCTTATGGCGAGTATGGCCATGATACTCGCCAGCTTGAAGATCGTCGTCCAACGAGTGGGAGGAGCCCATTCTGTGAAGACATCATTGTCGCGCCCGTGCCGGAAGGATTCAGGGATCCTGTGTTGAAATACTACACCGGGAGGGACGACCCTGTTCGTCACATCCAGTGGTTTGAGGATATTATCTCTATCCGAACCATGTCGGATGCGTTCAAGTGCCGACTGTTCGCCATCACTTTTACGGGGAAATCCAGGGACTGGTTCCACCAGTTGCCTCTGGGCTCGATCTACTGCTTTGAAGACCTGTGCCGTGGAGTAACAACCCGGTTCGCCACGGCCCAGAAGCTGAAGAAGGAGGCGACAGCTCTGTTCCTTGTGACCCAGAGGTCGGATGAGCCGTTGGGAGCCTATATCGAGCGTTTCCAGGAGGAAGTGCTGCATATCGAGGAGGTGGATCGCACCATCCTGCAGCTGGCCTTGACGTTCGGGATAGGGCAAGGCCTCTTCAAGCTGGAGCTCGGCAGGAACCCTCCCTACTCCTACGACAACCTCATCGTGAGGGCCAACAAGTTCGTTCAGGGAGAGACTTCCAACTGGGACTTCTTGGCCAAGTTAGCAGAGATGACCAAGGCAGGAGAGGAAGAGAGGGAGAAGGTCCCAGAGAAGAGGAAGAGGGAAGAGCCCCCGAGGGCAGAAAAGAAGAAGCCAGAGCGGCGAGAAGAGAGGAGAAGGGAGGAGCCAAGTAGGTGCGACGAGAGGCGACTCGTCATGGCTCCGGAGCGTCGAGAAGAGGAGAGGCGCTATCAGGTTCCGGACAGCCGGCCGCCATGGAGGCCGGCTAGACGACACCAGCGTCAGGATCAGAGGGGGAGATCCCCCGAGAGGAGGCCTTACCACCAGCAGGGAAGGCAAGGGAGAAGCAGAGATGAAGCCATGATGGTTGCCAGGCCTGGGTACCATCAGGGCAAGAAGAAGAAGAAGAAGAAGCAGCCAAGGAAAGAGCAGATGGAAGAGGTTCCGCTCTACTGCGACTTCCACCAGGC
Organism: Dactylorhiza incarnata; assembly: GCA_033032865.1. NCBI lineage: Eukaryota > Viridiplantae > Streptophyta > Magnoliopsida > Asparagales > Orchidaceae > Dactylorhiza > Dactylorhiza incarnata. The sequence continues at coordinate 1,713,525 of JAWHQI010000158.1, read as the reverse complement.
GGAGGGGCATGCCATGATGGCCTGCCCAGCTTTTTGGGAAGCCAGAAGGAAGCTAGCCACATGGGAAGTCGGAGGGGAGCAGCGGAGGATCGAGGCCCCTGCCGAGCCGCAGGCAGGGCAGGCTGCCGTCGTTCGAAGGAGGAACGAGGATCGCGTCGACCATGGAGGTCGTGGAGAGCTTGGCCCAAGGGGTCGAGGGGGAGGAGGAGTTGGAGTGATCCATGGGGGAGCCGGGCTGGGAGCGTCCCGAAAGGGGAGCCTCCATCAGATCTAACGTCGGAGCGTCGCTTCGACCTCGCAAGCCCCGCCCCCACTGGAGGAGATCACCTTCTCCGAGGAGGACATGCTAGAGAATGAGAACCCCTTCCATGGTGCCCTCGTCATCCAGGCCGCAGTGGAAGACTTCACCGTTGATCGAATTCTGGTCGACAATGGTAGCTCCGTGAACGCCATCTTCAAAGAGACGTTTGAGGGACTGGGAGTCAGGCCCAACAGAGTTCGAGCAGCAGATGGTCCCCTCTTTGGCTTCTCCGGAGAGAATAAGGAGGTGGAAGGAGGGGCAGATCTCCTTGTAACCCTCGGTGGCACCTCCATCAACTGTTGATGCGTAATCGTCGACGCCCCGAGCTGTTACAAGGCCATCTTCGGGAGGCCACTTCTCAACGCCTTCAAGGCCGTCCCATCCTCCTACCATCAGTGCTTGAAGTACTGCCAGGGGGATGTTCAGGTGAGGATCAGGAGTGATCCAAGAGCCGCCAGAGAGTGCTACCTCAGCGCCGTCAGTACCATCAGCTGGATGGCTGACGCGGAAGAATTTGGAAGGGTGCTCGAGAGCCCGGCTAGGCTGGAGGTAGCCGAGGAAGTCGAGGAGATCGAGGTACTCTCCACAACAGGAACATCCGGGCTGGTGAAGATCGGCGGGTCCCTGAAGATCGAGGAGAAGATAAGGATGGCGGCGTGTCTTCAGGAGAACGTCGGCATCTTTGCTTGGAGCGCAGCAGAGATGCCGGGGATCGATTCTGAGGTCGCTTGTCACCACCTCAATTTGGATCCCGCGGCCCAGCCCGTCCGCCAGAGAAAGAGGAAGAATGCCACTATCTTGGCCGAGCCAATCCGGCAGGAGGTGAAGAAGCTGCTAGACGCAGGCTTTGTGTCAGAGATCCAGTATCCAGGCTGGGTCTCAAATGTTGTAATGGTTAAGAAAGTAGGGGGCAGCTGGCGAATGTGTGTAGACTTTTCTTTGATGAATAAAAGCTGCCCAAAGGATTGTTATCCCTTGCCTCGAATCGACGCGCTGGTTGATTCAGCCGTCGGTTTTTCTGTAATGAGCTTTCTTGATGCGTTTTCAGGATACCATCAGATCCGGATGCATCCCCCTGACTGCCGCGATGTTTCCTTCATCACTGATGAAGGCTGCTACAGCTACAAAATGATGCCCTTCGGGCTGAAGAATGTCGGATCCACCTATCAACGGATGATGAATCACATTTTCAAGGAGCAAAAGGGGAGGAACCTGGAGGTGTATGTGGACGACCTCTTGATTAAAAGCAAGAGTGTCCAGGAACACATTGTGGATCTGGAGGAGACCTTTGCGACGCAAAGGAGGTTCAAAATGAGGTTGAATCCTGCGAAATGTGTCTTTGGAGCAGGAAGAGGCAAGTTCCTGGGGCATCTCCTTACCCCGGAGGGGGTAGAGCCTAACCCCGACAAGGTTAGGGCGATCCTAGAGATGCCTTCCCCGAAGACAATGAAGGAGGTACAGAGGTTGACTAGAAGGTTGGCGGGTCTTAGCCGCTTCCTGTCAAAGGCCGGGGAGAAGTGCTCTCCATTCTTCAGAACACTCCGCAAAACGGAGAATTTTGAGTGGTCCGAAGTATGCGAGAAGGCATTCGTGAAGCTAAAGGAGCAGTTAACTCAGACACCTCTCCTTCAGAGCCCAAAAGAAGGCGAAGACCTGCTCATCTACCTGGGAGTAGGGGCAGAGGCTGTGAGCTCTGTGCTAGTCCGAGAAGAGAGGAAGAAACAGTTACCCATCTACTACGTCAGCCGGGTGCTAAAGAAGGCGGAGCTGAAATATCCAATCCTGGAGAAGCTTGCCTTCGCCTTGGTGGTGTCGGCGCGGAAGCTCCGGCCTTATTTTCAGGCTCACTCCATCCGAGTAGTGACTGATCATCCTCTCCGAAGCATCTTGGAAGGAGTGGAGCATTCAGGGAGATTAGCGAAATGATCGGTAGAACTCAGCGAGTTCGACATTTCTTTCTCACCCCGGGTGGCGATCAAGGTCCAAGCGGTAGCAGACTTCTTGGCGGACTTCTCGGTAGAAGCAGAGCCAGGGGAAGAGATGTTCGACCCAATCCATTGGAAGATGTTTGTTGACGGAGCTTCGGGAAGGAGCTCTGTAGGAGTGGGCATCGTTCTTGTCAGCCCACAGGGAACGAGGATCGAGCAGGCCGTCGAGATCCTCTTTCCCGTCACAAACAATCAAGCAGAGTACGAGGCCATAGTGGCAGGCTTGCGCCTCGCCAAGGAGTTAGGGATCCGTGATGTTCGGGCCTTTACGGATTCAATGGTGGTCGCGTCACAGATCAGCGGAGAGTTCGAAGTACGCGACACCATCCTGCAGAAGTACTTGGTGAAGGTCAAGGGATTGATTGGAGGCTTCCAGTCGTTCTTCGTCGAGCACGTCCCGAGAGAGGAAAACTCGGCGGCGGACCGTTTGGCCAAGTATGGGCCAAGAGCTGGGGGAACCATCACCGAGCTGTTCCGGTCGTCTATCGAAGAAGGGGAGATGATGGAGATCGAGCAGCGCCCCTCATGGACGGATCCTTTTGTGGCATTCCTTGCCACCGGCCAGCTTCCAGCAAGTGAAGGGGATCAGAGAAGGTTTCAGTACAAAGCGGCGTACTATCTTTTGCAGGATGGGGAGCTGTACCGTAAAACCATCTCGGGCCCCTAGCCAGATGTATCTCTGAAGACGAAGTACCCCGGGTGTTGGAAGAGATCCACTCGGGAGAGTGTGGAAGTCATTCTGGGACTCGCACTTTAGAGCAGAGGGTCTTGAGGCATGGTTACTTCTGGCCTACTATCCGGAAGGATGCTGAGATCTTCTCGAAGAAGTGCCAGAAGTGCCAGCTCTTCGCCCCCCTCCAGTTGCAGCCTGCCCAGCAGCTCTGATCAATCACCGCCCCATGACCGTTCGCCATTTGGGGAATGGATTTGATTGGCCCTTTTCCCCTAGCTAGTGGCCAGAGGAAGTTCATTCTCGTCATGATCGACTACTTCTCCAAATGGATCGAGGCCAAAGCTTTGGCCAAGACCACCTCTCAAGTCGTGAAGAACTTCATCTGGGGGGAGATTGTCTGTAGGTTTGGGATTCCTCTCGCCATCGTCACCGACAACGGTCCTCAGTTTGCCAGCTTGGAGCTGGAAGACTTCTGCAGACAGCTGGGAACTGATCTTTGATTCGCCTCCGTGCATCACCCGAGGAGCAATGGCCAAGTGGAGGCCGCCAACAAGCTGATCATCAACCTGCTGAAGAAGAAGGTGGAGAACCTGAGAGGCAACTGGGCGGACCAGCTCCCCTTAGTCCTGTGGGCTTTGAGGACCACTCCTAGCTCAGCTACCAGAGAGACACCGTTCAAGCTCTCTCACGGATCGGAAGCTCTCATCCCAGTAGAGTTTGAAGTCAGAAGTCCAAGGGTGATCGCCGCCGAGGGCGGAAGTGAGGGATGGCGACTAGAGAATGAGGAGGCTCAGAAGATATCTCTCGACTACATCGAAGAACTTAGAGATTTAGCTCCTACCAGGCAAGAGGAGATCAAGCGACGAATGGCGAGGCATTTCGATAAAAATGTTCGCCTCAAGCACTTCCAAGAAGGTGACCTGGTCCTGAAGAAGGTAGACGCGACGGGACGATCACCGGCCATCGGAAAGCTTCATCCAAACTGGGAAGGGCCCTTCATCATCCACGAGTTACTCCTAACCGGAGGATACCGACTGCAGAACCAGGAAGGAGAGCTGCTTGGGAATACTTGGAGCGGTGATATCCTGAAAAAGGTTCTACCCCCAAGGGGGAATGTATAGGTCCCACCCTTGTAATCTCTATAGATTTATAAATACAACCCTTCCTCTCCCGGAAACACGGGACTGGGAAGCTTTTTCTGTCACAACAAGAATCTTCAGAGAAGAAAAAAAGAAAAAGCCGGTAAAATTGGTCCACATGCTAGGTTGGAAAATGAGCCTCCGACTGAAACCTCGTAAAACCCCGGAACGGATGATGGGACAGTGCCTCGATTCAGCAACCCTCTAAGCCCAAGCCTCTGCATTGACGGTCGAGATCAGCTCCCCCCTGCATGTTGGCCACGGTTCGTATCGACTGCACTTCTCATTCGACTGGAGGGGTTACAGGGAAGAAGTCTGGATGCCAACCTTCCGATCTGGCAAGGAGGCGATCAATTTAACTAGCTTAGGGGACCCTTGAATAAAGACGTCGCATACCCTTGAGAGCTGTAAGCTCCTAAAATAAAAAAGAAAAACCGGTAGAATTGGTCCATAGGCAAGGTTGGAAAACGAGCCTCCTACTTGATCCTCGTAAAACTCCAGAACGGATGGTGGGACAGTGCCTCGGTTCAGCAACCCTTTAAGACCAAGCCTCTGCATTGACGGTCGAGATCAGCTCCCCCCTTGCATGTTGGTCAATGTTCGTATCGATTGCACTTCTCATCCGACTGGAGAGATTACAGGGAAGGAGTCTGGACGCCGACCTTCCGATCGGGCAAGGAAGTGATCATTTTAAACCAGCTCGCTTTAAAGCGTCTTGTTCCCAGCTTTTCCTACGATTGTGTGAGTTATTGTGCTTAAGTGAGCTTAAACTCCCCTTAAAATTATTGAGCAGCAGGAAACAGGTTTGGCCGGCATCAAGCATCCAGGTAGGATGGTGGTGTAACATCCCCCAGACAGCTAGACCCCCCAGGTGAATCTGTCCTGACAAGGTCATGACAAGGCCTTGGTAGAGTAGAAATCCCTTTAACTTAGGCAAGATTAGGATTGAAAGTGCCTTGGACTGCAAATAGCAATTTCTAGTGACCTAGCTTAGGGTTGGATTTTAGGGCCTCATCTTAACCATTTGGCCCCACCATAGTATCCCTAACCCTTTAGGGGTCCCCTTAGGGCACCAAGGACACATTGGGGTCAACCCAAGAGGCCAAATTGACCAAAGTCAACCCTAACCCTAAATTGGTCAAAGTAGCCTAATTAGAGTCAATTAACCCTCACCATGACAAATTGATCACTCACCTAGGTCTAGAATATCATAAGAGACCTAGTAGACCTAAAAGCCCCATCATGGGACCCCCAATAGTGCAAATTGACCAAAATACCCCCTTTAGGTCAAAAATGGCAATTCTTCACAAAATGCCCCAATTGACCCTCACCATAGTAAATTGACCTTACCCATAGTGTTATCATGTCATAGGGGACCCAGTGGACCAAAAAGCCCCTTGACTGGGTCAACCCTAGGGCTCAATCCGACAAAAGTCAACTTAACCTGTTTTGGTCAAATCAACTTGAATTGGGTCAACCAAGACCCATATGACCAAATTGGCCCCACCAATAGTTTCTAAACCTAATTTGGAATCCAATGTACCCAAAAGCCCCATCCTAGGGTCACCCAATTGGCCAATTTGACCAAAAGTCAAAATTGCCCAATTTAGGTCAAATCTCTTAAACCTAGCCCAATCCATTTGGGCTAAGCCCAAATTGACCATTTGACCAGCCTTGTAGGCTAGCTTTAACTCAGGAGAGAGTGTAGAAGTCGGCCATGATGAGTAGGAGAGAGAAATTCAAATTGGGGGAGAGAGAAAGATGAGGCCATCAATGGAGGAAGGTGAAACCCCCCTCAATTCTCCCCATTTATGGCTACATTCATCTCCTCTAGGGGAGAGGAGGAGTTTCCAGCAGTTTCCAAGGTTGATTAAGGCATGGGGAGTGTATGGGGGCCGGCCTTGGTGGAATTCGAAAAGGCCATTAATGGCTTTTGTGGTTAAAGCCACCATGGCCATAAATTGAACCCCTCATTACCTTCAGGGGTCGGAGAGGAGTGAAACCCCCTTGTTTCCAGAGGAGATCGGGCATCTTGGTGTGGAGGATGCAGAACTCGCAATCCATGGCGGCCGGCCATGGAGGAATGGCAGTCGGCGCAACGTCAAGCCCCAAATCAGGTCTGGTTCTCTTCCCCTCTCCTCAGTGGGTAGATCCCTCCAATCGGCAGCAAGGTTCAAGCCCTATCGGCTCTGGATCGGGCTGACCAAGAAGCTCGAATCCGAGCTTTTTCTTCCAACCTAAATGCCCTGTTCCGGCCACTTCCGGCCGGCCAACCACCGCTTCTCGCCGGCCACCACCTCAACGAAGGTGGTGGTGGCATTGGCCGGCCGGGGCAGCGCCTAGGTGGCCGGGAAAATGGGGATCAAGGCGGCCCAGGCGCGGGCGATCCTGGCCGTTGGCCAGAGGAAGAAGACGACCAGGCGCGGTCCGATTTGCGCCAAGATTCGTGCATGCCTTAGTATAAATTCTTGTTTCCTGTGATTAAACTGCAGCCTCTTAATAAATCTGGTAAAAATAGTTAGAGGCCGATTAAGAGAAAGTGGTCAAGATAGAAAATGTAGCCCTTAGGGTCTAGTTTAATACAAAATTGAGATCACTCAATTTGGAGTCCTGGTTAGGTCTCAGCACCCATTTTAGTGGGGGCTGTCCTTAAGGCTATTCAGAGCTTGATTTTGATGCCCACTCCATAATATAACTCCAAATGACTTGATTTTTGGGGTGTAGTCTAGTCTTAGGCATACCTAGGTTATGTCCAAAGATCAGAAGGATTGGAGAAGTCTTCCCCATAATTTTTGGGAAAGTTCAATAATCCTAGTTTAATCTAATTAGGTGCCCTAAACACATCAAAACCCTTCCAAATTTGGATGGGAGGTCCTAGAGAGCAAGTGGAGGCACTGGTTAAAATTTTATGATTTATGGAGTTGTTTTGGTAGGGTAATTCACCAAAACAACCTTAGGCTCCCTAGGTTTAGGCAAAACTTTGGGTGAGTGCCCCCACACTTCCACAAAGCCAAATGGCTTCATATTTGGGGTGCACCTCACCCTACCCCATGCCAACCTCTGGTCCAAATTTGGTGGCCATTGGAGGAGGTTTGCCCTAGTAGATCAAAAAGGGGCTAAATTGCTATTTGCACCCCAAATAGATACCCCATTGGAATCCCACTCCTCACCAAATGTTGGTAGGATCTTGGGTGGTCTTTCACTGGCCCATGGTCAGTATAGTGAGTAGTATGGGTTTGGGCAAGGTAGGGAGTCCTCTTGAGAATAGTTTGTTTAAAGGTTAGGTTTAGGGCAAAAGCAAACCTAAGCTAGATTTGGAGTGTGGAGGGGGCTTCCTCCCACTGATTGTTGGGGTGACCTTGGTTACTGCCTTGGGAGGTAGGAGACACCCCAAAGAGCAACTTTGGATGAGTTAGGGCCTAGTGTGCCCTTAAGCCCTAGTGGTGAGGTGTATGGTGCCCTTTAGGGTTGTAAAGGATGTAGGAGTAAATGTCCATGGAGAGAAGTGCAATGGCCCTCTCTGAGTTCTAAGAGTGTTTTAATACCCTCACAAGAGGTTTGGGAGGATTTGGATAGGTTTAGACCCTAACCCCAGGCTAAACCCTAATGGGGTGCAAATAGAGGTCAATGAAGGAAGTAGGGTCAAACCTTAATGGTTTGACCTAAAATTTTGGAGGGAAGGTCATAGTGACCAGAGGAACCTCCCCTGTGAATTTGAAGAGGTTTGGAGTTGTCAAACCTAGGTAATAAACCCTTGGGTAGATCTGTAAATAATTAGGGTTTTGGGTTTTAGGGAGAAATGTTACTTAATGGTTTACCATTTTCTGTCACAAACTTGGTTTTAATGCTATTGATCTCTAGAAGAATCTGTTAGACCATGAGAAGACTTTTTGGGGTTCAAAGTGTAATATTTCACATTGTAGACAATTTTTGGGAGGATCAATTTTAGGGTGTTAAATTACTGTAATTGCATGAAACTTTGCAGGATGTCTTTTCATACCAATATGTACCCACTGTAATTTTCTCATAATTTATGGATTAATATTTTTGGTATCTTTAGTTCATTTTGGAATTATTTACAAATATATCCTTTGAGGAAAGTACAAATGTAACTTCTGTGTTATGTGGTCAAACTTGGTAGACCTGAATATTTTAGTATGATTCACCACTGTATGAATTTGCATAAGATTGGGAGTCCATATGAGGGTACCTCCTTTGGAATTTATTGGAAATAAATGAGTTTTGGAATTTCTAAAAATATTAAATCTTGCTGGTTTTTCCTACAAGTTTGTACCTACTGGTATTTAGGCACTCTTGATTTATGTAAAAATTGGGGTAGGCACTGGAAGTCAGAAAGGTGTACTTGTAGTTCAAACTTGAGAAAATTGCCCTTTGAGAAATTGTTTAAAAATATTAATATTATGGGGAAAAATTAGGAAACCCTGGATTTGATCTGATTTAAGTAGCATGGACTCCCAATAAATCCAGTAGGTCATAGAGTTGAGTATTTAGAGTACCTCCCTTCTTGAGAATCAAAACGTTAAGGGTGGTCTGCGTTTAGCAAATTGGTAGTTTTGCAGTTATAGGCCAATTTGGGATACTTTGTTGGAGATGTGAGGACTTAATGGTGATCAAATGAATATGTGAGAATCCCTGGAGTTAGTTTGGGTTTGATGAGTTCTGGGATGGTGGGGTGCCACCCTTGGGGTGGGTCGTCCTGTGGTTGACTAAAGATCATCTTTTGTCTATTAGGACCTAAAAGCACTTAGGTTTAGACCGGGTGAAATGTTAAGAGGGTTTCTTATGGGTAGTAACTAAAGACATTAAGTGTCTTGGGAATGGGAACTTTGGAGTGTCATCCCGTAGTGGTTCCTAGTACCGTAGCGAGCCCCTCACAGGGTAACCCTCGGGAAGTCCAAGACTAACCCTAACTCATAGGAGTAAGACATTGTACAAGATTAACTAATAACACACTCATCCACACCCTGTGGTTACGGAAGTTTAGTTGGATTGGTTGTCCGAGCGGTGGGCTCGGTGGTTGTTGCAGCAGACTAGTTAGTCTGGTGAGCTTATGGCTCGGAAGGTTATTGAGGACGGGCAGGTTAGCCCGGGGAGCTTTTGGCTCGGAAGGTTATTGATGACGGGCAGGTTAGCCCGGGGAGCTTTTGGCTCGGAAGGTTATTGATGGCGGGCGGGTTAGCCCGGGGAACTCATGGCTCAGAGATAGAAAGTAGAACATGTTGCATGTGCACTGAAGGTGGTGGGTCTTCGGTATTGGACGGTCGTTCACACCGACGTCAATACGTTGACTCGGCGAGTGTGGTTTTACACTTAGCCTTGATAGTCTGGCGGTCCAGTCAGCAAGAGTACGCAGACGCTCCGCGGGTATAGTGGAGGCGTACAATAGGTCTAGGTTGGGTAGTGTGAATGCCAACCTAGAGGTGGGCGGGGCCCAACCCACCGCTTCCGTTTGCCACTACGGGAGTATCCTGGGAGTCTAGCTCGCTCCAAAAAGGGGGAACTAAAGGTCTATGCGCATAGAGTCGTAGTGTGTGAGTTGCACTTGTATGATCATAGCATAACAGCATACTTGCATGTCATAGCATAAACATTGCATTCAACCTACCCCTAACGTATAAGTCGGTTATGGGACTTCTTATACGGTAGGCCCTGCTAAACGACCCCTTGGTCTATAGGTTTGTATGGGCATTCCTATAAATCAATGGTTACCTTTATATATTACCTCACTTGCTACTATACTCACTGCTTGCTGCTCTTTATATACTTGTTACCATGCTTTTAATTATTGCTTCAGTTATATACGTACACATGTGTAGAGTAGAATCATTTCATGTACCACTGCCACCTGCTCTTTGATTACACCCCTTGCTGTCCTCCGCTTCATCCTCCCGCACGGTGCCTAGGAACCATTGGGGGTGGGGGTGGGGAACATAAGGCTTAGTCTTTTGACTAACGGTCGGTGGACCATATCATTTTAGGGTTTCAAGGAGACGCAGCTACATCAGAAGAGCGGGTGCAGAAGGATCCGACACGGTGGATTACACGGCCATGCTACCATTGTCACCAGCTGGGGCATACTCGAGTTAGATGCCCCATGAGAGGTGGAGCCCCTCCAGCTCAGCAAACAGGAGGCCGAAGGCGAAGACGTAGATGTGGACTACGAGGCAGTGACCGTAGGCCGAAGAGGAAGAAGCATCCAGTGTTGCAGCACCAGTGGAGCACGGGGTCTACAGGGATGGGTCAGCCTGGTCAGAGTGCTCCAGTCTCAGTGTCAGTGACGGTTAGCTTTAGCTTTACTTAGGAGTTAGCTTCCGCGAGTGTTTTGTAGTGAGGAAATCTTGTATAGGGCAGGAGCCCCCTTTTATTGTTTGTAACCCTTGTCTCTTTATTCAGTTAATATATGTGGACATTTATAATTCATGTGATTCTGTGGACTTGTCTTACTTTTCTTTGTGATCGATTTGGCCGGCAGGATCGGCGTTTTGTGGTGCCGATCTTCTCGAGTGAAGGTGTCACCGCAAAGCGGCGGTTCTGGGCCTAAGACCCGGTGGTTTTTGCAAAAAAAAAATGGGGTCTTACAAGTGGTATCAGAGGAAACCTCGATCCGAAGAAAAGAAGTCCACAAAACCCTGGGCCACCCCGCACGAGCTTAGTTTGAGGACAAACTAGCAGCGGAAGCAGTGGTGTGCCCATATGGGAATCACATTGAAAAAGGTCCACTTTTAACTGAATCTTCTTAGTCAAATCTCTTTACGAGTGTCAAGTTTTCTTTGTAGCCTGCGGCGAACCCTGCCCCCTGCAGGGAATACCTCCGGCTGCAAAGATCTCTTTAGATAGTCCTTTAGTTGATGAGTTAGACTCAACCCCACTAGGACACGTGACTTACCTTGACAATTTATACCGTGACCTAGTCCGAAATAGATCGTATTTATGGCTTTTGGTGAAAGTACGAGGCTACCCCAAAGAGGCTAGAGAAAAAGAAATTGACACATAAAGCAGAATGGTATGGGACTCATAGGCTCAATCATCGTATTTGTGACAAGATTATATTAAGACAACCACTGTGACAAACACCGAGGGTCGGATAAAATTGAAGTCCAGAAGGGACCCGTTTGGGATTGGGTGACATATTGACCCTGATAAGGTTGTCGTAGAAGGTACCTAGAAGAGCCTAAGGTGTGGAGTACACCATTGAGCCCCAAGATATAACCCCAAGTCTAAGGTTGTATGCCCTAAGAATTGTTTGCATATTTGGGATGAATATAACTGGGTGATATTGAAGACACTTCGCCCAAAGATAGATAGAGGCTAATCTTTTGTTTATTTGGGGCTTGTCCTTTGTTTATTGGGGCTTACCTTTTGTTTATTGGGCAAATTAGTGACGGACTTAGATTTCCCTTAGAAATTTTTTTATGTCATGAACTCTATGATTTTGAAGTCGATCTTACTTGGAAGAAGGTGAGATGGTGTAACAATATGTTTGGAATGATGATCAGTAGGAATTACCAGGACAATGGTTAGACATCATTTGATAAGGACAACAACTTGGCCTTAGTTGAATCATTGAAAATGTAAAGTCTCTAGGATTAATCACTTAAGACAGAAACTAGATGGTTCAAGTTGTAATTATATTTGAAAGTTCTTGTGACTTCAAGCGTTCGGAAGTGATTAACTCATGCCTTGATAAAAACTCATGCCCCGTCATGATTGGAAAATTTTGTCTTCAATAATAGCTTTTACCTTGGAAGCTTTAATGATGGATAACCAGAAATCTTAGTCGATGACTTGTTGGATCTAGAATCTAGCGTTTGAGTTCACTATGATGAGAATGAACTAAGTTTATTTTGCTTGTGATTATTTGAAAGCGATCAAGGCTAGTATAAGTTGAAGTGAAAGAAATCTGGTGAAATAAACATGATGATATTCCCTTGATGAATCGAATTGTGGAAAACCCTAGGGTATCAAAATTTTGCTCATTATGATTTAAACTTCTCGTAGAAAATGACTGAAGAGTCATCTTATGGTAAAGAGTGGTTAATATTTATACTCATAGAAGTTCACAAGTGCACCCCCCAGTAATAATTAAGGATGATTGGGACGCTAGACGATTTGATCGGTTCCGTCAATAGTAAGAACTAGAAAAGTTGTAGATTGGAGTTGTTTGATTACTCGGACGTGCCTGAAAGAGTAGGAATTGATCGTGAAAGAAAACCTTAGAGGCATAAGAGTCTGCCCAGGTTAGAGTGGAAGGATAGAATGACCAAGGTAGCTAGGTCACCCCAGTCAGGATAGATGATACGATGGTGCGGGCCTTGCAGTCTTGCGGTGCGAGAAGATTCCAGAGGTTAAGACTTGTGGTAAAATTAGGGTCAGGAGAAGCACAACTTGGAGCCACTAAAGTTGGTGTGGCATAGATAGTCGGTGCTCTTCGAGCCAGGAATAACTTTGACTCTTAGGGGATGTTACGTTCAGTCACTCGCGGTGAAAACCCCGCAAGCCTAACCTGAATTTCGAGGACGAAATTATTTTTTTTGTTTATTGGGATTTGTAACATCCCCCAGACAGCTAGACCCCCCAGGTGAATCTGTCCTGACAAGGTCATTACAAGGCCTTGGTAGAGTAGAAATCCCTTTAACTTAGGCAAGATTAGGATTGAAAGTGTCTTGGACTGCAAATAGCAATTTCTAGTGACCTAGCTTAGGGTTGGATTTTAGGGCCTCATCTTAACCATTTGGCCCCACCATAGTATCCCTAACCCTTTAGGGGTCCCCTTAGGGCACCAAGGACACATTGGGGTCAACCCAAGAGGCCAAATTGACCAAAGTCAACCCTAACCCTAAATTGGTCAAAGTAGCCTAATTAGAGTCAATTAACCCTCACCATGACAAATTGATCACTCACCTAGGTCTAGAATATCATAAGAGACCTAGTAGACCTAAAAGCCCCATCATGGGACCCCCAATAGTGCAAATTGACCAAAATACCTCCTTTAGGTCAAAAATGGCAATTCTTCACAAAATGCCCCAATTGACCCTCACCATAGTAAATTGACCTTACCCATAGTGTTATCATGTCATAGGGGACCCAGTGGACCAAAAAGCCCCTTGACTGGGTCAACCCTAGGGCTCAATCCGACAAAAGTCAACTTAACCTGTTTTGGTCAAATCAACTTGAATTGGGTCAACCAAGACCCATATGACCAAATTGGCCCCACCAATAGTTTCTAAACCTAATTTGGAATCCAATGTACCCAAAAGCCCCATCCTAGGGTCACCCAATTGGCCAATTTGACCAAAAGTCAAAATTGCCCAATTTAGGTCAAATCTCTTAAACCTAGCCCAATCCATTTGGGCTAAGCCCAAATTGACCATTTGACCAGCCTTGTAGGCTAGCTTTAACTCAGGAGAGAGTGTAGAAGTCGGCCATGATGAGTAGGAGAGAGAAATTCAAATTGGGGGAGAGAGAAAGATGAGGCCATCAATGGAGGAAGGTGAAACCCCCCTCAATTCTCCCCATTTATGGCTACATTCATCTCCTCTAGGGGAGAGGAGGAGTTTCCAGCAGTTTCCAAGGTTGATTAAGGCATGGGGAGTGTATGGGGGCCGGCCTTGGTGGAATTCGAAAAGGCCATTAATGGCTTTTGTGGTTAAAGCCACCATGGCCATAAATTGAACCCCTCATTACCTTCAGGGGTCGGAGAGGAGTGAAACCCCCTTGTTTCCAGAGGAGATCGGGCATCTTGGTGTGGAGGATGCAGAACTCGCAATCCATGGCGGCCGGCCATGGAGGAATGGCAGTCGGCGCAACGTCAAGCCCCAAATCAGGTCTGGTTCTCTTCCCCTCTCCTCAGTGGGTAGATCCCTCCAATCGGCAGCAAGGTTCAAGCCCTATCGGCTCTGGATCGGGCTGACCAAGAAGCTCGAATCCGAGCTTTTTCTTCCAACCTAAATGCCCTGTTCCGGCCACTTCCGGCCGGCCAACCACCGCTTCTCGCCGGCCACCACCTCAACGAAGGTGGTGGTGGCATTGGCCGGCCGGGGCAGCGCCTAGGTGGCCGGGAAAATGGGGATCAAGGCGGCCCAGGCGCGGGCGATCCTGGCCGTTGGCCAGAGGAAGAAGACGACCAGGCGCGGTCCGATTTGCGCCAAGATTCGTGCATGCCTTAGTATAAATTCTTGTTTCCTGTGATTAAACTGCAGCCTCTTAATAAATCTAGTAAAAATAGTTAGAGGCCGATTCAGAGAAAGTGGTCAAGATAGAAAATGTAGCCCTTAGGGTCTAGTTTAATACAAAATTGAGATCACTCAATTTGGAGTCCTGGTTAGGTCTCAGCACCCATTTTAGTGGGGGCTGTCCTTAAGGCTATTCAGAGCTTGATTTTGATGCCCACTCCATAATATAACTCCAAATGACTTGATTTTTGGGGTGTAGTCTAGTCTTAGGCATACCTAGGTTATGTCCAAAGATCAGAAGGATTGGAGAAGTCTTCCCCATAATTTTTGGGAAAGTTCAATAATCCTAGTTTAATCTAATTAGGTGCCCTAAACACATCAAAACCCTTCCAAATTTGGATGGGAGGTCCTAGAGAGCAAGCGGAGGCACTGGTTAAAATTTCATGATTTATGGAGTTGTTTTGGTAGGGTAATTCACCAAAACAACCTTAGGCTCCCTAGGTTTAGGCAAAACTTTGGGTGAGTGCCCTCACACTTCCACAAAGCCAAATGGCTTCATATTTGGGGTGCACCTCACCCTACCCCATGCCAACCTCTGGTCCAAATTTGGTGGCCATTGGAGGAGGTTTGCCCTAGTAGATCAAAAAGGGGCTAAATTGCTATTTGCACCCCAAATAGATACCCCATTGGAATCCCACTCCTCACCAAATGTTGGTAGGATCTTGGGTGGTCTTTCACTGGCCCATGGTCAGTATAGTGAGTAGTATGGGTTTGGGCAAGGTAGGGAGTCCTCTTGAGAATAGTTTGTTTAAAGGTTAGGTTTAGGGCAAAAGCAAACCTAAGCTAGATTTGGAGTGTGGAGGGGGCTTCCTCCCACTGATTGTTGGGGTGACCTTGGTTACTGCCTTGGGAGGTAGGAGACACCCCAAAGAGCAACTTTGGATGAGTTAGGGCCTAGTGTGCCCTTAAGCCCTAGTGGTGAGGTGTATGGTGCCCTTTAGGGTTGTAAAGGATGTAGGAGTAAATGTCCATGGAGAGAAGTGCAATGGCCCTCTCTGAGTTCTAAGAGTGTTTTAATACCCTCACAAGAGGTTTGGGAGGATTTGGATAGGTTTAGACCCTAACCCCAGGCTAAACCCTAATGGGGTGCAAATAGAGGTCAATGAAGGAAGTAGGGTCAAACCTTAATGGTTTGACCTAAAATTTTGGAGGGAAGGTCATAGTGACCAGAGGAACCTCCCCTGTGAATTTGAAGAGGTTTGGAGTTGTCAAACCTAGGTAATAAACCCTTGGGTAGATCTGTAAATAATTAGGGTTTTGGGTTTTAGGGAGAAATGTTACTTAATGGTTTACCATTTTCTGTCACAAACTTGGTTTTAATGCTATTGATCTCTAGAAGAATCTGTTAGACCATGAGAAGACTTTTTGGGGTTCAAAGTGTAATATTTCACATTGTAGACAATTTTTGGGAGGATCAATTTTAGGGTGTTAAATTACTGTAATTGCATGAAACTTTGCAGGATGTCTTTTCATACAAATATGTACCCACTGTAATTTTCTCATAATTTATGGATTAATATTTTTGGTATCTTTAGTTCATTTTGGAATTATTTACAAATATATCCTTTGAGGAAAGTACAAATGTAACTTCTGTGTTATGTGGTCAAACTTGGTAGACCTGAATATTTTAGTATGATTCACCACTGTATGAATTTTCATAAGATTGGGAGTCCATATGAGGGTACCTCCTTTGGAATTTATTGGAAATAAATGAGTTTTGGAATTTCTAAAAATAGTAAATCTTGCTGGTTTTTCCTACAAGTTTGTACCTACTGGTATTTAGGCACTCTTGATTTATGTAAAAATTGGGGTAGGCACTGGAAGTCAGAAAGGTGCACTTGTAGTTCAAACTTGAGAAAATTGCCCTTTGAGAAATTGTTTAAAAATATTAATATTATGGGGAAAAATTAGGAAACCCTGGATTTGATCTGATTTAAGTAGCATGGACTCCCAATAAATCCAGTAGGTCATAGAGTTGAGTATTTAGAGTACCTCCCTTCTTGAGAATCAAAACGTTAAGGGTGGTCTGCGTTTAGCAAATTGGTAGTTTTTGCAGTTATAGGCCAATTTGGGATACTTTGTTGGAGATGTGAGGACTTAATGGTGATCAAATGAATATGTGAGAATCCCTGGAGTTAGTTTGGGTTTGATGAGTTCTGGGATGGTGGGGTGCCACCCTTGGGGTGGGTCGTCCTGTGGTTGACTAAAGATCATCTTTTGTCTATTAGGACCTAAAAGCACTTAGGTTTAGACCGGGTGAAATGTTAAGAGGGTTTCTTATGGGTAGTAACTAAAGACATTAAGTGTCTTGGGAATGGGAACTTTGGAGTGTCATCCCGTAGTGGTTCCTAGTACCGTAGCGAGCCCCTCACAGGGTAACCCTCGGGAAGTCCAAGACTAACCCTAACTCATAGGAGTAAGACATTGTACAAGATTAACTAATAACACACTCATCCACACCCTGTGGTTACGGAAGTTTAGTTGGATTGGTTGTCCGAGCGGTGGGCTCGGTGGTTGTTGCAGCAGACTAGTTAGTCTGGTGAGCTTATGGCTCGGAAGGTTATTGAGGACGGGCAGGTTAGCCCGGGGAGCTTTTGGCTCGGAAGGTTATTGATGACGGGCAGGTTAGCCCGGGGAGCTTTTGGCTCGGAAGGTTATTGATGGCGGGCGGGTTAGCCCGGGGAACTCATGGCTCAGAGATAGAAAGTAGAACATGTTGCATGTGCACTGAAGGTGGTGGGTCTTCGGTATTGGACGGTCGTTCACACCGACGTCAATACGTTGACTCGGCGAGTGTGGTTTTACACTTAGCCTTGATAGTCTGGCGGTCCAGTCAGCAAGAGTACGCAGACGCTCCGCGGGTATAGTGGAGGCGTACAATAGGTCTAGGTTGGGTAGTGTGAATGCCAACCTAGAGGTGGGCGGGGCCCAACCCACCGCTTCCGTTTGCCACTACGGGAGTATCCTGGGAGTCTAGCTCGCTCCAAAAAGGGGGAACTAAAGGTCTATGCGCATAGAGTCGTAGTGTGTGAGTTGCACTTGTATGATCATAGCATAACAGCATACTTGCATGTCATAGCATAAACATTGCATTCAACCTACCCCTAACGTATAAGTCGGTTATGGGACTTTTTATACGGTAGGCCCTGCTAAACGACCCCTTGGTCTATAGGTTTGTATGGGCATTCCTATAAATCAATGGTTACCTTTATATATTACCTCACTTGCTACTATACTCACTGCTTGCTGCTCTTTATATACTTGTTACCATGCTTTTAATTATTGCTTCAGTTATATACGTACACATGTGTAGAGTAGAATCATTTCATGTACCACTGCCACCTGCTCTTTGATTACACCCCTTGCTGTCCTCCGCTTCATCCTCCCGCACGGTGCCTAGGAACCATTGGGGGTGGGGGTGGGGAACATAAGGCTTAGTCTTTTGACTAACGGTCGGTGGACCATATCATTTTAGGGTTTCAAGGAGACGCAGCTACATCAGAAGAGCGGGTGCAGAAGGATCCGACACGGTGGATTACACGGCCATGCTACCATTGTCACCAGCTGGGGCATACTCGAGTTAGATGCCCCATGAGAGGTGGAGCCCCTCCAGCTCAGCAAACAGGAGGCCGAAGGCGAAGACGTAGATGTGGACTACGAGGCAGTGACCGTAGGCCGAAGAGGAAGAAGCATCCAGTGTTGCAGCACCAGTGGAGCACGGGGTCTACAGGGATGGGTCAGCCTGGTCAGAGTGCTCCAGTCTCAGTGTCAGTGACGGTTAGCTTTAGCTTACTTAGGAGTTAGCTTCCGCGAGTGTTTTGTAGTGAGGAAATCTTGTATAGGGCAGGAGCCCCCTTTTATTGTTTGTAACCCTTGTCTCTTTATTCAGTTAATATATGTGGACATTTATAATTCATGTGATTCTGTGGACTTGTCTTACTTTTCTTTGTGATCGATTTGGCCGGCAGGATCGGCGTTTTGTGGTGGCGATCTTCTCGAGTGAAGGTGTCACCGCAAAGCGGCGGTTCTGGGCCTAAGACCCGGTGGTTTTTGCAAAAAAAAATGGGGTCTTACAGGTGGCCTAAGGACGGTGTGTCCCCTTGGACTTGTCCGGCTGCCATGCCTTACTTGACGTCATCCTTCGAAGACTTCAAGCATCCAAGTAGGATGGTGGCCTAGGGACGGTGTGTCCCCTTGGACCTGTCCGGCTGCCATGCCTTACTTGACGTCATCCTTCGAAGACTTCAAGCATCCAAGTAGGATGGTGGCCTAGGGACGGTGTGTCCCCTTGGACCTGTCCGGCTACCATGCCTTACTTGACGTTATCCTTCGATGACTTCAAGCATCCAAGTAGGGTGGTGGCCTAGGGACGGTGTGTCCCCTTGGACCTGTCCGGCTACCATGCCTTACTTGACGTCATCCTTCGAAGACTTCAAGCATCCAAGTAGGGTGGTGGCCTAGAGACGGTGTGTCCCCTTGGACCTGTCCGGCTACCATGCCTTACTTGACGTCATCCTTCGAAGACTTCAAGCATCCAAGTAGGGTGGTGGCCTAGAGACGGTGTGTCCCCTTGGACCTGTCCGGCTGCCATGCCTTACTTGACGTCATCCTTCGAAGACTTCAAGTATCCAAGAAGGATGGTGGCCTAAGGATGGTGTGTCCCCTTGGACCTGTCCGGCTGCCATGCCTTACTTGACGTCATCATTTGAAGACACCAGGCTTTCAAGTAGGAGAGAGGCCTCGGGATGATATGTCCCCCCGGGCCTCCCCAACTACTGACCCTACTTCTTCCTACCCTTAAAAAGCTCCTTCGATTATTGCGTAAATCCTAAGTTAGCGAACTCTTCACTAGGTGCAAGTCAAGGCCTTGGGAGCAAGAAGGCAGGTGCAAGTATGCAGGAGCGAGCACCCATCCTCGCCGAAATCCTAAGAGCCTAGCGAGCACTCCACCTTGCCTCGAGCCTAGGAGCCTAAGCGACATACAAGCAAGGAAGTAAGTACAAGAAAGAAGAACAGGCAAGCAAAACAATCAAATTCCTGTCAATTTGCAAAAACTTTGTATATGCTACAAGTTACAGGTATACAAAAAGGACTGCACAAAAAAAGGTCGCTGGGCGAGCAAAAAGGGAGCCCAAGCGACTAGGCGACATCCTCGCCTTCTATATCTACATCGGGCTCATCATCGCCATCATCTTCGTCATCATCATCATCATCATCATCATCATCGTCATCCTCGTCATCGTCGTCCTCGACATCGCTAGGCCGTGGCGAGGATGCTCGCAAGGTGGAGGTGGACTCTTCGACGAGCAATGCCGGAATGAGATCCCCCACTGTCAATCCCATTGCCTCCGGCTTCAGAAGATTATCGGCCTTCAGCTGATTCAGGATGACATCCCCCGTTGCTCGCGCGATCTCCCAGCGAATATACGGCATGTCGTCGCCGTGCATCCTTATGCGCTTGCCCCGAGAAGGGCCCGCCTCTGCCGGTTGTTGCTCGGCAGGCCGAGTTTCCAACTCGGCGATACGAATCTGGGCGATCTCCAGGGCTGAGCGAGTATCCTCCAGCTCCTTCTCAGCCTGGGAGAGCCTCTTCGCCGACTCCAGCTCGGCCGCCTGCAAAAGGTAAAAAGAAGAAAAGATAGTTTAAAAGTTGTCGGCAAGGTGGCGAGTATCTCAGAAACAAGCAAAGACGCAAAGACGCAAAGACGAGTACCTCAAACTCCTTGATCCGGAGCGCGAGGGCGATCAACTTCGGACTCTGCACCTTGATCGCCTGCGTATTCAAGTAGTTGCCTTGCTGTTGCGTGAGCCAGCTCGGCTGACCGCAAGAGGGAGCGCGAGGTCTGGTGAGCCAGATCCTCGGTAGCTGTGTCCTGCAGGACTTCGGCGTCCGCGCGACCATAGAGGGTGTAGGTCACGTCGAAGGCCTCCCCCTTGTCCTCCCACTCATCCGACCAGGCGGGGAGGTTAGAGCTGAGGGTCACCTCGTGAGCGCGCTCAGCCCAGGTCACCAATGGGCGACCATAGGCATCCTCGCTACGGGTGCCCTCATTGAAGAGAGGATGGTCGCTCGGCTCGCCAGCCTCCGAAGGATCCGCCTTCTTGCCCAGATCCCTGTGGGCGACTTCCTTCTTCCTCCTCTTGGGCTCAGAGGCCTTAGCCTTGCCCGTTCGCTTCGTAGAGGTCCCGGCATCATCGCCGGCGACCTTGGTATTATCGCCCCCTGGCGACAAGACGATTGGGGAGGAGCCCCCAACCTCGCGTGCCGAGGTTCCCATACCCCCTTGGGTAGCATCCGTCGCCTTCAACGTGGGAGGAAGAGCGTCGCGCGGAAGAGTTTGCACGCCTGCAGACAAAGAGACTGAAGGTTAATCGCCTAAAATCAAAACCGAAGAGCGAGTAGGGTGATGCTCGCACAAAAGTACCTTCCCCTAGGCGAACTTCCGTAAGCTCGTCTACTCGCCTCCTCCAGAACATCACGTCGAAGCGACGATGCCTGAAGGAATCAAGCAGTTTCTCCTGACCGTCCTTCAAAAAAGGGACGGTGAAGACATTCTCCGACGGCTGGATGGGCGAGCTGGAGATGCCCGCAAAGTCGCCTTCGATGGCGACTAATCGCTCCACCCAGCGATGGTTCTTGTTGGAAGTGCCCGCCAGAGTGCAGACGTGGCTGCACAGGAAGATGACGCCCTCGCCGGTCGCCATGATCGAGAATACTCGCCTAAAGACCGCAAGGTCAAAAACGATATTCTGTTCTCGCAGGAAGCACAAGAATCCCACGATAATCGCCACTCCATTGGGATTAATCTGGGCGGGGACTATCCCGAAGAAGCCGAGTATCTGACGGAACTCCGGCCACAAGGGAAGTCGAAGACCGACCTCGAAGTGACGGATGGGGAAGATCATCGTCAAGGGCGAGGAGGTGTTTAGTCGCTCAGACTCACGAGGAAGCCTGGCGACGTAGCCTGGCGTCGCGAACTTGGCGTTGAAATCATCCAAGTCCTTCTGAGTCGTGATCGGCTTCTTGAAGGAGGTCTCCTCGAAGTTCTTGACATGGTTTGCTCGCCTAATAGCCTCCTCGTCAGTCATTTTTTAGAAGGGAAGAAAGGGAGCGAGTATGGAAGAAGGGCGAGGAGTAGATTTCTGGATGATACTCGCTCAAAAAGCCAGAGATCGTCGAAAGCGTATTTAAGACTCACCCACCCCCCTATTTATAGTAGTCGGGTAGCCTGGCTTGTCGAACACGACTCCGCGGGTACGACTAGGGGTGGCGAGTATCGAAGTAAATCGCCAAAAGCGCAGCGCACGTCAAATACCAACCTTCAGCTAGCGAGTACCTGCATCATAGAAACACGAAGAAACTCGCCAGGATGCAGGCGACATTCAACATTTGCTCGGCAAACAGCAAAAAGAAGATAGAAGAAATCCAAACAACAACAGATAAAGTAAATCAAGACAAGAATAAAAGGCGAGTATTCAATTACTCGGCAAGTCAACACTACTTCAAATAATAAAATGTTCAAAGATACAAAGCATGCTCGCCAGGAGCTACAAGACAAAGAAGAAAAAACAAAAGAAAGGGACAGCAGCTAAGGTTGCGCTTGAGTGGTCGCCTGGGGATCCTGAGGTTGAGGATGACGCCCGACCCAGCCCATGCTGCGAGCACGCTTGAAATGCTCGAAGGCCACAGACATAGCATCCTCGCCTTGCCGCAGCTGGTCCTCGATCCTCGCCAGCCTCCCCACCGAGCCCATGCTCGTGCGCATCCCGACCAGCTCGTCATGATGCAGCTGCTGCCGGTGCTCGATCCGTGCCACCCTACGCTCCAAGTCGCTGATAGACTGGAGGCGAGCTTCAGTACCCGACAGGCGAGTATCAAACTCCTCCAGCCGGGATACTCGTGCCTCCAATTCAGTCAGGCGGCGGTGAGGGTCACTAGCCGCCAGGCGCTCAACCCGCGACTCTACCTCAGTCAAGCGCCGATGAGGCTTGCAGATCGATAGCCGCTCTATCCTGGACTCCAAGTCCAAGATGGCGCGAGTAGCTTTCTCTTGGTACTCGTGAGTGGGGAGCCCAACGGCGTCAATTAAATCTCCCACGGGAGTATGAGCGCGACCTGCAGAAGAACAGATGAAGAGTCAGAACCCCAGCAGAATCAAAAGAACGGTGGCAACTATCCAAAAGCAGCAACCAAGTACCTGGCCGAGGACTACGGGATCGTCGGCGAGCAGGGCTGCGAGATCGCCGATGAGGAGAAACCCTTCCTCGGTGCGGGGAGGGAGAACGATGAGTGCCATCCCGGCGAGTAGAGTGGCCACCAGAATGATCCCGGTTGAAGGGCATGCTCCCCCGACCGCGACCATCGCCTGTGCGCCCTCCACCCTTGGGAGCGAAGAAGGCAGAAGACCCACCAGTCCCGCCTCTGCGCGAGGATTCCCCTTGGTGGGCAGAGGGGGCAGTTGAAGTGGAAGGGCGCTGATCGCCCGGAGGAGCCACTGAGGGCGGAAGTCCAGGAGGGGGAGGTGGCAGCACGACTCCGGGTGGGTGCGAGCTGCTCGCCGATTCTGGTCGCAAGGAAGATAGTGGCGGAGGAGGATTAATGCTTGAGAGAGGAGCCCCATGCTCGCTCATCGGCCTCTTCTCCACAGAAGAGCTGTGGAGAATCCTCACCGAGCGACCACCCAGAGAGCCACCCTCAGGCGAGATCATCGAGGAGGATCGCAGAGGCAGCACATCTGACGGTTCCTCCCGAACCTCGGTACTCGGCGGATCTGAAAGTAGAAGCAAAACAGGGTCAGAAATCTCGCCAGGAGTGGTTATTATAGCAGCATAGTCTTCAGAACAGCGACTAAAAGAGCCCACCTCGTGCAGGAGGAAGGTCCGGTTGGGCTTGAGTTTGGGCCCCAGCCCTACTCGCCTCCGGGGCGACCTCTGCCGAAAGAGGAGGAAGAGCAGAAGCAGGCGAGTTCCCCTCATGGGAGAGACCCAAGTCGTCCAGCAGCTGCTGGCGTCGCTCGCCCAAAGGGTCGGCGACGTTCTCTGTAGTCGCCTCCTGCTTCTTCCCTTTCTTCTTCTTCTTAGCAATCCTTTTCCTCTTCTTAGTGGCGAGGAAGGCATCGAGTTCGGCATCACGGGAAGGAAGAGCTGGAACGCCGATCAGATTCGCGAGATCAGCCTTGGCCTTTTTGGCAGCCTCAGCAAAAGCTAGCGACATTGTAGGCGAGTGCAGAAAGGTGGTTCCAGCGGAGACCCCCACCTATATATAGAGCCTAGACGTCGGCCGGCAAGATTCCGAGTATTTCCCAATACTCGCCCAGACAGAAGCTCGTCGAATAAAGGTTGGATGTTTCTTTCCGAGCAACTATGTTACTCGCAAAGAGCGGGGATTGTGTACAACCCTTATTCTCCGAGGGTAGGACCCACTCAAGGCCACGTAGGCAGAAGTCAAAGGTCAAAGGGTCAGCGCAGAGACCAACAGTCCAAGACACAAGACAAATCAGCCAGCAGGAGCCAAAGAAGGCTTGGCGAGTATTGGCTAATACTCGCCATAGGGGCGACTATGGTCGAAGATACGTGCCGAGTATCCCATATGTCGCCCCAGGCGTCCGGCAAGCCACAGAAGACCTGCGCGAGTATTGGCCCGGCTTGTGCGAGCAGCAACTAATACTCACCAGATGGGCGACTATGGTCGGAGATACACGTCGAGTATCCCGCATGTCGCCAGGTTAGGGCTGGGCTATAAAAACCCCCCTACCCCTTGGTTGCCTATAAATAGGACCTCAGGGGTACTTGGATTGGCACCTGTGCTTGAGCTTCTGGATCCCGATTTCCGAATTCTCGAGCCCGTCACCCCTGCTTGCTAGCCAAGTCGGTGCCTTCCTCGTACCCTGCTCGGCAATTCTTGGTTGTGGAGGGAAAGACTCCTTTGAGCTTTCGGGTACGTGGTGGGACCTCCCTGCCGCAGCACCTGCGGTCCTGTTGTTGTTGCTCTCCTAGCTTCCTCATAGTCGCCAGCTTGACCATCTCGTCGGACAGCTGGGCAAGTAGCCTCCGACTGTAAAGGTCCGAAATCTGAGGTCAGGATTTTCCTGGCGTCAACACATCCGGTCTGCGTCTAGCAAATAATATGGTTATGGTGTGCGCATAACCATATCCGTCATATGAAATCATATCATCCTAAAAACTATATAAATTGGTGTGCGCATAGCCATATTCATAGTGAGTGGGCATCCGGTCTGCGTCTAGCAAATAATATGGTTATGGTGTGCGCATAACCATATCCGTCATATGAAATCATATCTTCCTAAAAACTATACAAATTGGTGTGCGCATAGCCATATTCATGGTGAGTGGGCATCCGGTCTGCGTCTAGCAAATAATATGGTTATGGTGTGCGCATAACCATATCCGTCATATGAAATCATATCATCCTAAAAACTATACAAATTGGTGTGCGCATAGCCATATTCATGGTGAGTGGGCATCCGGTCTGCGTCTAGCAAATAATATGGTTATGGTGTGCGCATAACCATATCCGTCATATGAACTCATATCATCCTAAAAACTATAAAAACTAGTGTGCGCATAGCCATATTCATGATAAATGTGCATATAGCACATAAATTGGTTATGGTGTGCGGATAGCCATCCTAACCTTTATAACCACCCTAACCACCCTCAAAAGCTATAAAAGGAACCTCATGGCTTCATTTCAAGGGACTTGGAATTTTCTTCACGGGAGAGAGCTCTCTGGAATTCCTTTGAAGATCTTCATCAGCATTCGAAGATCTCCTTCGGAACTTGAAGATCTCCATCAGCATTCGAAGATTTCCTTCGGAACCCGAAGATCTCATTCGGAACCCGAAGATCTCCTTCAACGTTCGAAGACCTTCATCAGCACACGAAGACCTCCTTCAACCTTCGAAGTACTCCTTCGTCGCTTGAAGACCCCCGTCGCCGCTTGAAGATCTCTTGCAAACTCTGAAGACTGCTCAAGAAGAAGAAAGTACTTAGTTTTTCTGAGAGGTGGCTTGTCACCCTCAGAAGCCTTCATTCAGATTACAATTGTAACGGGAGCGTCCTGTCGCCCCTGATTCTCGCATCATTACTTGTAACGCTCCACCATATAGTGAAATTTGGTCGGCGCTGATCCGACCACGTGGTTTTTCACCCTTTCCGGGTTTTCCACGGTAAAAACGTTCTCTTGCCACCTGTTCGTTCTCTCTGTGACTGTTTGCGCGCTCGGTTCACTCACGGGCTAAGACGGTTCGATTCGCCCGGTCTGAAAGAACGTTGAGCGACCCGCAACAACAGTACAATCTACCCATAGACGTTATGGGTCTGCCCATATAAAGAATCTATTTTTTTTATAGTTTCATGCAATTCATGCTTAAGTTTATCAAATTTGGTTAAAAACTAATAAAATAACTTTAAAGTTGTCTTTATTTTTTCTAAAATATCATGTGCTTGTGCGTGTCTATTATTAATTTCAATAATGTATTTTTATTTGTTATGGTGTAGTACATGAGCACAAATAATTGTCATTAATATATAGTTGGTATTTATGACTATAATTATAATGAAATTATCAAAACTATCTATAAAATCTTAAGTGGGGGGAAAGAGTAGGCTACTCATACTAGTTATTGAGTCTTGTGCTCAAACCTAATTTTTTATCCATCACCTCATAAATCTTTGAGGGATAAGAACAAAGAGTCATCCAATGATTAAACAAAGCTAATCGCACTACAAATGAAAGTGATTGTCGGGCGCGATGTCCCAAAAATGGTCACAAGACGAACACACAATACAATAGTAGCACGAAAATACGACCCTACGAAAAAATACGTCCTCAAGATGAAGAAAACATGACAAGATGCGATACGAAGTTAAGTCCGAGCATCTAACCTAAGAATATGACAGTATAATAAAAAATATGGCGAGAAAGGTGACATCCTGTTTACTCATTTAGCATCAATAATTCAGCGTAGCATGGCCCAAAGAGTGTAGAGCAAACCACTTTATTTCCTAAAATTCTAAATGAAGTGGATAAATTATTAGGCTTATGGCGATATTCAGATTTATTCTTTAATTTTGTGTCTAATTTTAAATATGTCCTTTAGTTTTCTTTGACTTTAAATATATGAGTTAACTTTATACTTTATTTTAATTCAATTTTTAAACTAACAATGTAAACTATTTAACGACATCAAATGACTAGGTACTGAGGAAGCATTGACATGAAGTTGACGAATCACTTATGTGACAATAAATTTTTTATTATAATTATCTAATTATTATTATTATTAATAATTTTCAAATTTATATATATTTTTTTTAATTTTTCTTAACACTATTCGAGTTTACATCCTTTAGTAGAAATAAATAATAAGAAATTAGAGATTATAAGAGCTAGCATGCAATTGAAATATAAAAAAAAATATTTATCCAAAATATAGCATTCTTAATGACACTTATTTCTACTAGTTAACATTTCTTGGTAGAAAATGTGTCTCTCAGAATCCTATATTTTAGATTTATTTTGATTTTTTATATTTTAATTGTCTAGTGATTTTTAGAATCCTTAATTTATTGTTATTTATTTTCACTAGAAGAATAAAAATTAAAAATGCGTTAATAAAAATTAATTAAAAAATATAATTTCTAAAATTTAATGATCATGTTTTATTAAAAAAAATTTACTGTCACATAGATAATTTGTCAATGTCACGTCAATGACTTAGTATTGTCTAGTCATTCGAAACTGTAAAATAGTTAGTGATGTTAGTTTAAGGAATTATTTGAAATAAGGTATAAAACTAAGATACTTATTTGAATTAAATAGAAGTTAAAATACTTATTTAAAATTATGCCCAAAATTAAAGAATCAATCTTTTAATTTTGCCTATATTTTTTTATGATAAAAATGTGATTAATATTTGGATAAACTATGTGAAAAGGGATCGCATTATGAGGCAAAAGTGATAATATTTATGATCACTAAATATTCGTTTTATGAATTAATGATCAATTTATGAAGAAAATGATAGATTTCTGAAATACTTGATGGATAGTTGGATATGAGACTTGTTGCGGCTTCTCAATGCCCTCGGTAGACCGGTTTCAATTCGGTCCGTCTTAGCCCGGGTGGTCGAGTGCGCACACAGTCGGGATGTTGCAGAGAGAAAATGCTGAAAATGGTATACACAGATCTTTAGCGTGGAAAACCCTCCAAATGGTGAAAAACCACGTGGCCGGGACGGTGCTGACCGAAATCCACTACGTTGTGCTGTTACAGGGCTTTCTTGGAGAATGCGAGGGCGACAGGCCGCGCCTCGTTACAATTGTGAGAGAGAGAGAAAGAACTCCGTGGGTGACAGGCCACCACTTAGGAGTTGATTGCCTTGCTGCGCGTCTGGTGCGGCTGCGCGCTTGCTGGGTGAGCACTTCACTGAGCGCCTTGACTTTGCTGCTCGGGTTCAGGGTGCTCGTCTTGAACGGCGTAGTACTTCTTCCTCGGTAAGAGGCGTTCGCAGGAAGAACCTGTCAGTTAGTAAAAAGAGATGGCGGAGTGTAGAGAGAGAAGCTCTGAGGAGAGGAGGAAATGAAGAGAGAGAGTCTGGGAGAGAATGAGAGATCGGATCCAAATGAAGACCCTTGAGGGTCTATTTATAGGCTTGGGAGGTGAAAGTTACGGTGGTTGCGGTGGTTATCGCGGATAACCACCAAATGGAGGGCCGAGATCGTTGGCGACGATTGAAGGGTCGTGATCGCGCGAGACGATCGGAGGGCCGCGAGGGCCTTGGAGAGATCCGACGGTGGAGGGTGAAGTGCGGCGACGGCGGTGGCCGGCCATGGGTGGCCGGCCAGGGCCGCCGACCATGAAGGGGGCGGCGGCCGGCGGCGGCGGTCGGCCGGCCGGCGGTGGTCGGCCGGCCGGCGGTGGTCGGCGGCGGTCGGCCGGCCGGCGGCGGCGGTCGGCCGGCCGGCGGTGGTCGGCCGGCCGGCGGCGGGCGGCGGTTGGCCGGCGGCGGCCGGCCGGCGGTTGGCGGCGGCCGGCCGGCGGGGGCCGGCCGGCGGTTGGCGGCGGCCGGCCGGCGGTTGGCGGCGGCCGGCCGGCGGCGGCCGGCCGGCGGCGGCCGGCCGGCGGTGGCCGGCCGGTGGTTGGCGGCGGTCGGCCGACGGCGGTTGGCGGTGGTTGCGATCCCGCGCGGGGGGGTTGGGATCCCACGCGAGGTGGTTTGGATCGGTGCGTGGTGGTTTGGATCCGCCGCGCGGGAGTGGGATCCGGTGTGCGAAGGTGGGATTCGGTGTGCGGTGGTTTCGGGATCCGGTGTACGGTAATGTGATTTGACGTGCGGGAATGGGATCCGGTGTGCGGTGGTTACGGTCTTTTCCATAAGTAGAGGGGGAACCCATCAAGACTCATGCGGAATAATTTGGCCTTCAATTGTTTAGGGTTTTGGAGTTGACTCCTGAAATTTTTATATTTTATAAGTAAAATAATTTGAAATTAAAAATAAATTTATAATAAATTAAGAGCAGTGTTAAACGCAAGCCAGTTTTGGCTATATGCAGGCCGCAGTTTTTTAAAAAGAGCGATGTTAAACGCAGGCCGGTTTTGGCTATATGCAGGCCACAGTTTAAAAAAAGTATCATTTTTCCTTTTCAACCTGCAACCGTCAAACGAGATCGAGCTTCCTCTCTGATCTCCTCTCCCTCCTCCGGCGATTCGGGTCGGTGATCCTCTCCGGCCGACCATCTCCTTCCCTTCTCTGGCCGGCGAGCTCCTCTCTAGCTCTTCCTCTATAACTTATTTTTCTATTTATGAAAAAGCTCCATTTATCCAAAATGCTGTATATCGTGTTGTGCATCTGAATTTAATTAAATGATAGTGTTTTGTGCATAAATAAAGCTCGTTGTTTTTGAGATTTTACACGTCTTTTATTGATTGAAGTCTTGAAAGGGATGGTCACAAACTTATTTTTTGTGATATATAGAATCAAAAATGATTATAATGTATTTTGTTGTACTATTATTGTGGATCAAATAGACAAAAATAAAGGCCGATCATTTAATGTATTTTGTGAAAATGAAGTACGCAAAAATAAAGTCCGAAAATTTAATGTATTTTGTGATTAAATGATCAAATAGACTGCAAAAATAAAGTCTCGATCATTTTGGAGAAAATAAAGTCTGATCGTTTAATCATTTTCACTAGATTGCATGATCATTTAATGCAAAAATAAAGTCCTATCAAAACAAATAGAATCAAAAGGGTTATAATGTATTTTGTTGTACTATATTTTCTCTTTCCATGATCAGATTATTATTGTGGACTATTTTGTATTTTGATAGTCATATAGTTGGTGAGCCAAATAAATGCAAAAATGTTAATCTGAAATTTGACATGCATGAATAATTTTTGGGCCTGCATATATTCACGGCCTGCATAAAACCAAAAGCGGACTGCATATAACATTGCTATAAATTAATAATGCAGATATTTTTTTTCCTGTTTTTCGTTCAATTGAATCATTTTCAGGTGCCTTATACATGCATGATATTATTGTGTGCGATAGAGAGAGAGTCCGGGCATAACCTCGTGCCACATGAAAAGTGATTTTCACTTGAGGGTGCCCGACTGCTATTGGTTGTAAATGACCTTGTTAGTGAGCGCATATTTGCGTCCGAGTCCCGGATGCCCCAACAGAAATACACGAACATGAGCATGCAACGGGCCAACGGTACACTGTTTGGTGTGCGCATAACAAATTTCCGTGGAGCCTAACATTCCTCGTAATGGTGTGGGTGCCTACCATTCTCTCGTCCTCTAAGTTTTTCCTCCCTAAATAACAAAGGCTGACTTTTTTTCATAACGAACGGTGTACGTAGATGATTTTGGTAGTGCAACAAATTACAAATGTGTATTCCTTTGTAATTACAATATATACTATACACACATGTACACGTATACATATACATATCTATATGTATACATACATTGTTGTGGATTGATCAACATTTTTCTGGTCGTTAGATTCGATTTATTTTAGCTCGAGAGTCAATCGAATGTGCACACAGTTAAGTTAGAGTCGAAACAGAATTTTTAAGTGGAAATTTTAGAAATGGAAAAAAACGAAATCTATAATTATTATTGTCAGAGTACACAACCAATTTAGCGAGGGTTATAGACCACCACATGTTTCACAATGTTAGCTAGCTAATTAAGAGCCTCTGATTGTTGTGTGGGTCAGAGACATACTTTAGGGAGTTGTGTGCGGGGGCGCACCCCAGAGGGTGGCGCACAGTGATGCGTTCTGGACAGCGGCTCGAGACCCGTCCTGGAGAGCGGCATGTGGCATGTTCTTTTATAGAGCATAGCATGTTTTGTAGAGTGGAGCACATTCTAGATGGCGGAGCGCTTTCTAGGCAGAGCCTGTGAGACAATTTTTGGAGAGCTGAGCGTGTTTTGAAGAGAGACACTTTTTGGATAGCGGAGTGTTTTTTGTAGAGCGGAGCGTGTTCTGGGGAGCAGCACATGACACATTCTTGTAGGGTGGAGCGTGTTCTGGGGAGTAACACGATACTTGTTTTTGTAAGACGGGCGTGTTATGTAGAGCGGAGTCCAAAGGTGCGAAAATGGAGAGGGGGGCATGGGGGCGCGAGCGTACGGGCTCACATTGGGGGGGGGGGGACCAGAGAGCAGAGAGTCGAGGAATGCACCGGAGAGCAGAACATCTGGGCGCAGAGGTACCCACTTGTCAAGGAATGGACCCAACCCACCTCCAAACTGATTTGGACGCCTATGTAGCCGGACGAGCTGATAAATTCCCGGTGAGCCGTCGTTGAAGCGAAGGAAGTTGCCGACGAGCTGCGTGGGAACCATGGTGAGTTGTCGTCGAGGTGCTAGCGAGTTGCGTAGGGACTTCGTACAACTATCATTTGGTCAACCCTCCATCACCGTCTATAATACAGTCCACGAGTTGTAGCGTGGATGTCCCGCCGCACACACAATAGTGCATAAGAACTCCTCCTCCCAAATCAAAGCCAAGCCGAGTTATGCGAAGAAGCATGCAAGTTCGCTAGCAACATATGAGGTTATTTGTGAGCTGTGAGCACTGCAATTTTCCTTGTACCACTGAGTCATATTTATAGATAGTTGGAACTATTTGAGGGAGGAGGGTACCTAGTTGTTAGTGAACGGACCCAACCCACCTGCAAACTTATCAGGACGTCTAAGTAGCCAAACGAGCTAATAAATACTTGGTGAGCTGTCGTTGGAGCCACCGTCGGCTTCGTACAACTATCCTTTGATCAACGGTCAACCCTCTATAAACCTCTCAGTACTGGCGGCTATTGTTCTTAGATAGTATATTGTAATTTTTTTTAAATAAATTTTAATTCCAATAATTATACGATCAGCTTCCTATAGTAATAATAATAGAAATAATAATAATAATATAATAAGGGTATTGATAAATAAACACCATATTTGGCTATTTGGACCCCAATTTTAATCGAATACCATAAAATTATAATTGTACATCACACCGCTATTTGTACCAAAAAAAAAAAAAATTTAATTTTATAGATAGAAGTAGGCATAATATATAGCAATATTTCTAAAAAAAACATTGAAATATGTATTTGCAATCTTAAAAAGTTCTGATTCATAATATGAAGAAGTTGTCGATTGTTGTAGCCGTTTCTCAAATCACCTAAAAATGAAGAAGTGAACATCAATTAGCATATACATAGGTAAATATATTTATAACAATTTTTAGGAAGCTGTGCATACCCAATGATAAAATTCATCCAAAATTCAAAAATTCTTCAATCTTTCATCATGCAGATGTCCAAAAATCTCTCAAAATTTGTACTGCAAACCAAAAAAATTATGTTGTCATTGCATCAAAAATCACTGTATAAATAAATTTTAGTAAATAGTCATACCTTATAAATAGAGTCGTGTGATATTTGATTCATCCCATTCCGCAGCTTGTGGCTCATGGTATCTTGTCCAAACAGGATATACCGGCGGCATTGTACAGTCTTCTTTCATCCGCAACATGATGAAGTAATTGTCATTTATGTATACCTTATGACATCATTCTCTATGTCATTTTTCTCTTTCGGCTCTTCTTTAACGTTGACGTCGGGTTCTTTATCTAGTATAGTTAATTGCTTCCATTGCTTGTGTACCATCCATAATGGTATAGAATTACCATCTTGAGCATACGACTCCAACTCATGGGCGCAAGGTAGGCCCATAGTGTATCTACATTTATGTACACATTGCTTGCCCACCATACCCAATTTTCAAATTTTCCTCTTCTTTCTTAATAACTTCCAAGGCCGCAATAGAAACACTACCAATAAGATCCGAATAAAGAGAACCTTTGAAACTCGTGGACACATAAATTTTACTTTGACCAAACATTCTTTTAATTTCTGTATGTTGCAAATTTATCATTTGATCAAAAGTTGTCCATACAGTTGCTAAATTTCCAATTGAAACTTCAAGGAATTTTTTCAATTGGCTATGCCCTCCCTCTACACGATTTGTTGATGTGTTCCCCAAATGCATATATTTATCTACCCAACATGAAGCAAACATTTCCTTGTACGGCTCTATCCATGTTGTTGTGACAAGCTAGAACATTCGGATATTTGGCTCCATAATCCTTCAACATTTCATTATACCGGAAGTGAAATTCATTTTCAGAAGGTGAATTAACTAGATGTTGCCATACACCCAAGAACTTGTCACATTCCTTATCACTTTTGAAATATTTTTTGCAATGTGCCAAAATATTTCGGTTTATGTGAACACTACATAACATACTTTGAGCTTGAGGGAACACAACTTTAATAGAATTCATCAAGGCAATTTCCCGATCCGTAACAAATATATTAGGTAAAACATTTTCATCAAACAAACTTGAAGCATTGCAAAGCCCATGTATAACTTGCCTCTGTTTCATTAGCCATAAATGCAAAGGAGGAGAAAAATGATTGATTTGTACTTGTCACACCAACTGTGCAAAGCAATGGTAAACGATAACGATTGGTCTTGTAGGTGCAGTCTATCATAAATACATTCGGAAACATATTACTCAAACGAACAGAAGTTGGATGTGCAAAAAAAATACTCTCCAAACAATTACTATTCGGATGCACTTGATTAAAAGAGACGTATCCACTTTCACTTATGCATTTAAACAAATATTGAATTGGAGTTCCACCATCCAATTGAAGTCGATATAACTTTGTCTTTTCATTATAAATAGTTCTCAAAGTCGTTGTATTTTCTGGATTTCTTTTCTTCAATGATGATAATATTGTGCGTGGCTTAACTCCGGCACTACACATTTCAGCCACTATCTTTTTCTCATCATCATCTAGTCTACCAATGTATGGGTGCGCTTCTAGATGAACAAATTTATGGTTGTGAAAACCATTTTTAACCTCAATTTTCCATTCATTGTAGCCTTCTTTACGCCCTTTAAGTGTAAACTGGCATCCACAACGCTTTGAACTTGACTTTCTAATATTTTTCTTTACAAAACATTTCTTAGGTAGACTATCACTATATGCTCTGGCCCTGTCACAACATAGAAATACCCTAGGTTTTGCTCTTGCTAAGACATTATCTGCTCTTAAAATAATGATAACAAATCCCAAATTTTTGGCAATGCTTTTGGCCCACTCAATTAACTCTTCTTTACTCAGAAAACTCATACTTGTGCAAAAATACTTTCCAACATCAATCAAATTTTCTTGAGTATATTCAACATTTGTTAACAAAGGAACATCATCTGAATTCATTTTGACCTAAAAAACAAAAAAAATTTATGGACCTCATCAAAAATCTAAGAATTTTTTGAGAAAAAATTATCAAAACCTTAATATTTTAGAGTAATTTAGAATAAAAAAAATAGTAGAGAAATGGTAGAGAAATAGTTCATAGCAATCAAACCCTAAACAAAAAAATTCATCATTTAGGAAACTAAAAAATATTAGAGAGTTGAGAGAAATGGTAGAGAAATACTCACAATGGGGATCCACCGGAGAGATTAAAATTACAGTGAAGGATTTCGAAACCTACAATAACATTTTCATGGAGATTTGAGAAATCTAGGGTTAATAGTAGAATTTTTTTGAAAGAAAAATAGTAAATAAACTCACCGGAGATCAAGGAGTAAGCCTCAGAAGTTGAAAAGGAGGGAAAAAACCTTCTCACCGGCCGGCAAAAGGCCCGGCGGCGGCGGAATAGATGGCCGGACGGACAGCAAAAAGTTCCGGAAATGGCTTTCAGGTGAGCAGGGTCTGGAGAAAGAAGAGGGGGTACGATTAGCTATTTAGAACCTATACAAAAATCCTAATTTAAAAAAAAAATAGGTCCAAATAGCCAAATAGAGATTACACGAGGCAAGTGGCAACTCTAACTAAAAACCACACAACAGAGATTTGATTTTCGCGCACAAATGCCCGACCACATGCACTTACTTACTTCCACCTCAAGTCCGTGGAGGGGAAGAAGCCACCGCACCCAATAATATTTACTACTCACCGGCGTCCACCCCCATCTCTCTTCCTACCGGAATCCACGTCGCCTCTCTCTCTCTCTCTATCTCTTCCTGGCCATCCCCTAGCTACTAAACACTTACGCAGCCACTCCCATCTACTCGTCTTCTCCTATAAAGCTGTTCCGCATGAAATCTCTGGATCTGTTTTCCTCCGGCACTTGCTAATCACCTTCAAGGAAAACGGTGGGAGACGCCGCACAGCCGGAGAACCCATCAACTCCGGCGAGCATGTCATGGCTTACCTCCGTTGCATGCTCCCCTCCCACCAGCTCCGGCGCGGGCGAGTTGCTCCGCTTCATCTTCCTCTCACCGTGCCCACAGCTCGCCCTGATCGCGCTCGTCAACGTCGTCTTCCTCGTCTCCCTCCTGGTCTTCGCGCTGCAGCAGCTCCTCCGCCGCCGCCCGCAGGAATCGATATCTAACGCCGCCGTGCCACTCCTAACCAATTCACCCCCAATATCCGTCCGTACAACATGGCGGTTCAAGCTTCCCCTCACCCTCTCCTCACTTCTCTCCGTCGCCTCCCTCGTCCTCCTCATCCTCGCAGCTCTCGACACCTCATCCCCCTCCTCCTGGCGCCTCGCTCAATCCATATCTCTGTCTCTCCAATCTCTCTCAAACCTAGCCGCCGCCGCCATCATCGCCCACGAGAAGCGCTTCCGCGCTCTCAATCACTCCATAACCCTCCGCCTATACTGGATCGGCTCCTTCATTCCCTGCCTTCTTCTATTAACCTCCGCCATACTTCGCATCGCCTCCCAATCGACAATCGTCCTCAACGACATCGCCTCCCTCATCTTCTTCGTCTTCTCTGCCGCGTTTCTCATCTTCGTCATCTCTCCCTCCACCGGCATCCGCCCCATCCCATCCTCTGCTTCTCCTCCAACATCAGAAATCAGCGACTCCCAAACCAAATCCAATGTCACTATCTACGCCACCGCCCCCCTTCTCTCCCGCCTCACCTGGAGCTGGATGAATCCCCTCCTATCCAAGGGCTACAAAACCCCACTCAAACTCGAGGACGTGCCGGCCCTTTCCCCAGACCACCGTGCCGAGCGGCTCTACGACCTTTTCGCCTCAAAGTGGCCCAACCCTGCACTCAAATCAGGCCACCCTGTGCGCACTGCACTGCTCCGATGCTTCTGGCCGGATCTCCTCCTCACCGCTTCCCTCGCCGTCGTCCGCCTGTGCGTGATGTACGTTGGCCCCACCCTCATCAACCGCTTCGTGGACTTCGCCTCCGGCCGCCGCTCCTCCATCTACGAAGGCTACTACCTCTGCTTCATCCTCCTCGCCGCAAAATTCGTCGAGGTCCTCTGCTCCCACCAATACAACTTCCACTCCCAGAAAACAGGCATGCTGATCCGCTCCACCCTCATCACCGCCCTGTACCGCAAGGGTCTCCGCCTCTCCTGCTCCGCCCGCCAATCCCACGGGGTGGGCATGATCGTTAACTACATGGCCGTCGACGCACAGCAGCTCTCCGACATGATGCTCCAGATCCACTACATCTGGCTTATGCCATTACAAGTCAGCGTCGCCCTCGCTTTACTCTACAACTACCTCGGCCCCTCCGTCACCTCCGCCGTCGCCGGGATTGCGGCCGTCATGGTCTTCGTAGTCCTCGGCACCAAGCGCAACAACCGATACCAGTTTTCTCTCATGCTCATGCGCGACAAGCGCATGAAAGCGACCAACGAAATGCTCAATTATATGCGCGTCATCAAGTTCCAGGCCTGGGAGGAGCATTTCAACAAACGGATACAGGGCTTCCGGTCCGCCGAGTTCGGTTGGCTCTCCCGCTTCCTGTACTCCATCTCGGGCAACATCGTCGTTCTCTGGAGCGCTCCGGTGATCCTATCCTCGCTCGTCTTCGGCACATGCGTCGCCGTCGGCTTCCGCCTCGATGCCGGCGTTGTATTTACGGCCACATCTTTCTTCAAGATCCTGCAGGAGCCGATGCGCAACTTCCCGCAGGCACTAATCTCTGCCTCGCAGGCCATGATCTCGCTCGAGCGACTGGATTCCTACATGACCAGCGGTGATCTCCAGGAAGGCGCCGTAGAGCGCGTTGTTGGATGCAACGCCCCAGACGCCCCCTCGGTGGAGGTCTGCGAAGGGGTATTCGGATGGGACGACGGAGCCGGTGCCGACGCCGCCGTACTTAAGGGCGTGAACGTCCAGGTCCGCCGCGGCTCAATCGCCGCCGTCGTTGGAACTGTGGGATCCGGCAAGTCCTCCTTACTGTCGTGCATCCTCGGAGAAATGCGGCGAATCTCCGGAAAGGTAAAACCGCACGTGTCATTTGTTCTAGTCGACTCAAAACAGTAATCAACTAATTATAAAAGGGAATCCACAAAAAAATGTTTTTAAAGAATATATTTAATTTTTTTATTATCCAGAATCTATAGTCTATACTATTAGATAGTATAAAAAATTAAAAACACTTTTTTTTATATATTCATTTTTTTTTTAATTTTATCTATCACATTTGATAAAAACATTTTGTCTTTCTATTCTTGCCCTTTCTTTATTTCAAATCTATAACTTTTATAATTTAATTTGTTTTATTTATCAATTGTTTCACTTTGTTTATTCATCGTCTCTTTTCATTTCTATTTTTATTATTGCCCTTTTCTCTTAATTATATATTCTAAATATATCTACTAATTTTAAATATATAATATCACTATAATGATAATATTATAATACTATTTATGTTTCATATGTTCTCATCAATACTAATTTTAGTTCATTGATAATTAGGCAGAAATTTTTCCAAAAGAAAAACTAGATGAACATTACTAAATTTAATAGAAGGATATAGAAGAAAAAGTAGGCAGATTTTTTTTAAATTGTAAGATAAAGTTAGAGCATTGTTACGGGTGGACACCTTTGATATTGACACACCACAAATTCATATTTGCAACCAATTTTTAAAGGGAAACCAAATTTGACTTTGTATATTCCAATCTCCTGCAATCTTCTCAACATGCTTCAGAATTCATCTACACTGGCAAGAAACCGGCTTAGTGTACAATCACCCAAAAAATATAAAATTTTGAATTATGCAGCAAAAAAACCCCAAATCCTCCTAAAGGATTTCACATGTAAGCAAGTTTTGGCAGAAATCAATCCCAGAATCAGAAATCTATTTCTGGCTGATCCGACGTGTTCACTAATCTCATCCTTTTATATTTTCCTTTTAATCAAAAAATTATGCACCATTGAATCAAGTGAGAATGCATCCACACTATGAAATAGACCTCCATTTGAGGCCACAAATGGAGAGAATCCTGATCCATACTCCGATGCGTTCTCCACAGTGGCGACATGACACGCTTTCGATCCTCTTCTCTTTTTAGTTAGGGCCCTTGGGTTGATTTTGTGGCCATTAGAAATAGGAGGAGACGGGGAGAGACAAACATCGGGGGATTGCTCAAAAATTCAGGAAAATGGAAGGAGGGGTGGAAATAAGGGAAGAAAGAGTAGCATGATGGGGAGGAGTTACCTTGATTCGGAAGGAATGCCGTCGGCGTCGGACTGGGAGGAAGAAGAAGAGCACGCGAGATGGACCGGCGAGTTCGGGAATAGAATTCCAGATCGTGCGGGACGGGGGTGTGCGCCTAAACCATTTAGGTTAGAGAAAAATAATAAGATTTATGAGTATAGTATTGGTGTGCCTGTAACAACGCTCTAAATTTAATAGAAGGATATGATTTCCTTTTTTTATAAAATAACAACTAAAATTATAAGTTCCATACTATTTAAGTATTGTATTCTATAAAATAAAGGGAATTTAATTTCTAGTAGTAGGATAAACTTGTTTTTTTTAAATATGTAAAAGCAAATAGCTTTATGATGAGTATTGATTTGCTTAAAATGAAAGATCCTATTTTGATGTGGGATTTAGAGAAAGCAATGCATCTTTCAATCTAGTTTTCAAGTTGGGGACAACTAATGGCTTCCATGCAAATAAGCGAAGGTACATATCCCTGCGCTCGAGATGCAACATACGCTCATTTTTGTCAAAATGCGATCATTTTTGGAAAAAATACGATCAGTATGTACAGTCATATTTTATAGTAAATACGACCAAAATTGTTTAGAAAAATGCGCCTTTTGACATATTTGTAGTGTACAAGTATGGTCCGCACATGCTAATTGGGAAAGCCAAATTTGGGCTTCAGCATATTACATTAATATAGAAGGAAGTGGGCATAATGGATACATGATAGAGCAAAAGTTTAGAAATAAGTAGCAGTTGTCCTCAGTGGATGATACATAAATTTTCTCTCTTTTTTACATTATGTTCATATTTGTAATGATTTTTTTGCATGCATAATTGATCTGGGTATAAAAAAATCAACATTTTTTCTTAATGTTTATTTTATAAAAAGCAAATTTATGAATAAATATAGAAAAAACATCTCTAATTTGCTGTCATAAGAAATTGACCCCCAATTTCTTTCACTTAATTTCATAACTATGAAGTCAATACCACTATGCCAAGAAATAATTTTAATTTAATATCTATTTGTTTATATTTTTTTAATTCTGTGTGGACGGTCACCCACATTAGGCCCTATCTAAATCCAACCTTGGTTGTCCTTATTCCTTCTTTTATGTTGTTCTAGTATTATATTTTCCCTTTCTCCCGTTAACTATAAACTATTTGAGCTAATAGGAGTATAAAATGGTAACTTAGTAAGATACATTTTCTTCATCAAATTAATTTGAATGATATTGCCGCCCCCAGGTTAGGGTATGTGGAAGCACAGCCTACGTAGGACAGACCGCGTGGATACAGAACGGCACCATTCAAGACAATATCTTGTTCGGTCTGCCCCTGGATCATGATAAGTACAACGAAGCGATCCGCGTGTGTTGTTTGGCGAAGGACTTGGAAATGATGGAGTTCGGTGATCACACCGAAATCGGAGAGCGAGGAATCAATCTTAGCGGCGGCCAGAAGCAGCGAATACAGCTAGCCAGGGCTGTGTATCAGGATTCCGATATATACCTTCTCGATGATGTCTTCAGTGCCGTCGATGCTCACACCGGCTCAGAGATCTTTAAGGTGTGATTTCATTGGCTGGTTTTTCAGTACTGTTTTTTTTGCTATAACTCATGATCTTCACTCCAAAAAGTTCAGATGTGATAATTTGAAGTTAGCCAAAAATCCAATGAAGGAAGAAAAAACTCATCAATTTATTTGTTAAATGGATGCTTTTATTCTTACCTTAGGACACATATTTTTGTGATTTGATCATAGTTAGGAATTGATATACACATATAACCTCCCCGGGTAAAAGTCATTTCAGCCCCTGTGGTTTCCAGTCAATGTCAAATTAGTCCCTAAACTTTTTGTTGTTCTCAACCAGGGACTTTTTTAGCCCTTAAATTGCACTCAAAATGAAGCCCGATGTTAGCCAAAAGAATGTAAAGTACACAACTTAAAAATTTAGGGACCAAATTGACATTAAATTGAAATGATTTTTACCCTAACTTCCCCTGTAAATTTACAAAATTACATGTTGCATCCCTTAATTATCTTTTGAAATTACAAAAATCTCTCCTCTGATTTTACATTTCATAACATGCAGGCATACAAATACCTCGTATTTCTTCTCCATCGGGTATTTTTATGCGTTCATATTATGAAATGTAAACTAAAGTAGGTTTTTTTTTTGTAATTTCAAAAGATAGAGGGGCAGCAGTCTGTAATTATGCTAACTCGCAGGGGAGATTTGGATAATTACCAATGTGTGTGTACTATGTATAATGTATGATGGCATATATTATAAAATTACAAAGAATTTTATTTCAGAATTATGCATTATTTACCATACCTTTTGTACAGGAGTGCATAAGGGGGGCTCTCAAGGACAAAACAATTGTGCTTGTTACCCACCAAGTTGATTTCTTGCACAATGTTGATCTCATTCTGGTATGTGATCATACAATTTCTCTCATGTAATTTCTTAATGACTTGTTGGCATAATTAATTATGATACTACATGAAACTATTGCTCATTGTAAACTCACAATTCCATATGGTTTTATTGCATTAATTTATTCTTGCATTGGGCTTCACATGGACTTATGTTGTCAGCGATAACGCATTTTCAAATTTTGTCGCAACAAGATTACTTCATTATAATTATGCTCGTGGAACAACACATGCGTCTCTCTCACAGCCGATGTACCCTGAGAACTTCTGTTTAGGATGGCACTCGAAGAGTACAATTGAACCAGTCACGCGTTGCTTGCTAGCTCAAGCGTGGATTGATTCGATATTATATTCGAAGACGCGCTAAAAATTGAGAATCATTAGTATTGTTATACCAAATATAAGATCCGAGAACCGAACTGAGTGGTCAGCTATGGAAAATTTGGACCTAGAATCGAGCCAAAACCCATGAGAACCGACCCGAACCGCTCAATTTGGTTCGGTTCCTATTTGATTCTCGGTTCTTTGATCATTTTTGCACGCCCCTAGACACAAGGATATCACATGTAGTTTTTAAAAAAATTAAGGAAAAACCTTTCCATCACCATGTTTCTTATAATTCTGTTGAGGAATTGGAAGAGGGAAAATGAAAAGGAAATGGAAATATCATCGAACGACACCCCGCTTCATCATCTTCTTCCTCGTTGTCACTGATAAGCTATTATTAATGGCCCAGGTTATGAGGGACGGGATGACCGTCCAATCTGGAAGGTACGACGAGCTACTGAACGCCGGTACAGATTTTGCATCACTTGTCGCTGCGCATGAAAGTTCAATGGAGCTAGTAGAGCACGGCGCCGCTCCTGCGCACAATAACAGGAGCGATTCGCCTAAACCGGCGGATCACTCCGTCACAAATCAGAAGCAGTCCAATGGCGAGACTTCCTCCAGCTCACCCGCGGCGGAAAAGGGCTCCGCCAAGCTCATCAAGGAGGAGGAGAGGGAGACTGGACAAGTCAGCTTGGATGTGTACAGAACCTACATCACCGAGGCTTGGGGCTGGTGGGGCGCCATTTCTATATTGCTTGTTTCGCTGCTGTGGCAAGGATCTCTCATGGCCTGCGACTACTGGCTGGCAGTCGAAACTTCTGCGAGCAATGCCGCTTCCTTCCGCGCATCGCTGTTTATTGGCGTTTACACGGCCATCTCGGCGGCCTCCCTGATCCTCATCGCCGGGAGGGCCTTTCTCGTCTCCTACTGGGGCCTCGATACGGCACAGATCTTCTTCAAGCAGATCCTGAGCAGCATCCTGCATGCTCCGATGTCGTTCTTCGACACCACGCCTTCGGGAAGAATCCTTAGTCGAGTACTCAATCTCTCCGCATTTTGATTTCCATGTTCTTTATTGTTCCAGTTGTTTTCTCGATTGAGCTCATCAGTCACCACCTTTTCAGGCGTCGTCGGATCAAACCAATGTGGATCTCTTCCTCCCCTTCTTCACCGGAATGACTGTTTCTATGTATATTACAGTCCTTAGCATCCTGATTGTCATCATCCAGGTTGCTTGGCCAACGCTCTTCTTCATATTTCCACTGGGATGGCTCAACATCTGGTATAGGGTAAGTTTTTGGATGCTGGGAATTTGAGCATAAGGCATTGAGAAATTATTGAAAAACTTGAATCAGTGGTTGCATATTTATAATCAACTGATAAAACAAACGGGTTTTTGGCATTTTTGCATCCCTGAAATACAGGTTTTTGGCACTTTGCATCTGAATATTTAAAATTGACACTTTGCACCCCCCAATTACCGACTTCTTGCACTTTGCACCATCGGGCCGAAATTTTAAGGGTATTTAGGTCCGGGCAGCACAAAAAATGCTCATTCAACGGTATTTAGGTCCGGGCAGTACCAATAATCCAGTGTGCAAAGTGCCAAAATGAGCATTTTTGGTGCTGCCCGGACCTAAATACCCTTGAAATTTTGACTTAGGGGTGCAAAGTGTCAGAAATCGGTAATTGGGGTGCAAAATGCCAATTTTAAAGATTCGGAGTGCAAAGTGCCAAAAAACTGTATTTCAGGGGTGCAAAGTGCCAAAAAAGCCTAAAACAAACAAACAAGTGATTGATTATGAAAAACAAACAAATACTTTCCATCCATCATCTGCCTATCACTCCTCACCATGCTTATTTCCTTAGCGCAGGGTTACTACCTCGCAACATCTAGGGAGTTGACTCGACTTGATTCAATTACTAAAGCGCCTGTTATCCATCACTTCTCGGAGACCATTCAAGGGGTCATGACTATCCGGTGCTTCAGGAAGGAGAAGATGTTCTCCCAGGTGAACATCGACAGAGTTAATGCAAGCATAACCATGGATTTTCACAACAATGGTTCCAATGAGTGGATGGGATTCCGGTTGGAGTTGATCGGAACCGTCGTTTTATGCATATCTTCTTTTCTAATGGTTTTTCTTCCCAGCAGTATTATCAATCCAGGTTTGCCTCCAATTTTATTTCCCTGTTTTACCAAACTAGAATGAGGCTGTGAATGTGATTTTGAAGACTATAGATCACTGAAAGCTACATTGGTTTTTTTGGATCAGACTTAGGTCCGTTTGGCTCGGCGGTGGTGGTCGTGAACGCGGTGGTTATGAACCATCATCATCATGAACGCCCGACATCACCTAAGGAATACCATCCACTTTTATGTTCAAAATTAGTTTTTTTTTCTTGGTGTCTGTCATAGTCGTCGTCATGCCAAACACATATGTTGTGATGGTGGCGTTTTTGTTCAAACTCATCGGAGAAAAAAATCCGCACCAAACGGACTCTTAGCATATCAAATAACCAGTTAACTAATGAGCCAATGTTGACTCTGATAAAACCTTAATTGAGTTATGCCTTGATTTAGTTGAGCTCACTTGGAATTGAGTTGAAGGCATTTATGTATGAATGCATGTAGTGTCTGTTTATGTATATTTTAACATTTAAATGCATGGATTATGCATTCATACACCTACATTCATTTGTATCCTTTTGTTTCGGTCGTTCTTGCATTTATTTTGATGAGGCGGTGTTGGCTTGATGAATCGAGATTGGTC
Organism: Dactylorhiza incarnata; assembly: GCA_033032865.1. Lineage (NCBI taxonomy): Eukaryota > Viridiplantae > Streptophyta > Magnoliopsida > Asparagales > Orchidaceae > Dactylorhiza > Dactylorhiza incarnata. The sequence goes on along the minus strand of JAWHQI010000158.1, from coordinate 1,669,523 downwards.
TGAATTAGGCAATCGGTACGATTGCCTTAACTCGAGAACAACTTCGCTTGAAGCTATATTGAGCATGGATAGTATAGGCTTGATATTAGTTTTAGAATTCAACATCCAACCAAAACCAATTGGTTGCTGGTTGAGAGGCCCAAGATTTATATTAAGTGCACAAGGATATGTTAGTTTTCCAATGTGAATTATTCTCAACACTCCACACACATGTAGAGTCTTTGGTCTCTTAACATGTAGATTATTACTTTTAATTTGATGAAGTGGAATGAGTGGTTAGCCTGCTTTGATAACATTTTAGAACTCATGTGTCCAACCTAAAACCAATTAGCTGGAGGTGGAGAGGCTCAAGATATATTAGTTTTCTGTTGTGGACTATTCTCAACACGCCCCTTCACATGTAGGGTATTTGGTTTCCTAACACGTGCAGTACTTTCTTTTAGTCGTCAGGCCTAGCATGCTCTGATATCATTTTAGAACCCAAGTATTTATTCTATAACCAATTGGCTAGAGGTGGAATGGTCCGGTATTTATGTTGAGCGCACAAACCTATCTTAATTTCTTGAGATTATTATCAACAATTTGATTGTTAGTAGTCTGTAGTCCTACTAGAGATACTTGGAATATCACTACACAGCTTTAGGCGTGTGGTCAGTCATAACCCTTAACTTATAAGAACCATATATCAGAACCTGCTCAATATACTAACCTCCGTATTTCTCACTGTGATGCAGAGTATGTTGGTTTATCCCTATCTTATGGCCTCTCTCTCAATTCCGTTCTATTTTTCGCCATTTGGATAAGTTGCTTCTTAGAGAATAGGATGGTATCTGTGGAGAGGATAAAGCAATTCAGTAAGATTCCCCCAGAAGCACCATGGAGGATTGAAGGCAGCCTGCCTTCACCAAATTGGCCCACTCATGGAGATATTCTTCTCAGAGATCTGAAGGTTAGCAATCTTCTAAAACTGCAGCAATTGGTCTTTTAGCACATAACTTAGTTTTACTCGCAAGAGATTAATGCATTACTACTTACAGGTTAGATACAGACCAAATACTCCTCTTGTTTTGAAAGGCATCACGCTCGAGATTCATGGAGGAGAGAAGATAGGGGTTGTCGGTAGGACGGGGAGCGGCAAGTCAACTCTGATTCAAGCACTTTTCAGAATTGTGGAACCTTCGGAGGGGAAGATAATCATCGATGGAGTTGACATTTGTGTTTTGGGTCTTCATGATCTGAGGTCACGCTTCGGCATTATTCCTCAAGAGCCTGTTCTCTTTGATGGAACTGTGAGGAGCAATGTTGACCCGATCGGACAGTACACAGATGATGAAATATGGCAGGTGGGCATTGATGCTGATGAGCCCCTTTCGTGGCTTCTACTGAGCTCAGTTTTCTCTACATTGAGATTGATCTGTTGCATGATTTCATCTTTGCAGAGCCTGGAAAGGTGCCAGCTGAAACAGGTTGTGTCTGCGAAACCCGAGAAGCTGGATTCTCTAGGTAACATGAATTATCTCCTTTATAAGTTTATGTTATGTTTGTTTGATTCGACTATTTTGATAGGGATGATAAGTGCAACTTTATGCATAGCTCGTAGGCATTGTCCGCTTGGCGCGTGTCATAGTGGCAGATGAGTTTCTCTTTCAATGTGGTCAGGATAGGTCCGATACAGTCTGATGCAGTGGTAGACCAATGGAAAATAGACACGCTAAATGCAAACCTAGGTGTGATGAAACGTGAAGAATGCAAAAGACGGTCCGCGTAAAAATGAGCAACAATAATATTTTTATTATAAATAAACAAGCAGAGGCACGAGCTATCACAAGTTTTAATTAAAGAGAGCGAGCACTAATTCACAAGCGAGCGAGTTGCAATTATTTAAGCGCGTGCGGAATAAGCCCTGCAAATCACATGGGGTACAATACTAATAACAAAGTGAGATAAGCATTCACTACAAGGTAAATGTGCCAAATGTTCAACAACAGAAAATAGAACTCCAAGTACAATTTACACGTGCAGACGGATGGCGAGTAGGGGTTGATTGCGGAAATCTGAGGCTGCTTCAGCGTCGGGGTGTCGGACGGACGAATCTGGACGAGAATGGCTCGATTCAGTTTGCGGGAAGGTTCGGGGATAAGGGGTGGCTGGTTGGGAGTGGAGTCCACGACTAGGTGGGGGAGGGATGTTGGAGGTGGGCCGGCAATGGCGTTGAGGGGAAGAGGTGCGGGGAGGCTGCTGTTGAGAGGAGATCGGGGTGGCTGGATGTAGGTAGGTGGAGGGAGGGAGGGCTGGTCGGCTAGCTGGCAGAGGAGAGGGGAATCCGGGCGGCTAGCTGGTAGAGGAGAGTGAGGAGGTCGGGCGGCTGGCTGAACGACGAGATGGAGAAGGTCGGGTGGCTGGCTGGAAGAGGAGATGGAGGAGGTTGGGCGGCTGGCTGGACGAGGAGATGGGGGAGGTCGGGCGGCTAGTTGGTAGAGGAGATGGAGGAGGTCGGGCGGCGTTCCTTGGAGTCACACCAAGGGGAACGGGAACCTACCGGCGTTGCACCAGAGGGGAAGATCGACGGCTGCAACTTGCGGCAACTCACGATGCCCCAATCAGCCCCCAATTCGCCTATATATAATAGAACCTACCTAGGGCATCCCGAAACGAACGGCTCATAACTTCCGGACCGATCGTGCGCCAAATAAAACTCAAAATACATAAATGAATATAGTAAATCGACTCGCAACGACGATCCGGACGCAACCATGGGCTCGGATCGGCCGTCCGAGCGAGGGTTCACCGCCTCCTGCAGGAATAAACGTGCGTGCCATCACATTCTAGCGTGCCCAACGCACCTAGTGGAGCGCAAGACCCTCCATGTAGATAGTCGTTGTGAGGACTTTCTGGTTAGCAGGGTTTGATTGGAGGTCGAAAAATTGTTCAGCGCAACCAATCCATCGATAAGTGGAATCTCGATTCGTCCGATGTGGGTTGGGTGAATGTCCCTGACACGGTGTAGAAACCTCATGTACTCAACAACAGGCCGATAGGAGGTGGCGGTGGAGGGGATGGAGATGTCTGTTGACGATTGACCTCCGTGACTGCGAGTACGGGAGCGTGATATTTTTCAGTCAAGCTTCGAGCCGATCCAAGCAAGTTGAATTCATGGAGGCCGAAGCGGAGATGCCCTTATCTGCGCAGTGGGCCATGGAATGGATCCAAGGCATGTAACGAAGGGGAGGAAGAAGAAAAATGTAGGGTGAAATGGGCGCACGGTTGTCTGGACGATAGTCGGCAGAAGGAAGTAACGGTTGATGTATCGTTGCATAAGCGGGACACATTGTGGAGAGCAAGGACGGGATCGATAGCAATAGATGATGCAGAAATAGCGAGAAGCAGTCTATTGGGTCTGATCACGTACAGTCAGAACCATCAACGGTGAAGGTCACAAAATGCCCGAGGAATATTGATGACGATGCTCATAAACTATTCCGATGTGGGCTGAGGACTTGAGGAAGTGGAGCGGCACAGCTAGAATTGCCAGAAACTGTCGATCGAATGTGGGAAAATCAAAGTCGACACGTGCGGAAGGGGCGTCTAGTTGTGGAGCTGTCAAGACATAGAGGACGGTCGTAGGATGAGCATCACAGTTGGGCACGACGAAAGCAAAACACGTGTTGCGGAAACGAGAGTAGAACGATCAAACAAAGTACAAAATCAAAACACAGAAAACACAGATTTATATGGTTCATCCCAAAATGGGATACGTTCACTGTTGCAACGTTCAGTTTTTCACTAAATAAAGAACATACGCGGTTAGAAACTGAACCTGATTTGATAGGAAGGTTGGACAAATTGATTATTACTCGTTTTCATCGAATTGAATCTGGTAGATTAATACAAATGCAAGGTACAATATATCGAGGTAGGCTTGATACCCAACTCTTGAGGGCAGAATCCCTCTAAGAGCACTCCTCTCTTATGAGAACCTAACAAAAAGATCCCCTAAATGACTCCCATTCACTCCCTGATATTGGCTGGAGTGGCACGCACATGAATTGACGAAAATGTCACTATGTCTACATAGATAATATTGCTAGAGTGCGAGCTATTGTATATGGTAGACCATGGGTGCTATTGTTTGATTTATTTTATGCACTCTCGTTCTGAATTCTTTCAGATTTATATTACTTTTTTCCGCTATGGTGTGCACCTAGTTTTTTGATTCCATATGTGTTTTCCGTTCCGACTCGGGGGGGGGGGGGGGGGGGGGGGGGGGGGGGGGTTAGAGTACCTCTTTCATACTTTTCGCGATCTGCTAGTTACCCACGACACTCTCCCTCAGCTTGCTTGTCCTGGTGCCCACGCTTAAAGTGGTACCAATGAAAGGAAGCATCACCACATCATTGAGATAGCCCGCACTCTTCTCATCTCCTCGTGCATTCATCCTCACTTTTGGGTTGAGGCTGTCTTCACTGCTGTCTACCTTATTAATCTGTAACCCTCCACTTTTCTTCAGGGTCAGTGTCTTGGTGAGTGTCTGTACTCTCGACCCCCACGTTATACTCATCTTCGTGTTTTTTTGGTTGTCGGTGTTATGTTCTACTTCCTCCACGCGAGCGTACCAAGCTCTCTGCTCAATCTGTACCTTGTGTCTTTCTTGGATACAGTACTGAGCATAAGGGCTATCGATGTTATGATCCTGTTGCACGTCGACTTCGCATCTCACGTGATGTCACCTTTGACGAGTCTTACCCTTTCTTTGTGTCCTCCGTCCCCTCGACCTCGCACTTATCCGTGACTCCCTCTGATGTGCAGTTTCTCACTCTTCTCATCCCACCGCCTCATGTCTCATCCTCTCCACCGGTATGTTCACCCCCTCTCCCTTTGCCGTCGCCTACACCATCTCCGACCTCTCCAGTCTCACCTTCTCACTCCTCCCTTCGCCTCCCACTTCTCCCTCTGATGCGCTCGTCGTCCCCCTTCCATATCACTACACTCGTTGTCCTCCTCTTGTTCCCTCGTCTCCAGTGCCCCCAGACTCAATGCTTGCCTCCTCCAGCGAGTGTCATGTGGATGATCCTCCTGTGCGTCGCAACCCACCTCGTAAGAGACGTCCTCCCGGCCGCCTTAGCCTTGCTACACTACCGCTGGACCTACCTGCCCTTCCTGCCTGTAATACTCTGGAACCGACTTCCTACCGTGAGGCTGCCCAGATACCTGAGTAGCAGGTTGCTATGTCTGCTGAGTTGGAGGCGCTTGAGCACACTTGTACATGGGACCTTGTTCCTCTTACACCCGGTGTTGTTCCTATTACTTGCAAGTGAGTCTTCAAGGTCAAGACTCGCTCCGATGGTTCTGTGGAGAGATACAAGGCTTGGATAGTTACTTGTGGTTTTCAACAGGAGCAGAGGAGAGACTGTGACGAGACTTTTGCTCCAGTCGCACACATGACTACAGTTCGTACTCTTATTGCAGTTGGAGTTGTTTGTCACTGGTCTCTGTTCCAGCTCGACGTGAAGAATGCCTTTCTTCACGACGATCTTCAGTAGAAGGTGTACATGCTCCCTCCTCCCGGTCTCTCATCTCCTCCAGGCCTTGTCTGCCACTTGAGGCGAGCTCTTTACGAGCTCAAGCATGCGCCCCGTGCATGGTTTGGGCGGTTCAGCTCAGCCATTACAGCCGTCGGTTTTCAACCAAGCCAACATGATCCAACCATGTTTGTGCACTCATCCTCTCCTGGTCGGACTCTTCTGTTACTTTATGTGGATGATATGATCATTACTGGTGATGATCTTTCTCATGTAACATTCGCCAAACATCGCCTTCAGCAGCAATTTCAGATGACTGATCTTGGGTTGCTGAGCTACTTCTTGGGTCTTGAGGTCACCTCTACAGACCGTGATTTTCAGCTCTCTCAACGGCGTTACACATCGGATCTCTTAGCTTGGGCTGCTCTCTCTGACTCTCGCACCGTGGACACCCCTATGGAGCTTCAACTTCAGCTACGTCCGGATGATGAGATTCCACTCTCTGATCCTACTCGCTATCGTCACCTTGTTGGGAGTCTTGTCCACCTTACTATTACTCGGCCTGACATTGCCCATGTTGTTCATGTGTTGAGCCAGTTTGTTAGTGCGCCCACTTTTGTGCATTATAGTCACCTACTGCGGCTCCTGCGCTATCTCCGGACGACGACCTCACGTGATCTCTTCTTCTCCAGTTGTAGTTCTCTGCAACTTCGTGCTTACTCGGATGCTACCTGGGCCAGTGATTTTGTTGACCGTTGATCCGTCAATAGTTTCTGTCTGTTCTTGGGTTCCTCACTTATTGCATATAAGTCCAAGAAACAGACCGGTGTTTCTCGTTCCAGCACTGTGGCCAAGCATCGGGCCATGACTACCACAACTGAGGACCTTGGTGTCTCTTCTCCGGATCTCACTCCACTCTACTGTGATAACACCAGTGCCATTCAGATTACTCTGAACCCGGTGAAGCATTCTTTCCAAGCATATCGAGGTGGATGTTTTCTTCCTTCGTGAGTAGTATGGTCGTGGTACTCTGATATGAACGGGCTAGAGAAGGAGAGAAGAGAGAGATCTAGGGGAGAGCAAGAAGAAGAAAGACGGCTAGGGTTTGAGAGGAGAGAAAGAGAGAGGGAAATACCTGAATTATAATGTTGCATACCATCACAAGAGGGTCCCCGGGCCTATTAATACCCGGGGACAAGGGGGCTGGCCGGCCCCCCCCCAGTAGGGGCTGAACCGGTGTGGTTCAGCCCCTATTCTCTATTTATTGCCGCGAGGGGGCTGAACCGGATGGTTCAGCCCCGTTGTCTTGTACCTCCTTGCGCCGTCTTGAATATTGTTGGCCTGTGAACTGTAACGGATGCGGCGGCATAACATTCCCTCCCCCATCAATAGCCACCTTGTCCTCAGGGTGGAAATCCGGGAAGTGCTCGCGGAACTCCAAAAGATCGACCCAAGAGTTGTGAGTATCAGATAGGTGCTTCCACTTGACGAGGACCTCGAGGCGGTACTCCGTGCCCCGCTTCTTCCACTTGGTAAGTAAGATGGTCTCTGGTGACGGGCGCAGTTCCCCGCTGCTAGTAGCCTCCGGAAGGACGGGGTCGGCCTGGACCGAATCCCCAAGTTTCCTTTTTAGCAGGGAGACGTGAAAAGTTGGGTGAATGCGCGACCCCTCTGGGAGTTCCAAGGTGTAAGCAACTGGACCCACTCGCCTGATGATTCTGAAGGGGCCGTAGTAACGTGGAGCCAATTTCTGATTGGCCCGCCGAGCGACCGAGAGCTGTCTGTAGGGTTGGAGACGGAGGAAAACCTCATCCCCCACCGCAAATTCCCGTTCCTTACGATGCTTATCCGCTTGGACCTTCATGCGGTCCTGCGCTGTCCGAAGATTGTCCCGCAAGAGGGTGAGCGTCTGGTCCCGCTCCTGAAGTGTCCGGCCCACTGCCGGCAGAGATGTACTATCTGGCTCATAGGAACTCAGCGTGGGAGGTGGACGGCCGTAGACCACCTCGAAAGGAGTGAGCTTGCTCGCGGTATGGAACGATGTGTTGTAGCAATATTCCGCCCAGTGTAACCACTGGGTCCAAGTCCGCGGTGCATCCATCACAAAACATCTCAAGTAGGTTTCAACACCGCGATTGAGCACCTCTGTCTGCCCGTCGGTCTGCGGATGGTTGGTCGTGCTCATGCGTAAAGTGGTGCCTTGCAGGCGAAATAGCTCCTTCCAAAATTTGCTGACGAACACAGGATCTCTGTCTGATATTATGGCGCGAGGAACCCCGTGGAGACGCACTATCTCTCTGGCAAAAAGGTCCGACTCGCCTGTGTAAGGGTGGCTCAACGCCAAGAAGTGGCCATATTTGGAGAGCTTGTCGACCACTACGAGAATGACCGATTTGCCCTGAGACTTGGGTAAGCCGTCGATGAAGTCCAAAGAGATGGTATCCCAAATCTGGTGAGGAATTGCCAGGGGAGTGTGCAATCCGGCCGGGGACGTCGTTTCGTATTTCTGTCGTTGACAGATGTCACATTCCCTGACAAACTTCTGAACATCTCGCCGCATTCCTTTCCAGAATACATTCGCCCTTACCCGCTGTAGGGTCCGCAGGATACCGGCGTGGCCCCCGGTAGGAGAGGAATGGAACTCCCGTATCATGATGGTGCGCCAAGGTGACGTGTCGGGAATGACGAGCCGGCCCTGATAATACAACCGCGCTCCCTGTAGGTGATAACCGGCCTCGGTAGGGTGACCGTGCTGTAGTGCCTCGACGATGTCACGGAGAGCCGGATCCTGTTGTACTGCCACCTGAACCTCATCCAAGGAATCAATCAGCGGTCCGGAAACATGTGCGAGGGATCCCTCTGGTAACCGCGATAAGGCGTCGGCCACCACATTTTCCTTCCCCTGTTTGTAGACAATCTCGTAGTCGTAGCCTAGCAACTTCGTCAACCATTTCTGCTGGAGGGGAGAGGCCAAGCGCTGTTCCAAAAAATGCTTCAAGCTCTGGTGGTCCGTACGGACCTGAAAGTGCCGCCCCAATAAATAAGGCCGCCACATTGCCACCGCATGAAGGATGGCTAACATCTCCTTCTCGTAAGTGGATAGCCCCAGCGTCCGGGCCGCTAAAGCCTTGCTGAAATAAGCTATCGGCCGGTCCTCTTGCATCAACACCGCGCCGATTCCGACTCCGGAAGCGTCGGTCTCCACCACAAAGTCTTTGGAAAAGTCCGGCAACGCCAGCACCGGAGTTGTCGTCATGGCCTGTTTCAGGGCCTGGAATGCCGCCTCTGCTTCTGCTGTCCAGTCAAAGGCGTCCTTCTGCAACAGCTGGGTCAAGGGTCGGGCAATCTTCCCGTAGTCCTGCACGAACCGGCGGTAGTAGCCAGTCAACCCGAGAAAGCCCCGTAGGGCCCGTATCGTCGTGGGTTGTGGCCAGGTCACCATGCTCTCGATCTTCTTTGGGTCCGCCTGCACCCCACGGGAGGACACTAGGTGGCCCAAGTACTCGACTTCCTCCTGCCCAAAAGAGCATTTGGAGCGTTTGGCGTACAGCTTGTGCTTCCTCAAAATACTCAGAACATGGTGGACGTGCTCCAGATGATCTTCCCAATTCCTGCTATAGATCAGTATATCATCAAAAAAAACTAGAACGTACCGACGGAGTAGTGGTCGGAAGATCTCGTTCATCACTGCCTGGAAGGTAGATGGGGCATTGGCCAGCCCAAACGGCATCACCAGGAACTCGTAGTGACCGTCGTGGGTGCGAAAGGCCGTCTTGTGGATGTCCTCCTCTTTCATCCGAATCTGATGGTACCCAGACCGGAGGTCCAGGTTGGTGAATAAGCTAGCTCCGTGCAGCTCGTCCAGCAACTCTTCAATCATTGGAATAGGAAATTTATCTTTAATCGTGGAGCCATTCAGGCCCTGATAATCCACACAAAAACGCCACGAGCCATCCTTCTTTTTCACAAGGATGATCGGTGAGGAGAAAGCGCTAGTGCTGGGACGGATGATGCCAGTGGATAACATCTCGCGTACACTGCGCTCGATCTCTGCCTTCTGGATATGCGGGTAGCGATAGGGCCGGATATTAGTCGGATCTGATCCGACCTTCAACTGGATCTGGTGGTCCCGGAACCTAGAGGGTGGCAAAGAAGACGGCTCCTGAAAAACATCCTCGAACTGTGACAGCAACCCCTGTATCTGCTCTGGTTCGACTGTTGTGCCCGACCCCAGGGCCTCGATCCCCAGAATCATGGCTATAGTACTGCCCTCCTCCTCCATCCTCTGTAAGCTCCGAATGGAAATCTCCTTTAGCGGCGGTGATTTAATGCCATGAAGGCAATGCTCTGTTCCCAGATGCGTAAACTCCAATGTCATTTTGTCCCAGTCCGTCGTGACCCTCTTGAGCTGGCGGAGCCACTGCACACCCAGAACCATGTCAGACCCCCGAATCGGCAAAAGGTAAACATCCGTCTGGCATATATAGCCCTGAATTCGCAGCTCCACCCCTTTTAGGACTCCCTCACACCGCAGCTTGCTGCCGTCCGCGACCATGACCTGGAAGGAAGCTCCCCGATCAACTGCACACCCTGCCTTCAGTGCTGCTGCGGGGGTGATAAAATTGTGGGTGCTCCCACTATCGATCAAGATGGTCACCCACTCGTGTCCCAGCCTCCCTGAAACGCGTAACGTATGCGGTGTGGGACATCCCTCCATGGCTTGTAGGCAGATTCCAAACTCTGCCAGGTCCAGTTCCTCCACCTCCTCACAACTGATGGGTTCTTCCTCGTCCTCTTCCTCTCGTAACATAAAGACTTGTACCTTCTGACATCGATGTCCGGGAGTGAATTTTTCGTCGCAATTGAAACATAACCCTTTGTCCCTCCTGGCCTGTAGCTCTGGCCAAGTCAACCGAGTCACAGTCGGTCGTACTGCAGGTGGCGGTTCTCGCCGTCCGGCTCCTGGTGCTGCAGGTACTGCTGGAGTTGGCCGTGTTGTCCCCCGATTGCGCTGGCGGTTGAACCGCTCCTCCTGTATTCGGGCTAGACTAATGGCCTGGCTCAAACTGGATGGCATGTATGCGTGGACTTCGTCCCTCAGATGGTCCTTCAGTCCCGAAATGAAACAACTGAGAAGGGTCTTTTCGCCTCAGTTGACCCGATTTGCTAACCGTTCGAACTCGGTGCGGTACTCCATGACGGTTCCCTTCTGCCTGAGCTTCTGCAGGGTGACCTCCATATCCTCATACTCCAGGGGGCCGAAACGGGCCGTAAACCCTTCCACAAAATAGTCCCATGGGGCGTAGCCCTGGTTGCGGACAAACCACTGCGCCCACTGGTACGCGTCGTCCTCCAAATGAAACGAGGCCAACTGCACCCATTGATCCTTGGGAATCTCCTGGTAGGTAAAGAACAGCTCGGCCTTTTGTACCCACTCCAAGGCGTCACCGCCCCGGAATTTAGGAAAATTCATCCGAGTCCTCTTCGGTTGCATGTACGCCCGCTGATTTGCCCCTCCATTCCTCTCGAATTCCGGTTCGTGTCCTCCATGCCGGAATGGGTCCGCCATGGGATTTGGTCGCCCATAGTAATCGTGTTGATCTTCCTCTACATACACGTGTCTTGGAGGGTTTTCCCGCCAAGGCTCTCCTTGCCCCATCCGCATCGGGGCCCCAAAGGGTGGTGGCATGGGTAGGATTCCGTTTCCAACTCCGGTCGGGCCTCCCATAGGTGGCGGCGGCCTGAAATTCTGCTCCGGGGCTCCAAAATGACGTCCGGCAGCCCCTCCGGCGATTCCCCCACCGGCAGCCACCCCTCCAGGGCCGGACCACCTCCCGGCGACCTGCTGGTGGGGAGTGGAGGTCGGTCCGGCCGGCGGCCTGGCGGCAGCAGCGCCCGCCCAGGCGCTGGGCGGAATCTGCGCCGACTGCCCTAGCGCGCCTGGCGCGACTACGGGCGCTCCTAGGCCGCACGTACGCGCCGATTCCTGGCCGGGGTAGGTGTAGGGCATCACGCCAGCCCCCCGGACAAACCACTGCGCCCACTGGTACGCGTCGTCCTCCAAATGAAACGAGGCCAACTGCACCCATTGATCCTTGGGAATCTCCTGGTAGGTAAAGAACAGCTCGGCCTTTTGTACCCACTCCAAGGCGTCACCGCCCCGGAATTTAGGAAAATTCATCCGAGTCCTCTTCGGTTGCATGTACGCCCGCTGATTTGCCCCTCCATTCCTCTCGAATTCCGGTTCGTGTCCTCCATGCCGGAATGGGTCCGCCATGGGATTTGGTCGCCCATAGTAATCGTGTTGATCTTCCTCTACATACACGTGTCTTGGAGGGTTTTCCCGCCAAGGCTCTCCTTGCCCCATCCGCATCGGGGCCCCAAAGGGTGGTGGCATGGGTAGGATTCCGTTTCCAACTCCGGTCGGGCCTCCCATAGGTGGCGGCGGCCTGAAATTCTGCTCCGGGGCTCCAAAATGACGTCCGGCAGCCCCTCCGGCGATTCCCCCACCGGCGGCCACCCCTCCAGGGCCGGACCACCTCCCGGAGACCTGCTGGTGGGGAGTGGAGGTCGGTCCGGCCGGCGGCCTGGCGGCAGCAGCGCCCGCCCAGGCGCTGGGCGGAATCTGCGCCGACTGCCCTAGCGCGCCTGGCGCGACTACGGGCGCTCCTAGGCCGCACGTACGCGCCGATTCCTGGCCGGGGTAGGTGTAGGGCATCACGCCAGCCCCCCCCCCCCCCCCCCCCCCCCCCCCCCCCCCCCCCCCGTGCCTCCTCCGTTGATTGGCGGCGCTGGGTTTGACGTTTCTCCGGTGTAATCGCTGTTTCCGTTCGATTTTCCACGTAGGGACTGCGTTAACAACGCCTTGAGTTCATCCAAGCGTCCTTCCATTCGTTCCTCCAGATTTTTGGTGGTTGTCTTGACTTGTTCCTCGATGCCGGCCACCGAATCCGCCAAGGTGACGTAGTTCTCCTCGATGGCGGCGAGACGAGCGATTTCGGCTTCGGTGCGTGTGCTAACCATGGTCGTAGGAGCGATGCTCTGATACCAATTGATATGAACGGGCTAGAGAAGGAGAGAAGAGAGAGATCTAGGGGAGAGCAAGAAGAAGAAAGACGGCTCGGGTTTGAGAGGAGAGAAAGAGAGAGGGGAATACCTGAATTATAATGTTGCATACCATCACAAGAGGGTCCCCGGGCCTATTAATACCCGGGGACAAGGGGGCTGGCCGGCCCCCCCCCCCCAGTAGGGGCTGAACCGGTGTGGTTCAGCCCCTATTCTCTATTTATTGCCGCGAGGGGGCTGAACCGGATGGTTCAGCCCCGTTGTCTTGTACCTCCTTGCGCCGTCTTGAATATTGTTGGCCTGTGAACTGTAACGGATGCGGCGGCATAACATACTCTTGCCCCTTCCTTTGTTCCTTCTGAGCAGCAGCTTGCAGACTTGATGATTAAGTCACAAACGCGGACCCAACATGCCTATCTACTGTCCAAACTCTCAGTGTATGATCCGTTTGAAGGGGGAAGGGGGGTTAGCGTGCGAGCTATTGTATATGGTAGACCTTGGGTTTTATGATCACCCTCTCTCTTTGTATACATGATATGCGGAAAATAGATATACGCAAGTGCACGTGTCAGAACATGTAATAAAATGAGAGTAAAGATCGTTCACACAGAGAAGTGACTAATTTAACGCTTGCAAGTATCAGTTGAACCTTTTCTTTAAGTCCAAGTAGATCGAATCGAGTGATTTTGAAAACAAATAAAAACTCTATTAAAAATTAACGATAACCTAACACTTTTTATCAATTATGAGAAGTAGTCTTGTATTTTGATTTCCTATGTTTATCATGATGGATCTTTAAAGGATATTTATGAGAAAACTTGGTTCACTATCTTGCAACGATTTTAAGGCAGAGATCAGTATCTCTCGATATCAGAAATCACTATATCCTTCTGTTCCTCTATCATCTCTAACTCAGACGAAATGAAGAATAATACTGATAATGAAAATCAAAGTTGCTAACATAAAGACGAAATCTCTTTCTCCCTTATATGTTATATTGAGTTGATTATACACTTACACAACTCATCTCTCGAATTATGAAGCGCAGTAAAATGATGAAAACTTCGGCCAAAGTTTTGATATTAAGGTCAAAAAGTCAATAAAGATAATTCATCAAATACTCATAAAAAAATAAGGTAGTTCAACATCACAACAAATCATATGAATCTCATCATACAATACTCAAAGATTTAGTTCATAACTATAGAAGCATACCACACAACAAGAAAGATCTTACAATACATGATGCTCAAAGTGCTAAGCGCTGCAGGAAATACTCCAGGATTTTCGCCAATTTTTCTCTTCGATCCCAGAGCCGGTCCGCCTCCTCTAGATCTCCTAACCGGTGCGCCTCGTCTTAGATCTAGATGGAAATTGATCTATATGGAAAAATCACCCTCTCCCTTTATGGAAATCGCTCCCTGGCGTATTTATGATCGTCCGCACCTATATGTCATCTCAACTCTTCTGAATCAAGACCTCCTTTCATTTTCGTAACTTCTAATTTTGAAATTTTCTGGTTTAAAATTCATAACTGCCGATTTGTTGCAACAAAATTTATTTTGTTGCAACAAATTTTCCGAACTTCTTTCTTTCGCAAAAACAACACTTAATTTGTTGCTCCATTGTTACAACATATTTTTCATGCTTGAAATACGGTTTATCTCCAATTCTTCAAGTTGGATTTTTCAACATTTCTATAATAAAAATATAAGAAAATAACGATAATACTCAAATTTAGACCAAATATAAAATTAATCACATTCCACTCATTTAAATTCATATTTATCAAATATATTAGACATAAGATTAAATTTATGAATCTAAATAACTTCTTTTTGAGAAGTTATCAATATATATGACTATTGTTGAGTAATAGATACATAGATTCTTTTTGTATCAAATATAGCGCTTGTTGTATTCGTATCAGCTCCAAAAGAAGATAAACTGTCACCACAATGTTTAACTGCACCGCACAAATATCACAGTTATTCCAAACAGACCCAAAATTCTAAAAACGCCACCATCACATGTATAATCTTTAACGCTAAGACCTTTTTTTTGTAATATGTTATGTGTTATGCATGAATATTTCAACAAGTGTTCGGTCAAGCATACTTCATTTTTATTAACTTCTCAAATCTCCACAGTGTCCGACAATGGAGAGAACTGGAGCGTGGGCCAGAGGCAGCTCTTCTGCCTGGGGCGAGTTTTGTTGAAGAAAAGCCGGATTTTGTTCATGGATGAGGCGACCGCTTCAGTCGATTCGCAGACCGACGGGCTGATCCAAAAGATCATTCGCGAGGACTTCTCCGACTGCACAATCATCAGCATTGCCCACAGAATTCCCACTGTCATGGACTGTGACAGAGTCCTTGTGGTAGATGCAGGTACTATGCCATTCAAAAACTCTTTAAACTTGTCTCCACCATATGTTTCACCCTCTCATCTCATGAACTCTTTTAACAATTCCCACAGGACTAGCAGCGGAGTTCGACTCCCCGGCTAACTTGATCGAACGCCCCTCACTCTTCGGGGCATTGGTTCAGGAGTATGCCAACCGTTCGTCCGGTCTGTGAGAGCGAATCGTACATTATTAATTATCCTGCTTGGCTTTCTGCTGAGAAGACTGCAGCTTTCTCTGCTTCTACTGGCGCCGGCCGAGGAGCGGGCGGTCTTCGGATGTTGCGGGGATCGAAGGTGACATGTATACGTGGTTGTTTTAGAGGTGAGTGCGGAGATGACAGAGGAATAATCTGCTGGCAGGGCTCCTAAGAGCCGGCATCTTAGTAAATTTTTGGGCTGATTATGAGTTTGAACAAGTTTTTCACCCAATTTGTTTCCCCCATTGATTGTTTCTTTCTAACATGTAGCATCAGAGTCGATGGTTTGGTTGAGATCAATGTATGTTTATGCGGTTTGCGGCACTGCCTTGGTTGCCTTAGCAGAGTCAGATCATGTGCTGAAGAATTTCGGGCGGGGTTCAAGAGACACGTGTGTGATGTCGGTGACTGATACTATATGTTAAAAAAATTCATTTGAGTGAGAGTGATGGCCGATATTCATGTCGGTGACTGATACAAATACCGCTCTTGTGTGATTTAGACAATTCATCGAGCACTTGGCGTGCAATAAGCGGGATTTCGCCTCGGCTTAGAAGACAAGAAATTCAAATACATGCATTCTAATCGTAGTTCGAATAGGAGAATCGACCGGGTGAATGTTAATTCCTACAAGAATCTAACCACCGGACGTCAACCTCTTCCGACCAATTGGTTGGGAGGCGGCGACTCAATCTCCTTGCGCCGATTAATTCAACGCTTCCAAAACCTACACCGAATCGACCGCACACGCAAGAACACGATAAATTAAATCTTAGAAGAATCACACCCAAAAAAGGGGGAGAGAAACAATACCCAACATAGATAAATCTCATGAGTACCACGTGAGGGTTCCTACGCGTCACACGTAGGGGAGGCGGCGTCACACCACCACATAGCCGACGTCGCGCCGGAAGGAAGGCCGCCGATGTCGCGTCGGAGGGAAGAGGGTTGGCCGTCGGTCTCGCCGAAAGGAGTTGCACCTTCGCGGTTGGACTGGAGGATTTCCAAATCGAAGCTCTTTTTCATCAACGCTTCAAGCAAAAAATAAGAGTATTTATACTCCTCAAGTGGAGCACTCCTAACCACACATCTCCAAGATCTAATCCTAGTCATTCAAAATGTTTAACCTAAAATAAATTGCAGGAAATTAAATTCGTCATTCAAAATGTTTAACATTTTGGTCAATCGGACTCGCAATAGCAAATAGGAATGTGCCGAAATAGTTTTATAAAAAAAACGAGCTAGAGAAATAAGAGTTTTTAGCGGACCATGTTGCGATAGGCCCTCCTCCTGTTGGGCCGGAGGTTGTAGTGGTGTGCCGCATTGTCAAGTGATGCCGGGTCAGCGCCATCAGATATGAAGCGCTCTTGTGTGGGGAGATTGTTGATGCACGCGTTTGTATGATTTAGGCACCGTTTGGCACGGTGGTAGCGGGTCGTGAACGCCAAGTCCCGACCACAACTAGTGAGCTTCATTCACTTTTATGTTCAAAACTAACTTTTTTCTTGGTGGTCACAAGAGTTGTCATGCCTAGCATGCATTCTATGACGGTGACGTTTTTGTTCAAATTCATCGGAGCAAAAGTGTTGCGCCAAACATTATCTTAGTTCCGCATAAGATGGATAAATTATATGTTCGTTCGGAGTTATTTCGTCATATCGATCCCTAAATATCTCTTATCAAGATTCCACTACTTACTAGTCATAAGAGTTTGATTGTAAGTTATGCTCTGTTTGGGACGGCTCTAGCGGATGGAAAATCTGTTGATCGAATAGAGCTTTTAAAATAGAGCTTTCAGAAAAACTCTGATGAGAGAGCTGCAGACTGTTTGGAGAGTCTTTGCATAAGTGCTGATCGAATATAGCTTTTTCATTTAAGCTGTTCGGTAGAACAAATGTTTGAAAACTATTTTTTAAACAAAAATATTTAAATATAATAGTTGTGAAAACTCGCGCCCAGGCAAATACGCGCGTCTGGGCAAAAATGGTCGCTCGGGTGAAAAACTGCCGCCCGGGTAAAGAATGGCCGACCGGTAGAAAAACGGTCACTCGGGCAAAAAACGGACACATGGGCGAAAAAACGGGCGCCTGGGCGAAAATACACGCCCCGAGCAAAAACGGCCGCCCGAGAGAGCAATAGCCGCTGGGGCAAAAAATGCGCGTCAGGGCGAAAAATTCTCATCAGGGCGAAAAAACGGCCGCCTGGGCGAAAAAACGGCCGCACAGTCGAAAAACGCGCGTCCGGGCGAAAAAACGGCTGCCCGGGTAAAAAACACGCCCCGAGCAAAAACGGCCGCCCAAGAGAGTAATAGCCGCTGGGGCAAAAAAATGGGCGTCAGGGCGAAAAATTCTCATCAGGGCGAAAAGCAGCCGCCCGGGCGAAAAAACGGCCGCACGGTCGAAAAAACGCGCGTCCGGGCAAAAAATGGCCGCCTGGGCAAAAAAACGGCTGCTCGGGCAAAAAATGCACGCATGGCGAAATACGGCCGGCCGGGCAAAAAATGGCCGCCCGAGCGAAAAACGCGCTCCCGGGCGAAAAATGGCCGCCTGGGCAAAAAACGTGCGTCCGAGCAAAAAACGGCCTCCCGGGCGAAAAATATTCGCCCTGGCGAAAAATGCGCGCCCGGGCGAAAAATGGCAGCCCAGACAAAAACAGCCGATCGGGCGAAAATCTAGCGCTCTGGCGAATAAAGCACGCCCGGGCGAAAAAATGACTGTCCGAGCGAAAAATGTACGCTCGGGCGAAAAATGCGCGTTCGGGCGAAAATAACGAGATTCCGGGCGAAAAATGGTCGCTGGACCGTAAAATGAGTGTCTGTCCGAAAACGAGTGTCCGACCATAAATGCGCGCTCGGACTAAAATGCTGGAGTGAAATACAACGAGGTGTAGTTAATAAAAGAGAAAAAGCTA
Organism: Dactylorhiza incarnata; assembly: GCA_033032865.1. NCBI lineage: Eukaryota > Viridiplantae > Streptophyta > Magnoliopsida > Asparagales > Orchidaceae > Dactylorhiza > Dactylorhiza incarnata. The sequence goes on along the minus strand of JAWHQI010000158.1, from coordinate 1,651,426 downwards.
AAAACAGAAAAACGATTTTTAGAAAGCTGTGTTGTACTGACTTTTCAAATAGCCTCTAAAAGAGCTTATTTGAAAAATCTCTTTTCAAAAAGCTGGAGTAGAGAGCTGTCTCAAACAGTTAAAAAACAGATCTGGCGATTGGAAAATAGATTTTTCATCCGTCAGAGCTGTCCCAAACAAAACTAATCTACAATAAGCTAGTCTTATCCTTGTTTTTAAAACAAGGATTATTTATATATAAAATAATCTATGGTGGTAAAGAATCCTAAAAAAAATAGGTTCATGAATTTATAAATCTGAAGCATCATAATTAAAGAATTTTTTTTTATTAAAACAACTTCACTGGTAAGCAAGACTTTTACGTGAAAAATCTAAAAAAAGAAATTCAATAGTTGCAGTTGAGTACAAAATTAAGTGTTTCAGAGGATAACAAACAACCGCTCGTTCACAAGTCTTTTGGAGGTGTTTCGTTTTGAGCAAAACCAAGTGCTAAGGAGCGCTTGCCGGAGCAGTCACCAAAGCAGAACTGACACGCGGGAAGCGCGTGTTGAGCGGGAGAGTGAGCAGTGAGTCAAGTTTTCGCCGGAAAATCTTAGAGCTCTCTCCTTTCATTTTTTTTCTTCATCCTTGCAAATGAAGGCCTAGACGCATTCTTATAGTTTTTTTGAGGGACGCTCACGTAATTGCGCGCCCTTGACAACCGAATAAGTGAATAGGAACGCACCGCCGGTTACTCAGATCGCCAATTTTAGGGATATGACGACCATGCTCATCTGGCGGCCTGGGCAGCTCAGGCTGCCCGGCCAGGTTCGCCGGAGGGGCGGCGGCGGCGGCGCACAAGGGGGGTTTGTTTGACGAGCCGGTTGGGGTCGTGGCAAAAGAGACCATGGCTCGACTACTTTGATATTTTTGGGGGAACCTATCAATACCTTCATTTCAATTTATTACATCAAATCATTATAAGGTATTTCCATGAGCTACAAAGTGATCATCAAAAGTTTTTTTTTAGTAAAAAGAATGTTGTCACTAAGAATGATGACCAAAGACATTCTCGGAGGAACATTTCATGTAGAATTTATTGCATTTTCTTTATTTTATTTTTGTACTTTGATTTACTACAATTTTATTAAAAAATAAAGTTACCTACCTACATTCACCCTCTTTTGCATTTTTGTGCAACTTAGGTTCTGTTTGGGGGGACTTATTTTCACCGGTTAAGCGGTTACGACCACATGAACCAAACCATAATTAAGGCCTGGTTCATGCGGTCGTAACCGCTTGACCGGTGAAAACAAGTCCCCCCAAACGGAACCTTAGTGACACATCAATATTAACAAGATAAATGACATACAAATCTTCCTCTAACCAAAAAGCTGACTACTTTTTTGGATTTTTGCTGGATAATTTCCTTCTTTTTTGAAGGTGAATCTAAGATGGGGAAAGACTGACTCGATCGATAGAACTACGGCTAGGGTTTAGGCAACAAGAGAGAGATGAAGAGAAGGAGGTTATTCGATGGAATGCGTTTAACGAGAATTAAACTACGAATATAATCAGAATTTTTACAATTTTTTGGTGCGAATAATGAGAATTGGACTGCTAATATCAATTCTCACATTTTTTATAAGTTCTGTTCTTCTTTACTCATCGTTACTAATTTGACCTATTTTGGCCTTTTGCGGGTTTGCCTTTCTTCACTCCCACCCACCGCACTTTGGTTTCCCCGCCCCTTTATCCCCTCTCTCTCTCTCTCTCTCCCGCGCGATTTGGTTCAATTAGAAAAATCCCCGGAAACGGTGACTAGGGTTCGTTTCAACAAGCAATTTGGATATTACGATTGGCGCTCTGAAGCCCGCTTTAGCCCCTTACCGAATAATCCGTACCTTCGGCATCGTTTCATCGCCCTTGCAGAGACCAGGCGGTTCAGCCCCGCTTAAATGGGGAATTTCTTCTTTCGGCGCATTAAAAGAACACCTGATGAGAGGACTGCCTTGAAGAAGCGCATAGAGCAGCATTCCTCCGTCACGGGTGAAGCTGCTTCGAGTGTGAGTTCCGTTTCCGGCGATTCCTTTTCACCTGCGATTTTAGATCTCACGATCCTGTCCAGGGAGGAGTATGCATGTGATTCTTCATTTTTATTTCATTTTTTTTGAATCGAAAGGTAGAAGATGCATGGATAGTGGATTTGGACTCCGGCATGGAAAGAATCGAAAGTGGCCGGGAGAAGAAGGATCATATCTGCAGTTGGAAAGATTTGAAGTTTGGATGGGAATTACTGCAGTTGAAGCTATTTGGGTTCTCGAAAAAAGAAGAGTTGGTTTTTGACAGGGAAGGAAATCCTACTGATGTAAGTTTCTGTCCAGGAGTGATTTATATCTGCTCTAAAGACCCGCTACTTCACTTTAATTAAGAACAACAGCTTGGAGAGTACAATATGACAATCATCACTTTAAAATATTGGACTGTAATAGGAAAAAACATTCATTTTCAAGTTTTTTTCCTTTTCAAAATACAAAAAAAAAAACTTTACCAAATACATTGTTTGATACAAAGTGCCGACAAGACCCAAATAAGTTTACAAGCTACTTAAGGGCCTCTTTGGCGGGACGGCAACTTGCCGGTGCGTAATTGACAAAGGTGGGGCTGGAGAGCACTCAGACACTTATAGTCGTTCAGCGCGGAATGCCAAAGGTATATTTCGGCGTTCCATGCTACGCAAGCGCTCCAACGGCGTTTCTCTTGTTTGTGTGAGCCGGCCTGCCAATCATTCCCTAAGTTTGCATAGTCCATAGCCTAAGGCTTATTCTAATCTATGTTATTTGTACAACCCTCATTCTCCGAGGGTGGGCCCCTCTAAAGGCCACGTAGGCGGAGGTCAAGGTCAAAAGGTCAAGGCAGAAGTCAACAATCCAGAAGACGAAGGAGGATCAAGAGTTTTGGTTGTGCGAGAAGGTACTTACTCGCACAAGACGAGGAGGAAAGCCCTGTCCGGCGTTCACTACCCGGCCAGACGAGGAAGTCGTGAGTTCGGACCTACTCGCCTATAGGCGACTTAGCCAACCAACTCGCCAGTTAGGTCTGAGGTCCTTACCTACTCGCCATCCTATTGTCTTGTCTAAAAAACCAACTCTAGGGGGTCAGGGATAGCCATCTGCTCCCCCCCTTTAGGATTTGTCTATAAATAGACCCCCAGGGGTACCAGAAATGACACTTGTCAAAATCAGAGCTGCCCCCCCCCCCCCCCCCCCCCTGACAGTCAAGAATCTTCCCTAACAAGTGCATACCTAGTACCAAGCTCGGCCATTCGTGGTTTTGGAGGAGAAGACTCTTTAGAGCTTCTGGGTACGTGGTGGGACCTCCCTGCCGCAGCACCTGGGGTTGTGTCCTTTTTCTCTCCGTTTCGCTCGTCGTAGCTAACCAAACCTTCTCGTTCAACCGCTGGGCAAGTAGCCTCAGGCTGCATTGATCCGAATCTTGAGGCCAGGATTTTTCAGACGTCAACACTATTATTTATTTCAGCCGCCTCATCACTTATTTTGGGGGTGTTTGGTAAGTTTGAAAGATAGAGTGGAGGTCCCTGTAATTATGCAAGTTAGATGGGAGTTTTTTGTAATTGAACCTTATATTAAATTTGGCCATATCTTGTTGTAATCATGCAAATATTACTGATTAAAGCTATAAGTATTTCTTTTACTGGGTTCTAATTTTAGTTTTTTCCAAACATTAGTCAGTTGAAAATCTAGTTTGTGTATATAATTAGTGGATCACTCATGTTAAAAATCTGAGAAATAGCAATAAAAATCAGTGCTTTTTCTACTAGACTTCATCACTAAATACAGATGAAACGCAAAAAATGTTTCAGGGCTTTGTTGAAGATTCTCACCCTTTTAAAGTTGACGAAGATGAGGTCTTTCATGCTCTTTATGTTGGCAATAGGTGTGTTTGCTGCATACCATGATTGTGCATGAGTTTACAACTTCAAATACTTCCTGATTTTTTTTTTCACTGCAGCCTTGAAATTGTAGTTACACATGAACCCTCAAACATTAGGATTACAAGGGAGGTTTTGCAATGCTTGAGACCTGGTGCTTGGCTGAATGATGAGGTGTGTAAATGTAGTTAATATTTTCTTTCACAATTTTCAATTTCACCTTCCTAGTATGTAAATGTTGTTGTAGACGGTAATGCAGCATTCTCTTAACAAAATGTTTCTTTTGAACTGATAGGTCATTAACCTGTATCTTGAGCTATTGAAGGAGAGGGAAAGGAGAGAGCCGGGAAAGTTTTTGACATGCCATTTCTTCAATACATTTTTCTTTAAAAAGGTTTCCCTGTTATTAATTTTAATGCCAATTCCACTGTCAGTCTATTTCTAGTTAATCTTTAATTGATTTGTACTATTATAGCTAGTCATGCATTTAGTGACATGTCATCTATATATTGGCATGCCCTTGGCTCAGGGCTCATATTCTGTTTGCGAAGAGGAGTGCAATGGATGTGTCATCACAATTCATTCTAACGGATATCAATTGAATCTTTCTTAGCATACAGGCCGGAGGGATTAGTGATCTATGATACCAAGTTGTTACGAAATAGAGGGATTCAGGATCTCAACCTTAGACAGAAGCGTCCATTCTCTCTACTGAAGAGTGGCTAGAGGTGGAGGAGATGGTGGTGGGATGCTGCAGAGCCTTATCGTGGCTGCTATTGTGGGAGCTCTATGGGATTAACGCATCATTGTTATAACTTTGACATCTAAAAAATATTAGCAATGCATTGTTCGATGAGCAAGATCCTGAATCAAACATAGACATTATCTTAAGTATGTCATATCATAGGAAGTATACCATTACAACTTTGACATACAAGAAAACAAATAAGCAAGTCTATGCAAACTAAAATATGAAATAATCAAATGTCTAAGAGAACACAATAAATATATTAGAGTACCAGAAAGTAAAATTAGCATCCTTTACCTTCTTACTGACCTTTGAGCTGGTCTGCCACCTCCATATTCGCAAGACATAGGAGTGATCTTGACAACAATAGTCTTCAGTGGGGAGGGTAGTGGGTTGAGTTATTATCGATAGTCATTGACTTATGATGATACGGATACGACCTTCTGGATACGCGTCTCCCTTGCGTATGTAGTCTTAAGGGGCATTATCGTAATTTGCATGCCCTATTCCCTATATAAGGGAGTGGTAGTGTCTCTTATTTATTTTAGAGATATTGCGAGTGTTAGGCTCTCATAGGTGAGAGAGGCTCTTAAGGGGAACCAGACCTCAAGAGTTTGGCTCGAGCTTATCTTGATATTTGTATCCATGTTTTGTATTTAATCTTACAATTTAAGTTCTAGATAGTGTACAACTATCAATTGGTTTGACCTGCCGCGCACTTAGGGTTCCTTCACGAACCCTAACTTCATCTCCTCACTGTTCCCTGAGGATTTTGTCGTCGGTCGATTCTCTGCGTCCACTGGACTCCAAATCTGCAAGTCGTTCACCACGGTTTACGAAACATTTCTGCATGCACCTTTGGTTCTCCCACAATCGCTGATTCGATCTTCTGCACGAAGATTGCCCTGCCTCGTTGTTCCCGTCATTTCTGTCGCCCCGATCCAGCACGTCGCACTCCGTACGCCGCTTGTCCGACGCGGATCTTCCCCCGCCTCCCTTCTTCTAGATGAGCTTGCACTGTTGTGCATCCACCTTCCAGCCCCGTCTTCCTCTCCAGCGCTTCTTCCTCGCACGGGCCTCCTCCTTACGTCCTCCAGACCCCTCCTGCATTTCAGTAACATCAACACATTTCTTGCGCTCCATCGTAGCCCACCGGCACCCCAGCGACCTTTGGACGTCCTTGGGCTCTTCCTTTGCAGCCATCCGACGGCACACACGGTGCACATCAGCTCCGACGCTTCTATCCGCTACGCCCAGCCGCTGTGTCACCGCTGTTGATGTAATCCAAACTTAGGGTTTGAAAATACACTATTTTTATGGGACCGTTTGCAATTTTTGAAAGTAGGCCGAGCGGACCAAATCGAATTTTCGCGTGCAAATCACTTTCAACGTTTGGACTTCAATAAGACCGTTAATTTTATTCGAGAAGTACTTTAAGCGTTTTACAAGTGGAACCGTGGCGAGATCCGTACTTCCACAAACAATAATTTATGGATAAACGACAAATTTGGACAGCGCGAACGTACGAGGCAAGCTATAATTACCTAACTTGATTGCATGTGATTAATCTAATGATTTAGAGCAAGTGAGAAGAGGTGGAGAATACCCAAAGTATACCACAAGCTACGGCTAGGAGTGATCTTCGCAAGTGTCGTGGCGTGGGAGTGGTGGTAGACGGGCGATTGACGGAAGGAGCTACTGTTGTCGATGTGAACCGTCGACGAAGAGGACCCCAGGAGCAGGGAAGGATCGCCAGAAGGGAATCAGCGACGAACTTGGAGGCATGCGACGCTGGATGAAGGTGGAAGAGTCGTTCCTGAACAAGTTCTTCCCTGATCGACCGGGCGAGCAGTATACAGGCGGATGTAGTCGCCAGTGTCACAAGGGAGCGGTTGGAGTCGAGGGATCACGCGGAAGTCGTGGAGTCCTTCACTGGAGTGGTCTCCGAACTCAACGGGGGAGGTGTCGTCTGATTCCCCGCCGAGACAGGTACAGACGATGGAGGTTTTCCTGAGTTTCGTTTCTCTGTATTTTTTCCAGCTCCGTTCTACACGGTAGAGGGCAATTAATAAAGGGGGAGTCGTCAGAATTTGGCCTCGTCTTCCTTTCTTTTTTTTGTATTTCTTTCCAATTGTTTTATTTCCTATTTTCATTATTTCCAATTGACTGTATTCTTCGCGGCAGAGAATTTGACTATTTCCTATTTGCCATTTTTTTCAATTGTTTGTCTCCCAAATCCTTTCCAAATTTGATTTCTCTAAATGATTACTAGTTTGGATCTATTTTTCAATTTGAGGTATTCTTCCAATTAACCTTATGCATCCCTTAATAACTTAAGTTTGCCTCTTTCGTTCCAGGTACTCAAATTGCCGGACCATTTATTCAGGGTCTCACCGGATGGTCAGACCGATGAGCCGGAACTCAAAATACATTGGTGCATGGAAAAAATTGACAAAGTAAATAAAAGTATAAATAATAAAAATATAACTGGCGCATGACGATATCACGCGTCCTCGGATGCGGTGACAATTTCATCACTTGTTTAGCCCTGCAGCCTGCTGTCTCCCTCCTGCACCAACGTTTCGGGCATTATCTTAATTTGTATGTCTCACTCTCCTATATAAGAAAGTGGTAATGTCTCTTATTTTCCATCTTGGTGATATTGTGAGTACTAGACTCTCCTAGATGAGAAAGGCTCTTAGGGGGGACCAGCCCTCAAGAGTTCAGTTCGAGCTTGTCTCGACATTTGTATCCTTGTTTTGTGTTTATCTTACAATTTCAGTTCTTAATAGTGTGCACTATCATATGATATGGAGGCCGTCAGTTAAATAGTGGGTGGACTATTGTGAGTTGAAGACCTTTGTAAGTAAATTCACATCCTCTTACTATTTACAAAAACACCAAAAATAACATAATGATGGAAGTACTTAAAAAATACAAAATAAAGCATAATTAAACTAAAGACTCATCACGGCGACCATAACACCTTGCTAAGGTGCCTTCTCCTGGCTTAACTCATGCCACATAGATTAACTCATGCTACATAGCTTAACTCATTTCACATAGCTTAACTCATGCCAAATAGCTTAACTCATTTCACATAGCTTAACTCATGCCACATAACTTAACTCATTTCACATTGCTTAACTTAAGTCCCAACCAAAACAACCTAAGAGGCATGATAGCTACGCTCTATCGATTAAAAAAAACTCATAAATTAGTCCAATTGTATCTTGTGAAACTTATAGAAATATGTTATTAAACTAACTTAGAGGGAAAAACATGGAGTCTATCTTGTTCTTGGCTAAAATAGAGTTCTGTTTCTCTGCACTGTCAGAAAATAACATTTATGATATTATCATCTACATAAGATTCTATCAAATACAGACCATGCTGGATTCATCTTTATTAAAATAGTGTTATTAACACTGATGATTTAGTCCTAAAGATTATAGACTCGTTGTGTCTCTATTTCCACTTGTTGCTTCCAGAATTGTTATTTAGGTATATGTTGCGGATCCACGTTGGGGTGTCACATACGAATACCGCGCACGACCTCTCAAGGAATGATTTCCGCAATATTTGTCTTTTTTATGTCGCGTAGTTTATTTTCGGAAGCGGGTTAATTTTGGACCTTATTTGTGTTAAGCCTAGTGAGGAGGTATTTTGGGGAAAAGGCAAATTGGGATTTTGCTTGTGCCCACCGGTTATAGGGTGGAGGAGTTGGGTGTTTATTTTTATGCAAGAATTAATATAATCTTTGTTCTCTCTCTCTTCCTCTTTTTGTTCTACCGAAGCCGCACGCCCTCGCGTGCCCTAACCAACCGGGATTTCTACGTCTCCTGACCACGCACGAGATCTCAAACGGGGATCCCTATCAACTTGGTATCAAATCCACCACCCTCCGTCAACCATACGTCGTTCCCCGCCGCGACCGGGCCGCATTGCTCTCTTATACACCAACAATTGTCGAATCTTGCCTGCCGCATCTCCCGCAGTCTGCGATCTGAACGTTTGTTGGTCCTGTCGCTGTCCGCACCCTCTCAGAGCCATGAGCCGTCCCATTACCGCGGACGGGGTCGCTCGTATCTTTTTCGATCAGGTGTTCCACCTGCATTGACTCCCCGAGAGTATTGTGTCCAACCAAGACAAGATCTTCACTTCACAGTTCTGGCAGGCGTTGTTTGCGTTGTGTGGCACAAAGCTCGCCCTTTCCTCGACTTATCACCCGCAGTCAAATCGACAAACCGAGGTGGCCAATCCGATCGTCGAGATGTACATCTATTGTATCACCGAGGATCACCCAAAGGATTGGGCATGTTGGCTCCCTTGGGTGGAGCACTATTAAAATACATCGTATCACACCACCCTCCAGACTACTCCTTTCCATCTCATCTACGGTCGGGACCCCCCTCGCTTACTCACCTACGATGCCGGCTCGGCGAGCTTGACAGCCATGGACAAGGAATTACAGACCTGCGGCCAGATTCTCAGCCTCGCCCGCGAGTGTTCTCCTGGCCCAGGCCTGCATGGAGACCGCCTACAATCAGTCCCACCGCGAGGTCTTCTTCGCACCCGTGGATTTGGTATGCTGAAACGCCGACCTTAGCGCCAGACCTCCGTCTCCATGAGTCCCTACCACAAGTTGGGGTCCAAATTCTTTGGGTCGTATGAGGTTTTGCAGTGAATCAGTGACGTGACATACCGCCTCCAGCTCCCACCGGAAGCACTAATTCACAATGTCTTCCATTCTTGTCATGGCGTCGCCTAGGCGACGCTTAGTCGTCCAAGCGCTCGAATGTGTGCAAGGCGTTGGACGTCTTGTTATAAATTAAAAAAAAAAATTTGAATAGACAGCGGTTTTTATAAAAACCGTTGTCTATACATACTTTAGACAACGGTTTTTATAAAAACCGCTGTCTAAAGTCATTTTTTTTCTAATATGACTTTAGACAGCGGTTTTGCTGTCAAAAGTGATAATAAATTTTAAAACAATTTTTTTCAGAAAAAAAAAAATATTAACTTTAGACATTGTTTTTTCATTTTTTTATACTTTACACAGCGGTTTTTATAAAACCGCTGTCTAAAGTCATTAAAAAAAGTTTTTTTTTTAGGAAAATAAAGATATAAAAAAATTTAGACTTTAGCCAGCGGTTTTTATAAAAACCGCAGTCTAAAGTTAATAAAAAAAAAATTTTTTTTTTGCTGTAAAGAAAAATTTAAACTTTAGACAGCGGTTTTTATAAAAACTGCTGTCTAAAGTCATTTATAAAAATTTTTTCCTAGCCACAAATTTTTTTTTCCTCGCCTTGCTCGCCTTCTTGTCGCCTAGGCCTTATCGCCTAAGCGTCCAGGCGCCCGACGCTCGCCTTGGTTCGCCTTGACGCCGTGACAAGAATGATGTCTTCCATATCTCACAGTTGAAGCCGTTCGCCCCCTCCCCCTTAGTCAAACTCCCACCGCAACTGCAGGATAAGCTTGAGGACAAACTTGATGTCGACGATGCCAGAAATGTTATGGATCCACGTTGGGGCGTCATGTACCAACGTCGTGCATGACTCCGCAAGGAATGATTTCTGCAATATTTGTCTTCTTCATGTTTTGTCGTTTATTTTTGGCAGTGGGTTAATTTTGGACCTCATTTGTGTTAAGCCCGGTGAGGGAGGCATTTTGGGGAAAAGACAATTTGGGGTTTTGCTTGTGCCCACCAGTTATAGGGTGGAGGAGTTGGGTGTTTTCTTTTCATGCAAAAATTAATATATTTTTTCTCTCTCATCATTCTCTCTTCCTCAATCTGTTCTACCGAAGCCGCACACCCTCGCGTGCCCTAACCAACCGCACTTATGGTGTCATCGCCTGAGCCCCCCCCCCCCCCCCCCCCCCCCCCCCCTTCCTTTTCCGCAGGCCACCCTCCTTTGTGGAGATAGGTTCTCGTGGGTCCAAGAAGGGGAACTCCAACCTCCTCCAGGATTTCTACCCCCCCCCCCCCCCCCGACCATGCCCGAGATCTCAAACGGGGATCCCTATCAGTATATCATTAAGATTGATGCGTTCCTGATTTTCTATGTTATCTTATCTTGCTTTAAGTATGTGAGAAATAGAGCGGTGAGAATGGAGTGGTGAGAAATAGAGCGGTGAGAATGGAGTGATGGGAAATGGAGAGTTGTTTGATAAAGCTTCGTCTGCGGAGCTGTCCATGACTGAGATACAATTTAGCTGTTTGGTAAAACATGGGTGTAGTGTTTGTTATGAACCTGTGACCAAAATGGCCCTATGTACATATTCATTTTTAACATTGATAATAACAAAGTTAACAACAGATCTCTAGTTGCCGCTACTTTACTGAATATTGCCTCTATTTTTTCTTCTAATTCGTAGTTGATTCCTGCATATCAAAATTTCTTTGCATTCGCGCACTCTAATATGCATCATGACAAGTTAGTTAATAAAAATAAAATTATTAAAAAAGTACTAAAATAAAGTAAATGAATTAAATATCAACGACCCTTTCTTTCACCATTCATCCGACGTATCTATAGTTTTTTGGCATGCATTCCATCTTAGACCCGTCTTCTTGCTCTTTAGTTTACGCCACAATCTCACTCGTAGAGCATATTTAACTTTTTTCGTTTGACCTCGATTGTATAATTTTTCAGTACGTGCTTGGAAGTTACTCATTGAATTATTCCAATCATCCTTATTGAAATGGTTGGTTGGTCTATTCTCTAGCCCAACTTCTCGTATACATAGATCGCAACAAAATAACACATCACTGGCTTCCCTAGTAAGCCAGCACTCCACTTTTTTTTTTGTTTTCCTATCGTATCTATCAAAATGATAGTGATTACCAATGCAATGTAGAAACATCTACAAGTTTGCTCCTAACAATAACATGAATGAATCATACATAGAAAACAACATTGCAATTTTGTTAATCTGATACATTCTTAAAAATTAAAACTTTCCAAACATCAAACACACACACACGCACGCAAAAAAAACTGAACTATACATGTTAACTAGATCTAAAACATCCCTAAAATCTGGTCATACATAGAAATCTGAAACATTTCAAGCATCAATAATTATTTGGACTGCTATATAATACACACATGAAATGACATTAATGATTCAAATGGGGATTTTTCAGAAAAACTGCTGGTTTGATCCAAATCGGGAGAAAAGAACTGGCATTATCAGGGGAAAAACTGGAATTATCAGAATATTACCAGTAAAACAATCGATCCTCAGGCACAAGGAGAAAATCTCTGTGATTCTTGGCAAGATTGAGAAGCAGAAACAAGATCTGCCATCCCCGGTAAAGCAGAAACAGGATTTGTGATCCTTGGCTAAATCGGGAAGCCTAAACAGGATTTGCGATCCTGGTGAGATTTGTTGAAGCATTCGAGTTCGTCGAGCTCGGGAACCAGTGGAAGCGTTGAACGGATGAGGCGAAGCTCTCAGGAATCGGCAAAGCTTCGTGATAAAATGCAGAGAACGGAATCGTAAAACGATCTGGACGAAGACGAGCTCGATGCGGAAGATGATCGGCAAAGCAGATAGATGGCTCGATTTGGATGAGGGCAAGGGGGAAGAGAGGCGGAGAAGCAGAGAGTAGAGCCCTATCTGGACGAAGACGAGCCTAGAAATTGCAAATTGCGGAAAGGTTGCAGAGAATGGAGGGCCCTAGGTCCGCAGCCTCATTTTCCCCCCAAAATGCAGCAATTTGTGATGACGGTTGGAATGAGAGTTTACCCAAACGGTTTAATATGCTGTCATTTTTTTCCCACTGAAAATAGAGCTGAAACACCCAATCAAATAGGGGCCTAAGTCCTGTTATTGTGTGACGAGATATCTTGGAATGCTAAATTTAGTACTTCTTGCATTTATTTGTCTTTTTTTTAAAACTGGATCACTGCTTGAGAAGCACACATTGTATGATTTTCCTTATTTTTTCCCTTTTCTCAACTATTTTGTTTTTTTTATAGCTGATCAGTGGGAGGAATGGCTATGATTTCAGAGCTGTGAGACGTTGGACTGCACTAGAAAAGCTGGGTTATGCTCTCAGTGAGTGTGACAAAGTAAAGATCATTACTCATTTTGACATGGACTCTTCTAAAAAAATTTGTTTCATTTTCATGGTGACAATTTATTGGCAGTTATTTTACAGGTTTTTGTCCCTATACACATGGATATACATTGGTGTTTAGTTGTTATCAATGTAAAGGATGAAACTTTCCAGTATCTCGACTCACTGGGTGGCATGGATACTCATGTGCTAGAAGTACTAGTAAGTTCACTGTGCACAACCTAATGGAAATAAGCGGAACTTTTCTGTTCTTCACTTTTCCATAGATCTGAGAAGTTCTGCACTTCTGCTCCATTTATCCTGGAAATATGCAAATTCCATTTATTTCTTTGATTATGATATTTTTAGTCTCCTTATATTTTTCAAGTTTCTTAAGATACCACAAAATTACAACCTTTCACTTTCTATCGTAAAAAGGAATTGGTTGCAAACTTGCAATAAGTTATGTGGATTGATAGTAGCAATTGTCATATATGAGTTAATATGCATTATGTGCTTACAAAACAATAACACTAAATATTGTGAGCTGAAATTTATTTAAGCTTTAAAGAAAGAATAATAAATGCACCTTGTTTAACACACATGTGTGTAGCAATGCTAAGTGCAAATGTATGGGCAATGCCAGTTTATGGATTCTCTGTAAACAGTTTTAGCCACTTAATGGGGTTTAGAATCTAGAATTTTTGAGAGACTAATTGAAGTTTGCAAAAGTTTCTAGATGCGTGTAGATATTTGGGCTTGTGTAGAGCATTCTACTGTTGTAGATAACTCTAGGTGTGTAATTTTTTGTGGTCCTGTGGAGTAGCTCTAGTGAAATTGTTGAAGTTTCTAGGTATCCGCATGTGTAGAATAATTTAGAAAAATGTACTTTTTTGATACGAATACGCTTTCCGGACAACCCTCCTCGCGGCTGGGTAAGACTCAAAACCACCTCAACAGACATTGCTTTCATTGCTGCATCTTGTATTTCCTTCTGAGTCGATGGGGCCTTTAGTGTCAATTATGTAATTTAGCGAAGTGCATACTCTTGCCTTTATAAGGAAGTGTAGGTGGTGTTAGAATTATCTTTTGAGCAAGTCATATGTAAGCTCCTTTTGAGAGAGGAACTCTCTATGGGAACCAACCGTCGGGAGTAGGCGCAAGCATCCCTAGCAGGTCACAGTTGATCAATTCCCTATTGTTGTCAGTCAACTACTTCCATCACTGCCCACAACTTTGACTTCATCACAGGCTCCCAACACCATTACCCCTGCTCATGTTATGCCCCCATCATGTTGGCTTCTCCTAGTCCAGACTCCTTACGCCGCCAAAGTCTTTAAAGATCCCAAAAAATGCAATCGGTCATTGTCCAGTCCCAACGAATACTCATCGCAACAATTCTTCTACCCGATTGGAGAATAACTTGTCACACATTTTCGGACTCCCGACCTTGAAGACAAGGTCGATTTTCAGGACGGGAGTATTAATACAAATATGAAAACCCTCCCCACGGTTGGCGAAGACTCAAAACCACCTCAATGGGCTTACTGCTTTTATTTTTTTACTTTGTATTTATTTCTGTATCAATAACTTTTAGTTGCAGTTATGTAATTTAGCCATGTGCACACTAGCCTATCTAAGGGAATTCAGCCGAGTGTCAGGTTTATCTTTTGAGTAAGTCATAGGAAAACTCTCTTTGAGAGAGGAGCTCTCCGAGGGTACCAGCCCTCAGGAGTAAGCGCGAGTATCCCTCGCGAGTTGTATCTCTGCACTTTTATTTTAATGAAATTCTGTATTGATTTCGATGCTATTGATTTTAGAGGGAAGCTCCTTGGATCTTATCAAAGAGGAAGGACCCTCTCATTTGTAAAAATTCAAGTTGATCTGAGTAATCCAAGTTCATACAACTGTATCCTTGGAAATGGGAAGTTGAGAGCTTATAAAGATCCATTCGGTTGGCTTTGGTTAGGGAGAAATTGGAATTGGGAGTAAATAATTCATTTCAAGGAGTTCGGTTGGACAAAATTGAGGACGGAAATGGATTTGGACAAAACCCTTGATTTTCATGTTTTCCTAGCACCAATTCTTACCTATTTTGTTAGGATTTCACTTTTTCGGAACACCCCTTCCCCCACCTCCACACCCCGGCCGCCATCAACTGAAGCCCGCTGCTCCTCTTCTTCCTCCTCCATCTGGTTCAAGTAATCCCTTCTTATTTTTCTTGGGTTTGAACCTCTTCCCTTCTTCTGAACCGAAACTGTTCTTCTATTTATTCTTGTCCTTTTCAAAACTGAAATCCTTCTTCCCCTTCTTCAAAACCGAAATTCTTCTTCCACTTCAAATCCGAGATCCTTCTTCTCCTCCTCTTTTTCTTCTTCTTCCTCCTCCTTATTCTTTCTTTTTTATTTTGTTTCTTCCTCCTTTTCTTCTTCTTCTTTTGGATCTAAATTATATTTTCGTGCAGGAATGAATTGATCTTTTTTTATTTTGTTTCCTCCTCTTCTTCTTATTTTTCTTCTTCTTCTTCTTCTTTAGACTGAATTCAAATTCCAACTTCTGCGGATTTTGGAATTGTGGAACATAATTGGAATTCTGCCCAATTCCAATTCCTGTGGAGAGTGTTCCTTCCATCTCTCTCGTGTTCTTGATGAAGGCATTGCTAAACTTAGAAACAGATAATCTTAAGGCCACAAGGTTTGGGAGCACAAGTTTTGCAACCATTTGCAGAGTGGGCAGCTAAGTGATTGGCATTCTTGTGTCTCATGACTTATGTATGCGGCATGGGTGTTATATGGACATACTGATGCGGAGCAAACACAAGGACGAGTTTTGGGCCCATTCGGGGCTGATTTGGCGACTTACCATATATGGCGTGCCCGTATCGACGATCGGACTCCACAGATGTGTCTGATTCGTGTTGCGAATCAATTTGATATATTATTTTACTATGTTTGCATTTATTTTGATGTATTTGGGTAGCCTCACCTCCGGCCAATCATAGCCGTTGATGGGGGATGCCCTAACCCTCCTTTTATTATAAATAGATGGTTTATGGGCTGATTGGAGGCATTGCAGAATTTGGAGAAACCACTATTCCCGGATTCCAGCGATCACCCTGCGGTGCCGACGCCGTGGAACCCTAGGTGACGACTCCTAGGCGCCCAAACTCCTCCCCAAGGTACTACCCATCCATTGCCTCCTTCTTCCCCCTCTGAAACCCTCATCCGCAGCCCCCACAATCCGCAAAGCACTGGTCATCCGCAGGAACACTGTTCACCTGTGCACTGCTCACGCGCAACACTGTTCAACCGGGCACTGTTCACCCGCATAACTGTTCATCTGCCAGCCCTCTACCAATCCCATAGCCACCACCTCCTTCGGATCCGCCACCCCAAGCCGCCGCCTCCCTCCCCTCCGTGGATCCACTTCTAAATAGCCTACAAACCCTAGATCAATCCCAATCTAGAGTTTCCAACCCCCGATCCGTTATTTCCACCGTCATACATCTTTCCATAGCCCGGATTCGCTCTCAAACATCGGATTTGCCCACTCCTTACCCGGATCTATTTCCTAATGGCCGGATCTATCCATTTTCGGCCCGATCTCCCCACTTTCCGTCGAGGACAGCCACCACCACCATTTCCACGCCGCCGGATCCACTTTTGATCGCCGATCTACACACCCGGCTCCGGAATCACCAATGCCTCGGTCAGCCCACTACTTTGTGAGTCTTATTTGTATTGGGATATTTTATTCAGCATTTTATATTGGATTGGACTCTTGTACTTGCTTGAATATCTTGCATGGTAGCTGTTTGTCAGATTATTATTTGATTTGCAGGGTTTATTCGTCGCGCGCTCTTGCTTTGGCCCTCCACGCGGAGGAAAGCCTAAGTTTGTTTCACCCTAATTAATTATTGCGTCTTGCTGTGAATTAACTGCGTGGGATATCATTATTTATTATTCAATTGTGATTTAATCCGTCGGGCTTTGCATAGCATGTGGGGTTAGGTCATGGATTTTCCGCCGCCTATAGATTCGTCCTGCGTCACATACATTCAAGTTTTAATGTTTTACATGCACTTTGATGCATGTAGTATTGGCTGTTGGGAGTATTTTGGTTTTAAAATCTGACTTTTGTTTAGTACTGTAAGGAAGCTTGTTGTGTTCTCGTGAGGAGAGATGGTGATGGAGATTTATCACACGCCGTTTGTGCACTCTTTCATTTTTTGACATTTTGGATCTTCAGACGGACGATCGAAGTTCGCGAGTGTGGCCAGCTCTGTTTTTACTATTTTTATGTATTTTCTTTTTATTTTTCTGAGCAGTATTTCATGAGCTAGCTTGAGTTATTAAATCATTCAATCTCCACCGTCTGATGTATTTAACCTAAAACCCATCCCTATTAATACCTCCTTCATATCCACGGTGAGGGGATCGAAGAGAGGAAGCAGCTGCTCTGTTCTTTGGTCTCGAGACCACACTCACGGTGCGACGTCGTGCGTCTGCGCTCTCCCCCTTGGTGCCGACGCCTAGGGCTTCACTTCCCCGTCTTCTGCCGCCTCCTACCGACTTCCGTTGCCTCATACCGCCACCTATCAGGTATTCCATCTCTTCCCAGCATCCTAGCACTTCCCCGCTGCCAAACCTCACCTCCCAATCCCTCCCGTAGCATACTTCCGCCCCACAGCTACTCCCCGCTGCATCTCCCTGCATTCCAGCCCTCTTCCCAGCCTCCCAACACCTCCCCGCAGCAGTCTCGACCTTCCTTGTCACTGAATCCAGCATTCTAATCACTCCCTGCTGTCAACCCCCGCTTCCAGCCCCTCCCCGCTGTCATACCCTGCTGTCCAGCCCATCCTCGCTGTCAAAATCTGTTGTCCAGACCCTCCCACACCAAAACCGATCCCATCCTGATTCCCCTTCCCATCTAGCCTTCATTCTCCTTCTCTAGCCCAAAATAACTTCCTACCAGCCTCCTCCTCATCACCCACAACCTTTAAACACTCCACCCCCCACCCGTCTAGGTCAGCCACTATACCCCTCCAAACAACCCGCCCACAAACAGCCCACTCCCCCTCAGATTGCCCCGTTCCAGCAAACCATACCATATTTCCTCTACAAAACAACCTCCTCTCCGCATTAACCTCAGGACAGCCACAACTACTTGCCAGATTGCATCTGCCACGCCGACGGCCTCCGGATTTTAGCCACTACACCGACAGCTCTTTAGGGTGAGATCCACATTTATTTTCATGTCTTTTACATTTGTACGAATACACTTCTATTGCTAGTATTATCGTGTTTGATTAATTTGACTAATTGTCTCTTGTAAGTGTGTGCTCTCATTGTCATTCACTAAGTTCTAGTACTTTCAATTAGTTGCAGTTGTTGTTAATCTAATTTGAATTTTGATATTGATTGTGATGAAATGCGCGGATATTTTAAAATCAATATTGCTCAATTAATTGCACGCCGGAACTCATCGCATGATTAAATCACTCACATTCTCATTAGGTTTAAGGTTTGTCTTAGGGTTGTGTGCACTTGCATTTTTCTCGCATCTTTAGGGTCGTTGTTGGTCGAGGTTGTGATTGTTTGCTTGGTATCTAGGGTTTGGACTTTGCGTCGTCGCGTTCACCTATAGATTCATCCTACGTCAAATAGAAGTCGCAGAACCAACTCTTGCATGATTGTTTCATTATGTCTAGTAGAATACAAAATATTTTCATAGAGTGATCGACAAGAGGTCAACTTGACTTCAAACTTCAACTTGACTTCAAATTTCAACTTGACTTCAAACTTCAACTTGACTTCAAATTTCAACTTGACTTCAAACTTCAACAGGTGAAACATCCAATATTTTCGAGAGATCCAGTGAAATGGGCCTGAAAAAAAAAGATAAAGTTACATTTTTTATTTTTGTTTATGAAAAATTATAATCTAGTTTCCAAAGTTGGTTCGCCTGTTCTCTAACACTAGATGCTCTTTACACATATCCCATGTCAATTTGATCTAGTAGCATCGTGACATCAAATCATCCCTTATCTCACACCCTCCTGCAAGAACCTTGGCCTCACCTCATCTTTTTTGAGTGGCGAGGCATGCACCTGCCTTGTTTTTAACAGCACAAGACGACAATTAATACAAGCACTGATATGAAAACTACATTGGCACCAAATCATTTTGGACTAAGTGAAAACCAGTTAATGTCTCTTTTTTTTATCTCCTTTCTTCTTTCTCAGAATTTTTACATGCATTATCCTTGTGTTGTTGCTTTAAATTGAATTTCCGTTCATTTCCTTCTCCCTCTCCTCTCTCTTTTATGAATATATGTATCATTATTTGAATGTGTATTATATGAATATATATGTAATTATGTTTGTGGTCTCAACACATACATAAAAAAGACTCGTTCAATTCTATGTATATAGCACACTAGTATACATCTCTGTCTATATAGGAATCCATCTCAATCTACCAACATTATTCTATCTAAATCTCCTGGATGTTCGATTCATTTTACTGCATAGCCTCTTAGTTTTCTTGTAGATGTGTGTATAACAATAGATGTCATTTTCTTGGAGATTCCAACTATGCTTAAATTATGTCTTATCATCCTTTTGCATCTTGGAATGTGCATTACTTAAAAAGAGTAGGTAGTACTATTCGTTGATTGTGTAATGTTACGAAGGACAACATGCAGCCGATTTTGTTATATTCTCAATGCATTTTTGTTATTGGAAATTTTCTCTATGCCTGAAAATTAAGTGATGTGATTGAACTTTTCACTTGGATGTATTTTTTGCATCCATGTAATATGAAGGCAAGATATTTTATGGAGGAATCAAGGGACAAAGTTGCCAAAGAAGTTGACACATCATCCTGGAAGAGAGAATCAGTAGACGGTCTTCCTCTACAAATAAATGCGTGAGTTTTCGTCCATGTTATTCATGCAAGTTAATAACATTTGTTTCTGTAAGTTCCTCATTTGAAAGAGAGAAGATAGTGATGATCAGGCTTTATCTGTTATTGAGGATCTAGGATCGTCAGATTTGAAATTTAAGATGTATGCAGGATGCATGTCTATAGTGTACATCAATGAGCTAATTATTCAGCAGTTAAGCATAAAATGTTACAGATAAGCGAGCAAAGAATGAAGAATAACACAAACCACAGAATCACACACTACAAGAATATATTTGATACCCAAAATTAGGGCTACATCTACAGGCGGCGATAAATGCTCGCTATGAAGAATTAGGGTTATAGAGAGAAGCAAAGATGGACTGCTATGTGTGTGGTATGCCCCAGACCCTACAACTATTGGTTATATATTACTACATAATATGTATGAATTTTTCAAAATACCTCATAATAGAAAATTTCAATAGAAACCCGATATAAAATACACTCCAACATATGCAATTTCGTGTTAAAACTTAACATAAGAGGCCAACTTTAACGTGCTTCAAACAAATTAGGATTACAAATTACAAATTAGGATTACAAATTAGATTTCAAGGCATCTCAACACGATGGTTGGCGAAAATGTTCAGAGATGTTACAATTCCGTAAAAAGTGACATGTTGAGGGCGAGTTGCGAACACAACTGAAGTATTACTTTGAACAGGGAAGGAACACCTTCATTTGTAACTCCTATCAACTGGGAGTTCCAATACAAATTTATTTGCGGTGGTGTTGTGTGCTAGTTAGTATTACCAAACATGATCAATTTCTTGAACATCTACTGCAATGATAATGATAGTTGGAAGTATATGTGAGACTAAACTCTGTTTGGGAGAGGGGTGGGACAATGATGACGATTGTGAATGTAGTTACAAGAAATGTAGCCTCTTGCAATGCAGGGTAAGGTTTGTCTACATTTCACCCTTGTGGTAGGACCCTTCCCCGGACCCTCTTAAGTGGCGGATAAGTGATGCTCTAACCCTGGATGCAGTGCAAGCGATCACACGATGAATGCAATGAATCAATGACGACCCTAAAATGACATACAAGCACACACGCACTCCAATCAAATGTAAACTTAATGCGCATACAAATCATTTGGTCCAATTGTAATTTAGCCACAAACAATTAATTAAGATACAGATTTAAAACAGTAGCACAATTGTTCACAAAATTAATTTAGGAAGAGTAAATTTTAATGCACAAAATGATTGAGTTGCAAGTACTTTTAAACGTGCACAGAATAGGTCCTGCAAATCCAATGAAGTCACAATAACAACACATATAAGGTCACATCCAACAGAACATAGTCTGAATAAATAATGTTAGAAAACAAAACTCCAAACTAATGACTTACGCATGTGCAGGCGACAGCGGGAAGCGACGACGGGGGAGATCTGGGGTTGTTGGGGGATTCAATGGGGCTGTGGCTTTGATTTCCTAGGAGGGAATGGGGGTGCAGTGGGGAATTGTGAAGGGGGGTCAGTATTTGGAAGGAAGGGGTTGGTCGGGCTGCTGGGTACGGTTCCTGGAAGGCGGCTGCAGCTATTTTCACCGGGAAACAGGGATCCTGGAGGGCTGTGGGTTGCTGGGCAGCGTGGGGAGAAAGGGATTCAGGGCCATTCAAGCGGGTTGGAGGCTGTGGAGGCGTGGGGTTTGGTTTTTGTAGAGAGACTAGGCTTCAAGAATGGCTGCAGGAAGGGCTGCGGGATGTGGGGGAAAGAAACAACAGGAGAGATCGACAGGGGAAGTGGGGACTTACAGGATCGGGAGGGACTGGCGAGGATCAGAGGAGGAATCGATGATGAGGTCGACGAGCATGGATGAGGGCTCTGCACAAAATATCAACGGGGATGGAGGAGGGATACGATCGAAACCTTGGAGTCACACCAAGAGTTTCTCACCCGACGTCGCACCGAGCAAGAGGGAGACCGACGGTTCCGCCAAAATGGAACTAAACCTTCGATACCCTCCCAGCCGGCTCCCTGCATGCCTAAATAATCCATAACTTAAATAAGGCACCCAGATTGAACGCCTCAAAATGTCCGAACCGATCGGGTGTCAAAACAACTCGAAAATATAAAATAACCATCCGGACGCATCCGTGAACTCGGATCGTCCGAATGAGTATCGGATCACCGCGATCTCCATCACCCTCGCTGCGTGGGGATGCTTTGTTCACCGGGCTACCCTTTTTGATGTTTTAGGCCATAACTTCAACACAGTCATGCACGTGTTGTCAAACACTAGTGTCCTTTAACGCCCAAACCACAGAAAGAGAAATTTGGGCCAAAAAAGCTATTACATAAGTTCTAAACATGGGTAAACCATGACAACTGCATTTACTGTCATAGTTTCACATTGTCATTCCACATACGCTATTGTCTCAAGCAAAACCTAAAATTCTGTGAACAAAGTTCCTTGTTGTTGTTGAAGTTCAAAGTTGTACATCTTGAAATATTGGATTAACTAAATGTTATCATTTATATAATTTTCGTATTTACTTTGTCAATTATAGCTAACAACAAATTTTCTTCTATAACAGTTGGGATTGTGGAATGTTCATGCTGAAGTACATAGACTTCTATAGTAGAGGTTTGGAGCTATCCTTCAACCAGGTGAATATTATGCAACACTTATTTCTTATGGCCCGCTATAATGATTATAAATGTGCTATTGTACTCTTTTTTATTATAATCTATAGCCAACCTAAAATCAATTGGTTATAGGAAGAGGACAGTAAATCTAGGGCATTGTTAAAGGCAAACCAAAATGGATATCCGCACACCATTAATAACAACAAACCATACTTTTTGAAAATTACTCGGTGCAAACAAATCTGTTAACGACAAACCGATATTGTTAACAACAAATCTATCTAAAATTAGAAAATGTCATTTTTTTCCAACCATTGAGAGGGTTTTGAAGATAGTTGCTAATCAAAGTGACCGAAAGGAAAAAAGAAAGTAAATGGTGAGTTCTTGCTTTTATTAAGACATAAAAGGTTGTTCATCTATTTTAGCTTTTTGAATAACCAAGGTCTGATCCGGGAATGAATGAAAATTCTAATTTCAGCATTCATGCTTTAACCACAGAAGTTAACTGACAATCTCAATATATGCATAAGTATAATCACCAAATTTTCAGCACAATTATTATTTTTATTTTCTAACACTGTAGTCTCAAGAGCCTTTTGTTATGTTATATTACCCTTTAGAAATTTCTGAAAGATAAGAAGATGATTATATACATCTTATTGCACTTTTTTTCGATTAACATTTATTGTGCATGCACATATTGAATAAACAAATCATTATAGAATGCGAGAAGGTTTTGGCTGAGCGCGAGAGGGAATCGGGATGGGTTTTTAGCGCCGGCGTGCAGCTTATGGTTTGCCCGTAAAAAAATTTCTGAACTAATTTTAGATGAGAATTTTAAGTTATGTTGGTGTGCGGATAGCCGTTTTTGGTTTGCCTTTAACAATGCACTATATCTAACTTTAAATGCACGAGACTATAGGAGTTTCCCAACGTGGGACTAAATTCTCTATTACATTTATGTATAAAGTGCACTGCTGCACCACAGAGTTCCTTCTTGTTTAGCTTCCTCTATAAAAATTGTCATGAAGCTAAATTTACTTGTCAACTAATGGAGAAATTCTCAACTATGTTGCATTGTTTGTACTCTGTTTCTATGCAGGAGCATGTAACTCTTTTCAGGAAGGCAATAACCAAGGAGATTCTCACATTGAAAGCTGAATGAAGGTGGCCACAACTATTGAATTTTCTTAACTTTTGGTTTACTTAGGTCCTGATTGAGAGAGCTGATGCAGGACAGACATCACACCTGCCTGCTACCCTGGAGTCTTACCAGGGGGCCCACCCGGAATCCCACCCGGGCGTCTTTATTAGCTCAGTTGGTGATGACTCTGGTGAAAGACTCTTATCTAGGAGGTCGGGTGTTCGATCCCGAGCCTCAACAAACCGCCGAATGGTGGTGACTCCATGGCGTAGATGGGTTGGGGTGTACGGGTTGCAACCCTGATAAAGCCGCCTTGGTGGACTCCCAGGTGGGCCCCTGATGGCAGGCAGGTGTGACGTCTGTCCTGCTTCATGAGCAGTGTGAGAGTGGCGGTAGTTATGAACGCAATTATGTGAAATGCAGATAGCATTTGGATAGGTGCAAGTCATGAAAACTAGTTTTTCAAAACGACATTTTAAGCCAAAAATCACCACAATTATGTAGGTGTGGTCAAGTTTTAATGGCCATGATTGCTAGACCCCAATAGTGAAATTAGGGTCAAAAAAGTCCAATAGTGGAATTAGGGTCAAAAGGCCGTCACAAAATTTCAAAACGCAGGTAAACGACCACTTTGTTTACTACTACAGTGTCAGACCATTGCCGCTCAAACGCGATAGTTATATCCCAAGCGGAAATTGCAGGATAACCATCTTATTGTTGCATTTCGTGCAGACATTTTTTTGAGAGTACAATGATGAGGAAGCTGCTAAAAGAGATGTTTTTTCCTTCTGTGCAATGACAACCAAAAGTTTGGAGCAAGGAAGATGAGAGGCCTGCATTTTGTCATGGAAAGAGAAGTATGTGCGCTTTCCTATTGTTCGGTTAGTGCGACTTTGTTGATCTCAGCACTCAATTAATGTACTAATTATATATATATATAATACACATATTATAAGGGAAAATTGGGCTTTGGTAAAACATTTGAGAATGTTATACTACAAAGGTGCGTGAACTTGATTGGTTGAGGACTTGCGGGACTTCAAACGAGGAGACGATCGGTGATTTGGTATTATCTTGATCATCCATTTTGACTTGAAGATATTTTGAATTTCATTCAAGGAGGAGAATTATTAAGGTTCTATCAAATAAAAAAAAAAGCATTTCCTTTGTCACTTGATCAAGCATTGAAGAAGACTTGTCAGAGAAGATCTTGTAGATTTGATGAGAGAAGCTCCACTACTGTGAGATCTTCTCCTTTGTCACTTGATCATTCATATGTGTATTTGAATAGTGTGTTTTTGGTCAAAGTTGACTGAGCCATATAAATCATGATCTTATTTTATGCTATTGTTTTTTTTATCATATGTATGTGGTGTTAGATTTAATTCTCCTAAGTTAATGCAATTATTTATTTGGTGCTCTCCACAATGGGTTTTTGGACATACCTCATGTTCTCCTTGATTTAGGGAAGTTAAATGTAAAGAATATTACAGCTCCGTTTGGCACTGCGCTTTTGCTCCGGTGAGTTTGGACAAAAATGCCACCATTACAGAATGAATGATTGGCATGACAATGGTTATGACCGCCACCAAGAAAAGAAAAATAGTTTTGAACATAAAAATGCATGAAGTTTCTTAGATGAGGTTGTGCGTTAACGAATGATAGTTCATAACTTTATTTTGAAAACAACTTTATATTTAGAAACTACCACATTAAACTCTCTTGTATGGCTTCAATTCTATCTATACATATATAGAAATAATTACCCAAATCTCCCATGTAAGTTAGCATAATTACTGAGTGCACCCCTCTTAGTTTTGAAATTACAAAAATCTCCCCTTAAATTTTCATTGCATTACAAAATCTTCTCTTAAGTTTTCATTGCATTGCATTCATGAACAAAAATACCCCTTGGACATTGTTCACCGAGGGGGGTATTTTTGTGCATGGATGTTATGAAATGAAAACTTCAAGGGATGTTTTTGTAATGAAATGGAAACTTAAGGGGAGGTTTTTATAATTTTGAAACTAAGAGGGGTGCTCTCAGTAATTTAGCAAAGTTAGAAGGGAGGTCCCGGTAAATGGCCCTATATATATATAATAAAATGTTAAGGTTAAATACTGGACCTCTCCTCAAAATTTGTGTAATTATAGTTTACACCCTTCTAATTTTTGAAATTATAATTACCTAATATTTACATTTTATAACATCCATGCACAAAAAGACCTCCAATAGGATACTTTTGTGCATGTTATGAAAGGTAAACATTGAGGGGAGGTTTTTGTAATTTTGAAAGTTAGAGGGATGCAAGCTGTAAGCCTGTAATTATGTAAACTTTGAGGGGAAGTCTCAGTAAATAACTCTAAAATGTTATATATGCATAGATATATGAGAGAATGCACAAGGGATCCCGTGCAGGCGCAACAATTCCCCGGCCATGAAAGTACGTGGCACGACGACACTCCTGCCGCTCGCACCCCCAACACTCTATGTGAGAAGACTTTTGAGAACCTATTTTCACACTCCTGCCGATCGATTCTTTAATTTTGAATGCATCGTTGAGATTCACAATGGAGCTCGTCATTCCGAGGAACAATGTGATGTTACCTTAAAAGATATGCGAGGCGTGCATAGGTAGATTGAGTGGCGAAATATACGAGAAAAGGTAGATTGAGTAGCGGAATATACAAGAAATATGATAGGGTCAGACTGAGGTCGGAGGTATTAGTTAACAGCAGCAGAGATCACCAAAGTTCATTCAATTTTTTTTTCAAAAGCATCTAACAACTGAGAATCAAAATAAACCACAACTAAATGGTTATTTTTATTTATTTACTGTACTAGGCGAGCAGCTACAGCATTCTTTTTAAAAATTACATAAAACAGCCATTTTACCCCCCATCCAGCTTACAAAAAAGCAACAGTAAAAAAAAGGATGCATGCCCTATGTCACACAAATTTTAAACTCACCACAGCTACAGCAGAATAGTAGAACAGCAACACGCTTCGCAAAATCGGCGCACTCTACCGGGCGGCGAAAAATTATTGGATCTGACGAGCTGTGGCACTTTGACCGACCTTCCTAATCTTGATGGAGCCGCCATTCTTCAGGAAGTCGGAGTACCACCGGGCCGAAAGCTTCGGCACTCTCGTAAGCTCCTTGCTGGCAAAATCGACGTGATAGAGCCCGAACCGTGATTTATAACCTGCTAGCAGCTCGAACACATCGAGGAATGACCATGTGAAGTATCCCCTCACATCAGATCCATCCCTGCAATACATAACAAGAAAACAAAAAAAATTGGGAATTTTTTTTTTAAATTTAGACATGGATTCAATCTTAATTTTCATGATTTTTTAGGGCTATTTACTGGGACCTCCCCTCTAAGTTTGCTAAATTACAGGTTGCACCCCTCTTACTTTTGAAATTACAAAAACCTCCCCTATAAGAATATATTTCATAACATCCATGCACAAAAAAGGCACCCCTGAAAATTTACTCCAATGAGGTATTTTTATGCATGGATGTTATGAAATTTAAACTTATAGGGGAGGCTCTTTAATTTCAAAAGTAAGAGGGGTGCAGCCTGTAATTATGGTAACTTTCAGGGGAAGTTTTGGTAATTATTCCTTTTTTTTAAAGTATATTAGAGGGCCAGCTGGCCTACCTGAGAGCTTTATGTATGCTTCCAATGTGATCGCCTATATAAGTTATTCTCCAAGTGTCGTTCAGCGTATCGCTCTCTCCCAAACCACAACCTGACCAAAAAAAATGGTATGGAGCATAAACATTACTTAGATGGCTTAAAACTGAAGCCCAGACTGCAAAGTAATGATAGTTCATCAGCCTACTTTAAGACCTATGCATCGAACTCAAAACCAATTGGAGCGCAATGGGCTACGTGATTTTCCGAATGTGGGACTATATTCTCAATGCGTCCCCTCACATGCAGGGTTTGTGGCCTCTTAACACGTGGAGTTCGGTGATTTCGGAGTGGGCCGTTGGGCATAGTCTGCTCTGAGACTATGATAGAGCGTGTGTGTCTAACCTAAAACCAATTGGTTATCCAGGGAGGGCTCTAGGAACTATATTAAGTGCATAAGACTACTGAGAATTTAGTCCCGTATTGGGAAAACTCGAGTAATATAGTTTACTTATTAATGTAAATCAGGCTATAGGTTCTAACATGGTTTCAAAGCACGCTAGGCCCAGTGGCTACTCTCTTGTCACCCAATTAAAAATTCATGTGTTAGAGGCCAAAGACCCTACACATGAGAGGGGATTTGCTGACAATTTAGTCCAATGTTGAAAAACTAATGTACCCTTGTGCATATAGCAAATTGGTTTTAGATCATAGATGTTTAGATTCTAACAAAAGCTATGCGAGTTTTCAGATGTTGGACTATATTCTCAATACTCTCTTAAAAAAATCATTAGCAATGTGGAAACCCGAAAGTATTTCCTGAATCTTTTAACTAAACTGTCTATTTAGCTCAGCTATATTCTTTTTACCGTTACATTTCCAAAATTATCAGAACCTACCATTCTCATGGATGTAGATAGGAGGATTCCCATAGGTAGTTTTGATATGTTTCAGCATTTTCAGCAGGCCAAGTGGCTTGTTAGGAATGCGTCCGGGCGGTAGAAGCTGTTTATTTCAGAAAGTAAGGATAAGTGAGCCCATCATTAGTGAGAAAGAAAGGGTCATTTACAGGAGAGATTTTTGTGTCCGAGCTCCAGACACAGATTTTATTCGGGGCATGTCTGAGTTGTCATTTCCGACATCTGAGATGTCATTCCCGACATCTGAGATGTCATTCCCGACATCTGAGATGCCATTTCCGATATCTGAGATGGACCTCTAACTTCGCATAATTACAGGATCTCCCCTCTATCTTTCAAAATTACCAAAATCTTCAATCGAAGCGCACATTGTATGTACAAAAAAAAATCTTTAACAATACAAAATTGAAGGGAGGTTTTTGAAAATTTGAAAGACAGAGGAGAGGTCCATAGAATAATGCAAGTTAGATGAGAGTTTTTCATAAATATTCCAGGAAAGAAATACTGCAACAAATGATTTACTAAATTTACCTGGGGTATTGGCTTATCATCCTTGAAGACTGCAACAATTCAACCAAGATTTTTTTTTTCAGAATCCAAGTCTTTAGTTGGTTAATTCATTCAACAATAATTTGTGAATGGAGTGTACCTGTGAATTTGGCAAACATGTCTGCATTGATATCCCGGACAGCCATTTTGGAAGCATCGGGGTTATCGGCCACATAAGTTGAGAAGTAATAGTTAATGGCAATGAAGTCGAACGATCCCTTCACTTCTTTGGATTCAGATTCTGTGAAAGATGGGAGCCTTGAGCCTGCATTTTTCCTCATGATTTCAGAGTAATCTCCAAACACCATCGGGCTTATAATCCTGAAACCATATTATTCTAAGAAAATTTAGCCTTTGTTTATTTGAGCGTTATAACTCCATTTCTGTGGTACAAAAATGCCACCACAGAAATTAGTGTGTTTGGTAAACTTTCATTTTGGAACTCTCTGGTACGGTGGGAATGGCCAAAAACTCAATTTTAAGCTCCATTTTCCACTAAAGGGTGGGAGCTCTATTTCTCACCGGAGCTTCATTTTCCGCCACAGCCACCTGCACCACTCTCCCAAACGGAGCCTTAGACGATCAACTCACCAGCCTGGCATGAAGTCTAGCACTCTCTTGGTAGCCAATTTATCTTCCGTGGAGTTTGTCAATGGGGAAGACCAGATGGTGTAAACGTTGAAGCCAATCATTCCCTTTTGTATAGCCTGAAGACGAGAGGTATGAGTGCGAAAGAGCATAGAGATATGTGAATAACCTAAAATGCTCTCTCACAAGAATTTTGATTGCATTACATTGTGGAGATTTGCAAATATACAATAATTTTCTTAGTTCTAAATATTTCATCTTCCCAAGTTACTCTTGCATCTACATAAGACAAAATAATTATGATATCATTCATACATCATGAAAATACACAGGCCCGTGTGAAGGATGGAAGACGGAATTGGGTGTCTAGGATGGTTACTTCCCCCTAGAGCCCCTCAATCGACCTATGATGAGATAAGGTTTGGAGCCTTGTCATGGCTTCTTGGGCAGGGGAATCGTAGGATTGTGAAAATGTGGATGGCGGTGGCGCGGGGAACCCACGCGGTGCTCGGCCATATCGGTAGGTGGGAACGGCGGACGAGTGCACCCGCACCCGAGCGTGTGGCCTGGAGCTGTACACGCCCGAAGGCTGTCGAGCAGAGTAGTGACTGCTCTGCGTTGGGGGAGACTAGCGCTCGAAGGAGGGAAGGAGGCTGGCCCTAGGACTGTTGTTGCCGCCGGGGGTTGTAAATGGGAGAAGAATATGGGGATTTTGGTGTGGGAGAGGGTGCCCAATAACCTCTTGATGCCAAATAATTCAATCAAACTAAGCATGCCCTAGTCTCAAACTAACCAAGGTATATATACAATTAAACAAAAAAACATCAAGGCGTATCCACGCCCCTGTCATTACACCTTCCATAGGAGTTCCATAAGAACAAACATTGGAGGTTTTAAAGAAACAGGCTCATACTTGGTATTTTGTCCGGTACAACTTAGCAGCTGCCGCATGCGACAATATCATATTGTGGGCACCAATGTATGGCTCTGTGGTGGAATTGCCTTCTTTGCACGTCTTACCGAATGGGTATGAGCATCGATTCGGAGGAAACCTTCCATTATCGTAGGAGTCCATGGCATATATGTTGGGCTCTGTTATTGTCGTCCAATGAGTAACCCTATCACCAAATTCTCGGAAGCAAACATCCGCGTATTCTTTGAAATCATCACTGTGAGATAGGCAATTCACATTCTTCATTAAAAAAAATCATCATTGTTTCATATACTCTTCATTCAAACAAAGTGCAGAGAACGCATATATTTACATGATTTTGGGACTTAGCCAGCCACCATACTCCTGTTCAAATACGAGAGGAAGATCCATATGATGGAGGGTAACGTGTGGCGGAATTCCTGTTTCATTAAAAAGAATAGTTCATAAGAATATAAATGGGAGTTACAGTAGAAATTAGCTCATTAATTAGTGAAAGCATACCATATTTGAGCAGTTCATTGATGACATTGTTGTAATACTCCACTGCTTTAGGATTCACAGTTCCTCTTCCACCTATACAATGAGATACATAATACAAGCACGCATGAAGAATTAGGCAGGCCTTTTCAGATAACCCTCTTCAGAAACACAAACAGCTATATTGTAGCACTGGAGTAGACAATTGACTTGTAGCATAGATTTAGGCTCTGATTGGCACGGTGGTGGCGGTCATGAACGTGGAAGGGATGAACCGTCGTTCGTGAACGCCCTACCTCACCTAAGGAACTTCATCCACTTTTATGTTCAAAACTAGTTTACTGTTCTTGATGGTGGTCGTAATCGTTGTCATGTCAAACATACATTCTATGATGGTGGCATTTTTGTCAAAACTCACCGGAGCAAAAAAAACGCGCCAAACGGAGCCTTAGTTATCTGTTTGTACATGCATATTTAAGCTGAGCAAAGAAAGAAACAAAAAATCACGAAATAGACGTAATAGACATGGTTCACCACAAACAGAAAGACCAAGTCCACTGGCAGCAAATATTCACTATGAAGATTAGGGCTAGAGTGAAAAATAATGGTTGGTAACACAAAACATTTTATTGCATGCACTCCCTGCATGACATTCATATCAGAATGCACATCTATTAGTTTTTTTTCCAGTAATACTACAAGAAGCCTTCTATTACCCCAAAGAGAAAATCTAAACTCTTGAGACTGCATGCCCAACAAAACCTGCAAGAGAAGATTAGAGCTCTTGGGATTGAACCAACCTTACATATTCGGTTTTAGTTTCTGAATTGTCGTACTAACAGTTTAACATAAAGGGTATATCCATGTAAAATGAGCTTCGTCGATACAGTGTTTAGGGCAGGTGACTCTTCGTTTAATAGGTGCTTCATAAACTTCATGTGCACAATGTCAAATTTTATTGGGGATTCCATAAAACAGTCAAAATTCTCAGGCTACTCATTAATATAAGTAAAAAAGCTCAAATGTCATCATGGATCTATTATGTTGATAAAATTTAACCATGAAAAATGCATCATGTATGAGAACCACATCTTCATTAGCATACCTGGGAGTAACCTTGACCATGATAGAGATAATCTGTAGGCTTCAACGCCCGTATTATATAAGAGCTTGATGTCCTCCTATTAAGAGGACAGCAGAAGTTATTATAAAAGAAAAGCATGGCCAAGTTATGAGAAAAGAGCATAAATTATGTGCTCCATTAAGGAGCAGATAGACTAATTATTCATAATAGATGCAAAAGATGGTAAAAGTATTGTAGGAGAGAGTCTTGGCTGCAAATGTGGTGAAGAAGGCGATGTAGTTATCAAGTTTCCATCAAATGGAGCTTAATTAACATGAAAAAATGAGGATGATGATCTTTCTTTCTAAACCTTAAACTTCACTTTTACCAAGGTTTAGATACATCTGTCGGATGAAGAGAAATCCTGGTTTTATAGGTTAATGTAATTTTTCTTCACGAGGGCTAAATTACTGCATAATGTATGTAGCATTTCTCTTTGATCCTTTGCACAGTTTGCCCAGATTTGAGTAAAATCTCTCTCTCTCTCTCTCTCTCTCTCTCTCTCTGTCTCGATCTCTCTCAATCTCTCTCGATCTCTCTCGATAGGATAAAACAAGAATTTCCCTCAACATGGTATCCGAACAGGAACCCTTATCCTAACAACAAGACCCCACTCCCCACGTCACTGCCCCACCCTCTTCTCCAAGACCCTCTTTCATATCATACTTCCACAAGCCAGATGAACACACTTGTTGCCTGCTCCAGCAGCTACCATTCCTACTTAACATGCATATGACTCTCCTCTTCCGAGAGCTCGTGCCAGCCTTTCATGTCATTCGTTATAAAGCTCTTTATCACTGTTGAATAATTAGGAGAGAAAAGAAAAGATTGTTTTATTCATCCACATAGGGGGATTTATATAAGCGGATACATAGACACATAACTCTAGACTTACGGTGTGGGACTAAACCCATGCACATAATAAAATACATAAAATATGTTTCTCCAACACTCCCCGTCAAGTTGGGCGTTTAATGTCTGTCATGCCCAACTTGCATAATATCTTGTCAAAGAAGCACTGACTCAGACTCTTAGTAAGCACATCTGCGAGCTGCTGGTTTGATGGAACAAAGGGAGTACTTACAATCCCCCTAACTATGTTTTCCTTAATGAAGTATCTATCAATTTCCACGTGCTTAGTACGATCATGTTGTACTGGATTGTGGGCAATACTAATAGCAGCTTTATTATCACAATAGATCCTGATTGGACCAGCACACTCCATACCCAGGTCCCTCATAATCATCTGAATCCACAACCCTTCACATATCCCCTATGCCATTGCTCGGAACTCGGCCTCAGCACTGGATCTGGAGACCACTTGTTGCTTCTTGCTCCTCCAGGTCACCAAATTACCCCCAACAAGAGAGCAATATCCTGAAGTAGATCTTCGGTCATCAATAGAACCTACCCAGTCCGCATCAGTATAGACTTCTACTGTTAATGCCTCGTTGGGTGAGAACAGAATGCCCTTGCCATGAGAGGATTTGAGATACCTCGGAACTCTGTATGCAACCTTGAGGTGATGTGATCTTGGTGAGTGCATGTACTGGCTAAGGACACCCACTGCATAAGAGATGTCCGGACGGGTATGAGAGAGATAGATAAGTCTCTCCACTAGTCGTTGGAAACCTGGTATGTCATCAACCACTTCTCCACCATCTCTACCAAGCTTGTGATTGGCCTCAATTGGGATGTCAGCGGGTCTGCATCCAATCATTCCAGTTGTCTCAAGCAAATCTAGGATGTACTTTCTCTGTGATATAAAGATCCCATGTCTGGATCTGGCTACCTCTATGCCAAGAAAGTACTTGAAAGGTCCAAGGTCCTTCACTTCAAATTCCTATGCCAACAAGGTCTTGGGAGTTTTGCTTCACGGAGAAGACCCACTTACATCCCACTGCAGTTTTCCCTTTAGGCAGATGGACAAGATCCCAAGTATGATTTTTTTCAAGGGCCGCCATTTCCTCCAACATGGCTACCTTCCATTCACTGTGCTCAAGAGCTTCCTGCCAAGAACGAGGAATAGATGTGGAAGACAAGGAGGTGACAAATGCTCTATGTGAAGGAGACAAAGAGTCATATGTCACAAAGTGAGAAAGAGGATGCAGGGTAGAATTACCTCTATCATTACCTGGAGATGGATCAAGTGGTAACCCAAGTAGTGTGGGCAAGGCCTGTGTGTTCGTGCCCCTTCTACGACGAGTGTAAACCTGCAATGGAGGAGGCAGCACTGGGTTCACAGGGATAGGAGGGATAGCTGGATCACTAGGGACAGGAGGAAATGACGGAGAAATAGGCAAACGAACGGAAGGAGGGGAACTCACTTCCGTAGTACATGTCTCCTTCTGAAGAGAGGTCTCATAATAGGCTTCAGATTCCCGGAAGGTGACATCCATCGTAACAAATGTTCGCTTAGTAATGGGATGGAAACACTTATAGCCTTTATGGATAGGAGAGTAGCCAATGAAGACACTTCAGCGCGCGGGGGTCGAGTTTGGTCTTAGGATGGATGTGCACAAAACACACGCATCCAAAGATACGAGGCGAGAGAGACGAGGGGAGAACACCCAGAGTGGTCAGAGGAGAAAGAAATCCAAGGACACGAGTAGGGAGACGGTTGATGAGGTAGGCAGCGGTAAGAACTGCATCACTCCAATAATATTTCGGGAGGTTCATGCGGAGAAGGAAACATCGGGCAACCTCAAGGAGGTGCTGGTTATTGCGCTCAGCAACCCCATTCTAAGCGGGTTTGTAAACACAAGAGGTTTGATGTATGATGCCAAGATCACTCATGTATTTTTCAAAGCGGGAGTCAATATACTCCCGGCCATTGTCACTGCGCAAGATCTTAATGGTAGCACCAAACTGAGTGGTGACCATGCTGTGAAAGCGTTGAAAGAGAGGAAAACGTCACTTCTATGTTTCATCAAATATACCCAAGTACAACGAGAGTAACAATCAATAAAAGAAACAAACCAGGAGCAATCAGAAATAGACGCAGTAGGACTGGGGCCCCAAACATCAGTATGAATAAGGGAAAACGGAACTGAGTTGCGAGGAGACATAAGAGGAAGAGAACTACGATGGTGTTTAGCAAGTTCACATACATCACAATGAAAAACACTAAACAAAGTCGGAGAAAAAGCAAGAAGCAGAAGCTTCATAGTAGAGATAGGGGGATGTCCAAGGAGACAATGCCAGGAATCCAAATCAGAACCCCGATCTGCATGAAGAGCTTTTGGAGGCGGAGTGAGGCTGGAGGAAGTGGAGGAAGAGGGGTCGAACACATAGAGACCGTTGCACATCCTATCAGAGCCAATCACCGTCCCCGTCTTCAGGTCCTGAAAAACACAAAAGGTAGGAAAAAAAGTCACTGAGCAGTCCATAGAATTACTTAAATGACTAATAGACAGAAGATTTCGAGTGAAAGCAGGAACATGAAGAACAAAGGAGAGAGTCAGAGAGGAGCATAGAATGGATCCTTTCCTAGCAATGGGAGATAAGGAGTCATCAACAATGCTCACTTTATCTCTACCAGACAGAGGGGTGTAGGACACAAAACCTGTGGCTGACCCAGTCATGTGATCAGTGGCGCCGGAGTCAATGATCCACTGTGAGGAGAGGTGGGTGGAGGCAGAATGAGCACCTGCGGGTCCCTGGTGGGCATAGGAAGAGGAACTGGTAAGCTCAGCAGGAGCTCCATGCATCAACGGGCGGAAAGCCATAATTTCTTCAGTTGACAGAGCGGGAGGTGTCGTGTCGAAATCCAGATGGAGATGAACAGAGGTATCCTCCACAACATCAGATAAGTGAGGAGATCTAGACAGGGTTGATCTATTCTGGGAGCGACCGGAGCCACAACTACCACGAGGAGCAAGACCACCCCTGGGAGAAGGAAAACCATGGAGCTTGAAGTAAGTATCTCTGGTATGGCGAGGCTTCCCGCAATAATCACACATGAGGTGATCTTTCTCCATAGGCTTCGATCTGGTGTCTCGAGCTGGACGAACCCAGCGGTGAGAGAGAGTGACAAGGTCAGAGCCCTTGGTGGCAGGGTCGGGAAGGATAGTCTGTCGACGGTCAAATTCCTGCTGAACAAGGTCGTACACTTCAGGTAAAGAAGGAAGAGGAGAGTGTCCCAGGATCTGAATTCTAATCGGGTCAAAATCCCGATGTAAGCCTTGAAGAAATTCGAAGATGCGATTTTGTTCTTCCCTTGCTCTCACCATCACATCTTCAAGAGACACGAGGGTCGGAGAATCAAAGTGATCATACTCTTGATAGAGTTGGGTGAACTCCGAGTAGTAGGCAGATGAAGGTCAATCACCCTGACGCAGGAGGAATATCCAGCGTCGAAGTTGGTAGATCTGAGCCGCATTTCCTCGGCATGAGTAGGTGGTCTCTGCGCGTTTTCAGATATCCATAGCAGTATCCAAGAAGAGATAATTCTGAGCGATGGGCTCCATCATAGAGTTAAGCAACCAGGACATCACAAGGGAGTTCTCAGACTCCCACTGAGGCCACTCTGGAGAAGCAGAAGAAGGAGCCTTCATTGTGCCGCTAACATAGCCAAACAACCGGCGACTTTTGAGGGCAAGAATAATAGAGCGTGCCCAAGGAAGGTAGTTTGAACCATCCAATTTCATAGTAGTAATTTGAGGGGTGTCATGTTCAGGATTTACACTGCCCGAACCAATGGAGGCCGGAGACGGAGGGGCAGTTCCGCCGGAAGACATATTTGTAGAGGAGTTACTCCCCTCCATAGAAGGGCCCGAATAGAAATCGAGAGCACACACAAAAGATCACAATAGGTGACGAAAGATAAGGGCAACCCTCATCGAAAGAGGGGAAGAAACTACATGTCCAATAGAAATGGAAGGAAGAATAACAATAACCGGATAGGGAACGCCGGAAATGAGGAATCAAGACCCCATGAGACCGGTGCCCCTAGAGGACGAGAGAGCGCACTGCTGAGAGAGGACGAACAGGCTGCTGCTGGGAGAAGTTGTCGTCGCTGTTGCTGCTGCGAGAGGCATGCTGTTGTAGACGAGGAGCGGAGGGAAGTGTGGAACGGCTGACGCAGCTCTGCTGCTGCAGTCGGGATGGGATCAGCTAGCGAGCGGGATGCGGGAGTGGGATCGTGTGCGGGAGCGGAAACGGAATCGGGAGACTTGAGAACCTTAAGCCTCTGATACCATGTTGAATAATTAGGAGAGAAAAGAAAATATTGTTTTATTCATCCACATA
Source organism: Dactylorhiza incarnata (assembly GCA_033032865.1). Classification (NCBI taxonomy): domain Eukaryota; kingdom Viridiplantae; phylum Streptophyta; class Magnoliopsida; order Asparagales; family Orchidaceae; genus Dactylorhiza; species Dactylorhiza incarnata. Next base: position 1,614,484 of record JAWHQI010000158.1, on the reverse strand, counting down.
GGAGGCTTTATATAAGTGAATAAATAGACACAACTCTAGACTTACGGTGTGGGACTAAACTCGCTCACATAATAAAATACTAAAATATTTTTCTCCAACAATCACTTTTCCTAATGTGCATGGACTCCACTCTTTCATAAATGAAACCCTCATCCACCTTCTATACCACAATCAATGAATAGTACTGATATCCACCTGCAACAAGTACTAACTATTCTTGTGGTCGATATCATTTCAATTTTCTATAGATTTCACAGCAAACTTCAGTATCTAGATCCATATACTCCAATAAAATATTGGCACCACCAAATTCTCCAAATGGCAAGCCTCTGGCCATGTCATTTTTACAATCTTACCTAGTTGCTCAACAGCCTTGAATCATGTATTGCTGCCACAATTAAGTTTCTAGGCAGGGTCAAGAAGATTTGAGATTTCTGATGTGCGCATATTTTCAGGAAAGTACATTTTTCATGTACACATGCTCTACCCTGAACACTTCTCTCTTCAAAAAAAATGGCATGCAAATCTAAGAATATTATAGCACATTATGTTGTAAATGATATGCATTGCTTTAATACTCCCATTAACAAATGATCCCACTACGAAGAGTAAAATTCCTCTAGCTCCACACTCAAGGAATCCAATAGACACACAAAAATTCTCAAAACATCAACTATATCCATTGAACCTCCTTTGAAAACTACTCTTCATGATCTCGTTACTTGGAAAATAAATCAAAATAAAGCAGTCAAATTTCCCTTCAAAGAAGATACATCACCAAGATTTAGATATTTGACAATTTAGTTGATTTTTAATGAAGGGCCGAGTATGAGATTTAGGTTGGTTTTCATTGAAGCTAATTTTCAATCAAATTATATATAAAAAGAAAGAATGCAAATGAGTTACAAATTGATGGAGTTGCTTTGAACTTCTGTTTGCAATGGAAATTCAAATGGGTGAAGATGATTGGTTTAGAATGTGAACAGGACTACGAATAATTTCAAATACTTCAAAAAAAAATAGTAGGTGAAAGGCTGATTTTGCTAGAAGCATACCTTATATTTGTGATAACCATCAGAAGCAATATCTCCGGTCCCACCATCAGGCTTCCCTGTGACAATTTTCATATATACTTAAACTCACTTTTGACTGAATTTTTTTCGCAAATGTCAAATACTAGCAAGTACAAACAGTCTAATACAGGCACATGCACTAAAAAATCTATGAAAAAACATGGAAATGAATAATTTAGCTATTAGTTGAACGACTATACCTAATGCATTTCTATTGATGCATTAGATAACGTTTTGACTATATCATCAAAAAATGTGATGGCCTTCATGGGGCAATGTTAACATGCCAGAAATGATGAGTGGAGAAAATAAATGAGAGATTGATAGACTTTGATGAGTTTTATTTAATGGAATCCATGGAGTAAACAGCCATTAAATTGTTGTTTGTGTTTGAGCATAAAAAATTGGAGTAGGAGAAAAAAATTTAGCTTCCTGCTACAGGAAAAGCTTCATAATAAATTTAAACACAAGACGATGGTAGGGATTTTGGTGATGATTAGATGACCAATCTTCAGTTGGCATTATTTGTCCGACCAGATTATACCATCACAATTCAAAGTGTGGAGAAACCACATTGAAATTATGAAATTTTGAGGCAAATATACTTTTGGTATTGATGGATCAGCTTTGGAGTTCACTCATAATGTTAACTCGGATAGTAGTTGGGCTTATTGAGATTGTTAGAGGTTCAATCCGAAGGGGATTTATGGGCTTTAAGAGGTTTAGGAGCTCGTATGCATAATGAGTCATAAGAGCAAGTTAAGTTATTGCATCTATATTGAGTAGAAGGGGAAATTTATTAAATATGCATTTATATTTAAATATTGCTTCCAAAGTGATGCAAGACAGGCATCACACCTGTCTGCCACCCTGGAGTCCCGCCAGGGAGCCCACCTTGGCGTCTCACAAAGGCGGCTTTATCAAGGCTGCAGCCCATACACATCAACCCGTCTCCGGGCCCACCACAGGACCGACAGGTTGTTGATGCCGAGGATCGAACTGAGAGTCTGTCTGAAGTCTCTTTATCAAGGAGGTCGGGTGTTCGATCCCCAGCATCAACAACCTGTCGGTCCTGTGGTGGGACCGGAGATGGGTAGGGGTGTATGGGATGCAGCCTTGATAAGGCCGCCATGGTGAGACGCCAAGGTGGGCAACCTGGTGGGACTCCAGGGTGGCAGACAGGTGTGACGTCTGTCTTGCATCATAAAAGTGCACTTTTATGATGCATGACAGGCGTCACACCTGCCTTCCAAGTTCCACCCTGGCATCACCACCAGGGGGCCCACTCTGACATCTCACCAAGCGGCTTTCATCAGGGTTGCAGCCCGTACACCCCAACCCATCTTTGGCCCCACCACATGGTGCAACGGGTTGCTGAGGCCGGGGATCGAACACCCGACTTCCTTGATAAAGAGTCTTCGGGCAGACTCTCATCACAGAAGTCTCAGCCTGAAGACTCTTTATCAAGGAAGTTGGGTGTTCGATCCCCGGCCTCAGCAACCCGCTGCGCCCTGTGGTGGGGCCAGAGACGGGTTGGGGTGTACATGCTGCAGCCCTGATGAAAGCCGCCTTGGTGAGTTGTCAGGATGGGCCCCCTGGTGGTGATGTCAGGGTGGCAGGCAGGTGTGACGTCTGTCCTGCATCACAAAGATATAAGAATCACTAGATTTACTTAAATACTGCATGTATATAAATTAAACCCTTATCAACATTTAGGAAATAAGATCTGTGGTTTGTTATCCAAGAAAGTTGAAGATGGGATCCCTTTGATCTTTCATCTATCATAACTTGAAAAGTTTAGCAAAAGAATAAGTGATGAACTAAAAGTTAGTAATGACTCCTTATTTGCCAATATCACATTGAAACTACAAATATCTAAAAATACTAATTAATATTATACAAAAATTAACTTAAGCTCAAGAAGATTATTAAGTTATTAAAAGCTCAAGGATCACCAAGGTATAAAGGGGTCTTGGAGCCTAGGTGCGCCTAATGAGGGCAAGACGCAACCACATTCATTTTAAATAATTAGCATCAAGCGTCAGTTTATCTTTTTTATCAGATTCTTCATTTATTCTACTCATTAATCATTCATTACTATTATTTATCTCTCCTAAAAAATAGAATCAATGTGCTCACTTGCATCATATCTAAGTCTTAACGCTCGATTATGTTTCACAAACACTAAGTCATGCAAAAATTATTGAGTTCTTATATTATATTTATTTATTTCTTTATTTTGAAAAAACAAAATACAACAGAAATCTCACCCACCACAGCTTTTATGCTCCAAAGGTACAAAAATGCGCACGAAGGCTCAAACCTCTGAGTTTGGCGAGCCTTGAGCCTTAGGCGCGCCTTTAACAACATAACTTCACTCACACAAAAAAAAAACTTCTCCATACAACATGCAACTAGAGTTTGCTCACTTGTTATAACATATAATTTGATTTTGATGATATAAGAACTTTAGTACATGGGTGGATGAGAAAATAAGTGGCCAGTAGATGTAAAGTTGAAAAATAATTGGTACAATGGGAAGCAAAATTGTCATAAAAAGGAAAACAAGAAAGGGGCTCAGAAGCTATGAAACAGTAAAACACAAAAATTTTTATTTAGTTTAATTTTTAAAAATTAATATTGGATGAGGAGGAAGGCGAATCAAAATCAGTTGAGCAGGATACCCACAACATGAAAAGGAACTCAACTCTAGTAGTTCCTTTAAAGAAATACTGTGTTAATTGTATGCATTGAATCCTAACCCAAGGCGACGACCGATGTTGAACGCGACCCGCGGGGTCTGAGGCACACGAGCGTGTGCCCAGGGCGTGTGCGGTTGTAACCGCTTCAGAAGTCAGAGGACGCATCCAGAAGGCGGAGACAACTTTTCTGAGCGTACGGTCCGAGCCACACGGGCATGTGCCCAGACCATGTGCCGTTTTGACAGTTCCATGACGGTTGCTACATGTCTGTTGATGAAAGGACGCGAAGTTTGGGACACATTGCCGAGGCACACAGGCGTGTGCCTCTGCCCGTGTGTTAATCTTGTTTCCCAAAATTGTAATTGTACGGAGTGTTATATAAACTCCTGGTCGTCCTTGGTTTTGACTATTAGGAAATCTGAATTCTGAAAACTTCCCTCTCTCTGTAACTAGATCTGACTGTTGTTGCCAGTGGACGTAGCCCATTTTGTGGTGAACCACAAATTTTGTGTCGTCTATGATTGTTTAATTTTTTGTTTCGTTCTTCATTCTTCTCGTATTTTCGTAACATACTGCTTTACAAAAAAGAATTCCATACATTCATTATAATACTTTTTGTAAGATACTTCTGTGCTTGTGCATTTTGTGCATTGCCTTTTTCCCTGTTTTCTACAAATTTAACAGACATTGAGGTATTTTCACTTCATACTTGGCTAACGCTAAATATAGAAGGAATAGGAATAGTAGTTACCTTCGTGGGTAAATATATCCCAAAGGGTCAAAGCTCGTCCATCTTCTAGGGCTGCACCCTCATACTGCAGCAAAATCAGTAATATCATATTTAATATGCTCATAAGTCATAACAAGAATTACATTTATAAACTCAAACACCAGTAAAATTAGCGAACATGTTATTGTGTTGTATACAGTCAACTCAAATTTAAGCTTGAAATGATATTACAATAATTTAAAAAGGATTTTTTTTTAACACATACGGGCGCATTTTTTAAAGAAAAGTGCAACAAAATAAAAAGGAAAGCGTGTGAAACTATTGACAATTAGTGACTATTTAACAGTTAGAGGTTTGTGGATAACAAACATCCAAATTAATGGTTAAAATATACTTTTAATGGCCGCCCCGGAGGTACTTGGAGTGGGCCGAAGGCATTAAATATCACTCCTATCCGTGGACCTTGTTTAATAGTAACTATGCACCTAATAAGAATTAATTAAGCTTTAATTAATGAATCTTGTAACCGCAGCCTACTATCTATCACATTAACTATGTATCCACATGTTTCATACACCGGGTATTTATACCGGGTTTGTATTTGAATGAAAAACTGATAGACTATTGAACGAAGAACGAGACATGCTTGCAATAAACGGAAAAAAAGCGGATACAATCCTGCGCGGACGCCGGCCAAGATCTAGGAGGCTGGTTCCTCCTAAAACCCCTCTCTCAAATGAGAGCCAAACCCTAAGATCTCAAAAGATAATGAAACACTCCCATACCTCCTCCTTATATAGGGAGGAGGGGGCTCACATGACAATAAACAATTAAAATAATACTTAATTAATATTAATTAATTAATACGAATTAATTAATTATATACCAATTAGTTACATTAATTAATTATGGTGGTTTCCATATGCGCTCCTCCTGCGATCTCGTAACAATAGGCGGCGCTTGAAAATTGACCTTGTTCACAAGGTCAAGGCTAAAAGTTTTGTCGGGGTCCTTCAAAATGTCAGCAGCGGGTATCGTTGAAGGGAATGACGGTGGGCTATTGTTGTCCTCTAAAGAGGGGGTGAAGTGAGGTGCGGATAGAAGACAGGAGAGGAGTCCACGTGATAGGGCAAAAGGAAATAAACAAATTGGTATGAGAGAGAGGGGCGGCAGGAGGTGTGAGGAGTTGTGATTTGGCGTAGGTGGGGCCAGCGGCGGATGGAAGAGCAGGAAAAGGATAAAAAAACGTAAGAGGAGGCGTGTTGCTCGATGAGGGAAAGCTCGGGCGGTGCTGCGGGCTGGATCTGGCGGAAGAGGGCGTCGACGGCGTGGCTTTCTGGAGGAATCGGCGGTGCGGAAGTTGCGGTGCCGGATCGGTTCTCTGGAGAAAGGATCGGGCTCCTCCGACTTTCTGGTGCGGCGGCTGGAATCGGCGCGGCGTGGAGCTGGCGGGCGGAGGCGGTGCGGGAGCTGCGGTGGGCGGTAGCAGTGTTGAAGTTGGCTGTCGGAGGCGGTGCGGGAGCTGCGGTACTGATCATGTGGGCAGAGGACTGTGGCGCCTGTGGGTCGAGTTCGGGGAGTAGATCCAGTAAAGGAGGAAGGAGATCTGACGAGTCCGGCGCTGGAAGGTCCCGAAGGTCTTCGCGAAGGGAAGGAAGGTCGACGTCTTCAGCACGCCGCGCTGAACGCGGTGAGCGGCTGACCTTGCAGGCATCAGACGGTGGCTCTGGTGCTGTGGACGGCAGAGACCTCGGTGAGAGGTTGTCCCAACGATCTGCGAGACGAAGGAGACTCGCATGGAGGGAGGCGAGGAAGCTGTCCTGGCCCTCGAGGTGGCGTTCGATTGCGCCTAGGCGGGCCGCAGTCGAGGCAGAGGTGCGGGAGTGGCTGAGCGAGGCCGATGGTTGCGGAACGGGCGTAGCGAGACGGGCGGAGAAAGTGGATGGGATCCCGGCGGCTTGGAGCAAGCAGACGGGGGCGGCAGGTCGGACCATTGATAGACTATTGAACGAAGAACGAGACATGCTTGCAATAAACGGAAAAAAAGCGGATACAATCCGGCGCAGACGTCGGCCAAGATCTAGGAGGCTGGTTCCTCCTAAGACCCCTCTCTCAAATGAGAGCCAAACCCTAAGATCTCAAAAAGATAATGAAACACTCAGAACAGAACTGCTGGTCCAAGAAGACAGAAGAAGCAAAGTTCACCAAAGTTGAAGGGGATCAATACCTGTTTACGTGCAAAACCAACAAATAAGGATCCTCCACATCATTATGGTTCATCGACAGCAGCTGCTGCAGTCATATGGTAAATGATCGAGCTTTTTTTATCTCCATTGACGATACTTTAAAATCAGAAGTGATACTAGGGGATGGTAAGAAGGAGAAGATAGAAGTAAGAGGTACAATCTCTGTCGAAACTCTTGACGGTGAACACAGATTGATCTCCAATGGGCACAAATTAATTTGTGCCCACTCTCACTCAAAATTTACTTAGCGTCGGTCAGCTTCTTACAAGAGGATACAAGGTTATCTTCAACCACAAAAATTGTCACATTGTCGATTCTCAAACAAACCATAGCAGCCTCAACAAAGATGAACCATAGCAACATTTTACACTCAGTTTGAAGCCAGCAAGATCGAATGCCCTTACCTGTAGCCAAGGTTGCATTACGTCTCTGGCATGTCTTTGGCATCACAGGATTGGTCACCTAAACTTCTCTCTTAAATTACTGCAAAATCTAGTAGAAGGATTACTACGACATGATATAACCACCCAGGTTTGTGATACCTGTTAGTTCTAATTATAATATGTCCGCGCGTGTCAGGACCGACTCGGAACGACCTAATGGGTTCCGTGTCACTAGGGTTAAGGGCTCTACGCTGGAGATACTATAAATACCCATTCCACATGTTGATGAGGTATTGTGAACTATCTTGAGCCTTGAGCAAACCCTAGCCACCTACATTCTCAAGATATTCGGTTAGGTTTCCGCTCCCGTTTTTTTTTATCCTCGGCGCCGCTCACGACCACGATTTGTGCGCTTTTCTCTTTCGTCGCCGATCGTAGAGAGGAAGCAGCATCTCGTCGTTCGCAGATTGAGAAGGGGACAAGCCGTTCGCGATTCCTGGAGTTCCTCTGTCGCCGTTCTCGCCGGATCTGCGATTCTTGGACTTCGTTCTAGTCGCCGATCGATCCAATCGCTGGAAGGATCGTCTTCTCACCAGATCTGGTTTTTCTCTGTCTCTGCCTTCGTCGTCTGCATCCATTCGAAAGGATCGAAGGAGTGCTGCCGCAGATCGGAAGGGTAAAGCCGCTCAATCGCTGATCTTTGTCGATCTAGGGGTCCTGTTCTGTTTCTCGACTGCAGCAAATCGTCGATCTATTTTTTGCCCAGAGATCTTCTTCCTCGCTGTTGGTTCTAGGGCAGCCCGACATTCAACTTTCTGCAGGCGGTTGATCCAGTTTGGTTTCGACCTTTTTCGGCGACGGGAGGAGGAAAGAGTGCAGATCCAGATCTGCTGTTGCCGATCCTTATTGAAAAACCAGATTGAGGATAGTGCAGATCCAGATCTGGGAGATCTATTCCCTTGCTGCCTTTGTTCATTGGAAGGAGGGACATCGTCGTAGATCCTGATCCATGAGTTTGCTGATTTCCAGATCTCTGAAGATCCATCCGTTCTTGACTGGTTTCAACTAATTGAACATCCAGCTTTGTGCTGAAATTTTTGAGAAGAGATCTCGCCTTCTTTTTATAGATCGGAAGTCAGATTGCTGGATTTTTTTTTCCGTTGCTTGGATCTGGTCTTCGGCGACCGTGATCAGTCGAAGAGGAGGAGCACACATACAGTCAAATTTTCTGGATTGGATCCGAAGTTTCCCGGTCGTCTTCGTGCGAATCAGGTGATTTTATTCCAGGTTTTCTATTTTTTAGAATATTGCTGCGATGTCGAAGAAAAGCGCGCTCGACATCACCAAGTTGCAATCGTTCGACGCGTCCGATTTCCTCAGTTGGAAAATTCAAGTCCAACTAGGAATGAAGGAACGCGACATCTTCTACACTGTCCAGAGCGATTTTGCGTCTTCAGGCGAGGGCGTAGACGAATATCAGTGGACCAAGGATGAGGATTTCTGCAGGGACTACCTGTTGAATTCCCTCAATCCTCGTCTCGCACTGACCTACCACGCTTACAAGACTGCAAAGGAGATCTGGGATCGTCTCAACGCGCATTTTCAGAAGGAGGAGGTGTTGTCCAAATCGCTCATTGGGGAGAAGTTCTTCAACTTCCGCCTCAAGGCGAACCTGCCGATCACCTCCCAAATCATAGAGCTGGAAAATCTGCGCAACAAGCTGGAGGACGATCAGTCGAGGATGGACGACAATCTGTTCGTGTACTTGATCCTGAGCAAGCTACCTGCGGAGTGGCTGACATTCAAGACAGAGATGCATAGGCGGAAGGAGAAGATTACTCTAGATGAACTCAAAAGGTTCATTCACATCGAGGACCAGAACATCGCTGGAAAGAGCGCGGAGCAGGTTGCTCAGCCCCCACAGGCTGTCAACTTCGTTTCTCGACCCAATAAGCCTCCTCGGAAGCCCCCAGTACCTAAAGTTGACCCTTCTGCCCAGTTGGCTGTCAAGAAGCCTTCTTTCAAAAGGAAGAAGGGTAAATGCAACAACTGCGGCAAATGGGGTCACTGGGCTGCTGACTGTAGGGGTCCGAAGAAGCAAAATGATGAAGCTCCACCTCAGGCGGCAAACATGGTGGTCGATACTTCTGATCCCAAGTCCTTTGTGGCTATGATCGGGAGCAATCACCGCAGTGCGTCTTCTGAGTGGTGGCTGGACAGCTGTGCTACCTGTCACGTTACAAATGACAGAGGTCTTCTCACTGACGTCAGAGCAGTCCGAGACAGAGTTGAGAATTGCAATGGAGGAGCGACAGTCGTCACTCATGCTGGGACGGCAAAGCTCGTCCTTTCTTCAGGTAAAATTTTATTTTTGCAAAATGTTAAATTAGTTCCTAATTTAATCAAAAATTTAATTTCTATGAGCTTGTTAGATAAGTCCGGAATGTCCTTCACAACCATTAGCGGTAGAATAACATTGTCTGTTAATTCACATTATTTTGGTTGCGCTTACTTAATCAATGGAATGTATCGACTTAGCCTAGAAAACGAGTGCATAAATCAAGTGAGTTCGTCTCTGTTAGATCCAAAGCTACTTCACAATAGACTTGGACACGTTCACTACAAGAAGATGCGCGATCTAGCTAAGAGTCACAACATTCCGTTAGATTTCTCTATTCGATTTGATAGGGCGAGGTTTGTGCCCAAACTAAAATAACTAGAAACCCTTACAAAACCGTTTCTAGGAGCACACAACTTTTGGAATTGATTCATTCCGACCTCTGTGACTTTCGGAGTCATGCCACTAGAGGGGGAAAGAAGTATCTAATTACCTTCATTGACGATTTCTCCAGATTTTGTCATGTCTACCTATTGAAATCGAAAGACGAGGCATTCGAGACCTTCAAAATCTTCAAATCTCGGGTAGAAAACCAGTTAAATCTGAAGATTAAGAGACTTAGAAGTGATCGAGGAGGAGAATACACTGCAACTGGGTTTAGGGAGTTCTGTGCCACTGAGGGCATAATCCTTGAAACTACAGCTCCTTACTCACCCCAATCAAATGGTGTTGCTGAGCGTAAGAATAGAACTTTAACAGAGATGTTAAATTCTATGCTCCTGACCGCTGGCATGCCCAATTCCTTCTGGGGGGAAGCAGTCCTTACTGCAAATCACATTCTGAATAGAGTGCCTCACTCAAAGCTCAATTCTACTCCTTATGAGCTGTGGCACGGTCATCCTTGTAGATATGACACTCTTAAGACTTGGGGCTGTATCGCCTATGTGCGTATACAAGACCTTAAAAGACCTAAGGTGGGACTTAGAACGACAACCTGTGTCTATCTAGGCAGTGCAGAAGACAGTGCAGCTGACCGATTTTTGGATCTGTCCACTAATTCAGTGATAGAGTCTAGAGATGCTATCTTCTTTGAGCATAAATTTATCAAAGATCATGGCCTGACCGTTCCTGGATCTACTGACATAATCTCAGAGTCTACGGTAGAACCTGAAGCTGGCCCCTCTGGCACTGCTCCCCAACCTTTAGAGGTCGAACTTGTTCCTCTTAGAGTATCTACAAGAGATAGAATCCCTAAGGATTTTGGTGAAAACTTCGTCACCTACCACTTAGAGGATGATCCATTCTCCTACCAGGAAGCGATGAGATCGAGAGATGCGTTAATGTGGGCAGAAGCCATCGACGATGAGATGAACTCGCTGCTACAAAATAATACCTGGCATCTAGTGGACCTACCGAAAGGAGCTAAAGTCCTGGGATGCAAGTGGGTACTGAAGAAGAAACTACATAGCGATGGGTCTATAGCCAGATACAAAGCACGTCTAGTAGCTAAGGGTTATAAACAACAAGGGGGAATCGACTATTTTGATGTCTATTCACCTGTGTGTCACCTATCTACCATTAGAATTCTTCTAGCTTTAGCCTCTATCGAGAATTTCATCGTCCATCAGATGGACGTGAAAACAGCCTTTTTGAATGGAGAGCTATATGAAGAGATCTACATGGCACAACCTGAAGGTTATGTCCATAAAGATCTAAAGGATAAAGTGTGCAAACTCGATAAATCCATCTATGGGCTTAAACAAGCACCTAAGATGTGGCACATGAAGTTTGATCAAGTGGTAAAGAGCCTTGGATTTCAGTCCAGTCTCTCAGACAAGTGTCTTTATTACCGCTCGATGTCAAACCAAACAGTCATCATATGTCTATATGTGGATGACATGTTGATCCTGGGGTCAGACCTAGCTGTCGTGAGGGATATTAAGTCTGCTCTCGCCAAAGCGTTTGATAGGAAGGACCTTGGTCCCGTCGATACCCTACTAGGTATGAAAGTAAGAGTAGACAAGGGATGTGTCACTCTGAGTCAAGCTCACTACATAGAGCAGATTCTCAATACCTGGGGTTATAAAGATTGTAGGCCTGTTGAAACACCCACTGAACCGAACGTCAAGCTAAGTCCGAATGAAGGGATAAGCGTTGATCAAGTCAAGTACTCAAAGATCATTGGAAGTCTCATGTACGCCACAAGCTGCACTAGACCTGACATTGCTTTCTCCGTAAGCATGCTAAGTCGTTTTACCAGTAGTCCAGGCAAAGAGCATTGGGATGCCCTAGATAGGCTGATGAAGTACCTAAAAGGTACTAAAGACCACGCTCTGTGCTACACTGGTCACCCTCCTACTTTGGAAGGGTACTCTGATGCCTCCTGATGTTCAGAAGTTTCAAACAGCAAGTCCACAAGTGGATTTATATTCACATTGGGTGGCGCTGCAGTTACTTGGAAGTCCAAGAGACAGACTTGCATAGCTTTGTCGTCTATGGAAGCCGAGTTATTTGCCTTAGCTTCAGCTGGTGAAGAGGCAGACTGGATCAGAAATTTGATCTTAGACATTCCCTTGTCTAGAGTTCAAATCAATTCTTTAAGCCTATACTGTGATAATCAGGCTGCAGTCCACGTTGTTAAGAATGTCCTCTTTAACACTAAGAGACGACATGTACGACTGAGACACGCCCTATTGAATTATCTTAAAGAACAAGTCGTTATTACTTTGGTCGATGTGCGATCGAAGGATAATCTAGCTGATCCACTGACAAAAGGAATGCCCCGAGACCGTTCAATCAAAACAGTGGGGGAAATGGGACTCAAAGCGGTTTGAAACCAGCCTAAGTCCGAATGTTTTGATTCCTTCCTTTGTCAAATCTAGCATATTGTGCTCCGTTGGTGTTTTGGTTGCTGAGTACGAATTACTGGTTGGTTGTTTCATTCCACATTTGATGATAACAACCTCATCCAGATTCGTCTTCCTTAACTTGGAGAAGAGTGTTATTCCACATTTGATAACACGATCTAACTTGTTTTGGACCTTCTCCTGTTAATTGATTTCATTCCACATTTGATGAGTTCCAATTAACCCTAGAAGAACAGTAACCAGGATATCACACATAGGAACACAAATATAGCTGCGTTGTCCAGAAGTCTGAAATCGTTTCGTTTGGAAATAGTTATTAGATTCTGCGGTTAAACCTGAAATACTCTACTTATATCCTCTGAGCATAATTAAAGTACCACGTTCTTATATACAGAACTAGATACATGTATATTTTCCATTGTTGAATTCATTCTAAATGAAGTTCTCAGTTGGAAATTACAGAAAATGCTAATGCAGGAGGAGCACATGCAGACTGGGATCCTGAAAAGGATGATCTGCTGGATGATGGTTTCTAGAGTATCTGTTTGGTTTTCTTTCTCTGACTTAGAACACTGTTTAGCTCTCTTTACCTGTTTTGTTTGGACTATTTCCTATTCCTTGTTAGTCATGAGACATTAGGTCTTCTGGTACCTATCTCTTTGACTGTACTTGGATTCTGATGTGATGCTGCTTAGTCTATGTCCTATGCTTATGCGTGCATACATACTTCTGTTTTCTTCAGTCCAATATGTCATAACAGGTACTTGCGGACACGGTTGTGTAATGAGTCGAACTGGTTGAACATTACACACACCAACCCTTTTCCAACGTCGGTATACCGCGGACATAGGAGGAGATTGTTAGTTCTAATTATAATATGTCCGCGCGTGTCAGGACCGACTCGGAACGACCTAATGGGTTCCGTGTCACTAGGGTTAAGGGCTCTACACTGGAGATAATATAAATACCCATTCCACATGTTGATGAGGTATTGTGGACTATCTTGAGCCTTGAGCAAACCCTAGCCACCTACAATACCTACACAAGGGGGAAGTCTCACCGGCTTTCCCTTCCCTCAGGTTGCCTCATGAAGAGCCTCAGAACCCCTAAAGCTGCTTCATCTTGATATCTGGGTCCTACCAGCGTCCCATCATTGGGAGGGAAGCGGTATTACCTTCTAATTGTCGATGACTACAACCGTTTCATGAGGTTGTTTCATCTGGAGCATAAATCTGATGCGTTTCTCCAATTCCAAACCTTCAGAAAAAATAAAATAAAAAACCAACTGGAGAAGCACATTAAGGCATTGAGAAGTGATAGAGGGGGAGAGTTCTTGTCTTCACAATTTATCGACCTCTGCCAAGCCTCTGGCATTCGACGAGAACCTACTACACCATCCACACCTCAACAAAAGGGAGTAGTGGAACGTCGTAATCGGACCGTGGTGGAGATGGCTAGGACCATGATGCTGCACAAATCCTGCCCCAAGTCTCTATGAGGAGAAGCTACCTCAACAGTTGTGTATGTTAATATTAATGTATTTAATATTATATTCTTTTATATTCTTTAGTCCCACACCGCCTGTGGTGTTTTCGGGATCTCCTCTTGCTCTATATGTAAGACCCCTTGGGTCCTTCCTTAGTGAAAATATACATTGACTTATGGTTTTCTCCAAAATCTAACATGGTATCAGAGCTAGGTTCCGCTTATTTTTTTTTTAAACAATCTGTAAACCTCCTGCCCCGCCCGCGAGACCTCTCGCCTCTCTACTCCCGCGAGGCCCGTCGCGCCCCTGTCCGCGCACGCGCCCAGCTCGCAACCCCCCCCGTCTCGCCCAGCTCGCACCACCCCCCGTCTCGCCCAGCTCCCACAATCCTCCCACCCTCCCCCCCCCCCCCCGCGTCTCGCCCAGCTCGCGCCCCCACCCCATCTCTCCCAGCTCGCGCCCCCACCCCGTCTCGCCCAGATCGCGCCCCACCCGTCTCGCCCAGCTCGCGCAAACCCCCCTCACCCGTCTCGCCCAGCTTGCGTCATAGGCCACTCGCGCCCCCCCCCCCCCCATCTGTTCGCCCCCTAGCCTGCTCCCGCAACCTACCGATCACCAGTCCCATGTCGCCTGTCCGCCAAGCTCCATGGCTACCCCTTTGATCTTGCAACCTCTGATGGCCACATCCTTCCAGCTCGCCACCGCCAGCGACTGGTCCGATTGGGCTCTTACTGTCGAAGACGCCATCTGCTCCCGTGATCTCTGGGATCACATCACTGGTGCTCCTCCCACCGCTGTGACCTCTACCGCTCCTGCCAGCTCTGACAAGACCACCGTACCCGCCACCACTCCAGATGGCGGCACCCTTTGGCGGCGTCGCGATCAAGCCATTCGGGCCTACATCCTGGAGTCTGTTGCTCTTCCGCTCCTCACCTCCATCGGCCGTCTGCCCTCAACCCGCGCCATGTGGGAATATCTTCGGGATCGGTTTATCCCCCGCGGTGGAGCTCGGCGCCATCGTCTCATCTGTGACTCTCAGTCTGCTCGACAGGAAGGGCGGTCCATTCAGGACTTTTTCACCATGATGAGCACTCTCTGGCATGAATTGGACTCCATGATCCCCCTCCCATGCGGTTGTCCTCGTTCCTTAGAGTTTCAGCGACACCTCTCTGAAGGCCATCTCCATCAGTTCCTCGTTGCTCTGCGTTTCGAGTTTGCTCTTCTTGCAGCCCAGCTCCTTCATCGGGTTCATCTTCCTAGCTTGGATGAAGCCTTGATTGCCCTGCTTGATGAAGAGACCCGTCTCCATCCTCCCGTGGTCCTCTCACCTGCTCCTGGGATCGACACTGCTCTTGCCATCCGACCACGCGACGGCCCTATTACCTGCAACTACTGTAAGAAGGCGGGGCACATGAAGTTCGAATGCCCTACTCGTCCCCCACGTTCTGATGAGCACAGACAGCGTGACAACCGCCGTGACGGTCGTGGTCGGGGGCGTGGTCGTGGTCCCGGATCACCAGCCACGCCTCCTCATCCTACAGTTGTTGCTGCTGCAGATCGACTTCAAATAAATAGAAGAATTACTCCTTCAGTCTCCTCTGCTTCAGCCCGCCACTCCCGCCATCTCTTCTGCCGCCACTAGCATGTCAGCCGCCTATGGTACAATTGTTGTTCAGGTTTCACCAACTGCGCCTTGGTACTTTGACTTTGGGGCTTCATGCCACCTTACCTCCGACTCCAGCACCCTCACTGATTGTACCCCCCCCCCCCCCCCCCCCACTCACCTTCAGGTCACCACGGCTGATGGGAGTTCTGTCCCTATTTTGCCGTCCGGATCGATCACCCCGACATCTGGCCCTCCCGGTCACCTTACCCTCTCAAACATTCAACATGCCCCTCGCCTACACATGAATTTCATTTCTGTCAGCTCTCTTTGTGATCTTGGCCTAACTGTTTTATTCTCTTCCTCTGCTTGTGTTGTGCAGGATTCACGGACGGCTCAGAGGATTGGACAGGGCCGTAGGACTGGTGGTCTGTATCAGATGGAGTATCTTCACGTTCCACCCTCCTCATCCTCGTCAGCTTCTGCTCTCTCTGTTACCTTTGATGCCGACTTGTGGCACAGACGTTTAGGTCATCTGTCTAAGGACCGACTCCGAAGTGTTATCCGTTCAGGAGCTTTGGGTCGGGTCTCTTCCTCCCCCCTCTCTGTTTGTACGGGATGTCGTTTGGCCAAACACCTTGCTCTACCCTTTTCCAACAGTGTTTCTCAAACAACAGCCCCCTTTGACTTAGTTCACTCTGATGTTTGGGGTCCGGCCCCGATTGCTTCTCATTCTGACTATTTGTATTATGTGAGTTTTATTGATGACTTCTCCCGCTGTACTTGGGTTTATCTTCTTCGACAACGGTCTGAAATACCAACTGTTTATCGCACTTTCACCGCAATGCTTCACACCCAGTTCGGACGTCGGATTAAAACCTTTCGCTCTGATTGTGCTCAGGAGTTTCTCTCCTCCACCATGAGTGACCTCACTCACTCTCACTGCACCATCCATCAACAGTCTTGCCCGCACACCCACGAACAAAATGGGGTTGCTGAACAGAAACACAGTCACATCATCGAAACTGCCCGTGCTCTTCTCATCTCTTCCTCTGCTCCTCACTCCTTCTGGGCCGAAGCTGTTCTCACCATTGTTCATCTTATCAACATCACTCCCTCCTCGGCCCTCTCGGGAGTCACTCCTTATGAACGATTGCACTCACGCCCACCAACATACGCATCTCTCCGCACATTTGGGTGCGCATGCTTTGTTCTCCTCCCTGTTACTGAACGCACCAAACTCTCAGCTCGCTCGGCTCGTTGTGTTCACTTAAGCCTCAGTGCTTACCACAAAGATATCGTTGTTACGACCCAGTGACTCGCCACATCCACATCTCTCGCCATGTCTCCTTCCTTGAACATGAGATGTTATTCTCCTCCGCGCCAACTCCAACAACATCTCCCACCCAAACCCCCGCTGCCCCACCGCTCTCCCTTCCGCTACTCCCCCTATACCCACTCGTCCCAGGACCCAAATTGCCCCTCCTGTCCCGGTCCCAGCTAGTCCTTCAGCCGAGGATCCTCCGTCCACTTCAGCTCCTCCTCTGCCCACGGAACCCCCTTCCACTACAGCTACCCCTTCCGCTCAAGCTCCTTCTGATACGGTCTTGTCTGACGCTTCTTCGTCCGCCTCTCCGCACGTGAATCCAGCTCCTCCTCGGCGTAACCCTGCTCGCCATCGACACCCGCCTGCCCGCTACGACCACAATCCTGACAGGTATAAATCATCTGCTCTCACCACAACTATCTCATATTCCCCTACCTTTCAGGCCTTTCTCACCACTCTCCACTCCCATCGGGAGCCCCAGTCATACCGAGAGGCAGTTGATCATCCTGAATGGCAGCAAGTCATGACCACTGAACTTCAGGCTTTCCACCAAACTCATACCTGGGATCTCGTCCCCTGCCCCCTGGTGTAACTCCTATCAGCTGCAAATGGATATTCAAGATCAAGACTCGCCCGAACGGGTCTATTGACCGCCACAAAGCAGGCTTAGTTGCATGTGGGTTCTTGCAGGAGCATGGGATCGACTACAATGAGACCTTTGCACCGGTTGCTCGTATGACAACTGTGTGCACCTTACTTGCGGTTGCTGCTGCGCGAAATTGGCCTCTCCATCAGATGGACGTCACTAATGCTTTTCTTCAAGGTGATCTTACAGAGGTAGTTAACATGACTCCTCCCCCAGGTCTCTCCGTTCCCACCGGCCACGTCTGTCATCTCCGTCGGGCTTTCTATGGTCTCAAACAGGCCCCGCGTGACTGGTTTGAGCGCTTTCGTACTGTTGTTCTCAAGGCCGACTTTATTGAACGACAGACTGATCATGCTTTGTTCACTCGCACTTCTGGTCAGGGATGTGTCATCCTTCTTCTATATGTGGATGATATGATTATCACTGGCGATGACCATGCCACCATTGCATCCCTGCAACAGCACCTTCGTAGTCAGTTCGAGATGAAGGACATGGTCCCCCTTCGCTACTTCCTTGGGTTGGAGATTTCCCGGTCCAAACGTGGCATACTTGTATCTCAACAGAAGTATATATCTGACATCCTCTCTGCTGCCGCTCTCACTGACACCCGACTGCTGATACTCCCATCGAGCTCAATCTCAAACTTCTCCCAACTGACGGTGAACCTCTCCGGATGTCTCCCGCTATCGGCTCCTTGTCGGGATGCTGGTCTATCTTACTATGACTAGACCTAACATTGCCTATGTTGTTAGCTTTGTCAGTCAGTTTGTTCAAGCTCCCCGCTCAGTTCATTACGCCGCTGTCCTCCGGATTCTCCGCTATCTCCACACCTCAGTCACTCGCTCACTGTTTCTCTCCGTCACTTCTCCACTCACCCTCAGAGCATTCTCCGATGCTGACTGGGCGGGGGATGCTGCTACTCGGCGCTCAACTACTGCTTTTGTATCTTCCTGGGTGACTCTCTTATCTCATGGCGTAGCAAGAAACATGACTCCATTGCACGCTCCAGCACTGAAGCTGAGTATCGTGCCATGGCCTCTACCACTGCTGAAATCGTTTGGCTTCGTCGACTACTCTGTGATTTTGGTGTGTCGATATCCGGACTCACTCCCTTATTCTGTGATAATCGAAGTGCTATACAAATTGTCTCTAATCTAGTATTCCATGAACGGACGAAACACATTGAGATTGATTGTCACTTCACTCGCCAGGAGTTCCTCGCCAACACTATCTCTCTACCGTTCATTGCATCTGAAGAGAAAATTGCGGATTTCCTAACCATGTCTCTCACATCTGCAAGTTTCCGATATCTCATTAGCAAACTCTCGGTTCATGATCCACCGTGAGTTTGAGGGAAGGTGTTAATATTAATGTATTTAATATTATATTCTTTTATATTCTTTAGTCTCACACCGCCTGTGGTGTTTTCAGAATCTCCTCTTGCTCTATATGTAAGACCCCTTGGGTCCTTCCTTAGTGAAAATATACATTGACTTATGGTTTTCTCCAAAGTCTAACAGTGTATATCCTCAACTGGTGTCCAACAAAATCACTTCACAACATAACCCGTCTGAAGTACTACTAATCAAAAACTCAATGTTTTACATTTGCTCATAAGAAGAGAGAAAAGAAAGACAAGCTCGATGAATCCAGCATCAAGTGTGTTCTGCTTGGGTACAGCGACCAGAGTAAAGGATACAGGTTGCGGGAACCACTCAACAACAAATTAATAATCTCAAGAGATGTGACCTTCAACGAATCCAGTGAATAACATTGGGGTTCGAAAACTTCTACTCCACAAGATCAATTGAAGCTACCGGATGAGCTGGCTATTCCACCCAACTCCATCCATGCAGACTCCCCTTCTCGGGACACTGAAGAACCCGACTCAAATTTTGATTCTTCATCGCCCAGAAGGACACAATCTATGTAAGAGATTTACCAAAGAGTAAAGTACGTTATGCTTGCTTAAACACCCTCCACCTTTGAGGAAGTTGTCCAAGACAAAGACTGCAAAAATGCAGTGAAGGAAGAGATTGAAGCAATCAATAAAAATAAAACCTGGACCTTGGTCCCCAGACTAGACAACAGTGAAATTGTCTGCCTCAAGAGGGTCTTCAAGCTAAAACAAAATGAAGAGGACACAATCCTAAAGCACAAGGCTAGACTTGTCGCACAGGGATATGCCCAGAAGCCTGGTGAGGACTACGATGAAACGTTCGCACTAGTAGCAAGATTGATTACGGTCAGACTCATCCTTGTCATTGTCGCCCAAAACAATACCCAGTCTACCATCTTGATGTGAAGTCAGCTTTTCTCAACGGGACATTGACGGAAGATGCATATGTATGTCAACCACAGGGCTTTGAGAAACCAGGGGAGGAATGCCATGTCTACAAACTTCCAATAATAACTGCAACAATATTGGTTTTACAAATGTCTGCAGCTATTGGAAACACTAAAATAGAAATATTAGTTTTCCCAACAATAGCTTCCAATAATAATTTTCTTCTAAAAATTTTACAAACGGCTGCAGCTATCACATAGTGACCTGTATATCAACTTGAAACATCTAGAAGCATCATCAAAACATTGCGAAAAGTGACACATGACTTGCGTGCGTGCGTGGGCTCTCCAATATTTTTTAAAAATGCAACTAAGAAGCAGTCTTTTGGCAGCAAACTGCTGGGCCTAGCAATAAAATGTTGGGCGTTGGCGCCCAGCATTTTAAGCTGGGGCGACGCTCCAGCTATAAATGTTGGGCGGCTGTCCAACTTTACAGCTTAGGCAAAGCCTAATCGGACTCGGACCCGGGCCCAGGCTTTATTTGCAAAAATCATTTAAGTTTAATGAAATAAAAACATACTAAATATAATAAATATATCGTGACAAAGAGAGTCCACTGTGCGAGAACGACAAGAAAGGGTTCCAATAATTGAACGTTGTCACATCATTCATGCGTTGTCAAAAGCTGTCAGCGGGTAGAGAGAAGCCGTCATCAGCGTTTGGGAGGTTATAAACGGCGTCATTCGTGTTGGTGACAGACGCCGTTAGCATGTATAGGACCGCCGCACACAATGCTTCATTATCTGTGCATTAATTAATTCGTATGTATCTGTTTATTGTGTATTTATTCATTTTAGATTTTAATTTATTTTATCCTTTAATGTTGCGATGGCCTAGACCGGATAAGGTCAACATGTTCCCAGCGCATAAGGCGAGCTCAACTAGAGGGGTGGATAGGCAAGTTATTTGTCGCATCGACGGTCCTAAACCCGATAAGGCCTACACGCTCTCGTCATTCGCGCAAAGAGTGGGTTCAACTGGTGATGGTGAAGGTAGTAACACCATGTGTTTGTCGGATCGACAGTCCCAGACCGGATAAGGTCAACACGCTCTCAGGTCATTCGTGCATATGACGATCTCAACTAAAGAAGGTTGATATGCGCAGTTGTTTATCGCGTCGGCAATCCCAGATCGCATAAGGTTGACACGCTCTCCAACCATTTGTGCAGATGGCGAGCTTAACATTGAGGAGGTGGATGGGCAGGTTGTTTGTCGCATTGACGGCCCCAAATCGGCTAAGGTCGACATGCTCTCGGACCATTCGCGTAGAGCGCGGGCTCAACCGGAGAAGGTGGATAGACAGGTTATTTGTCACATCGATGGTCCCACACCAAATATGGCCGGCACGCTCGCAGGCATTAGCACAGAGGGCGAGCTAAACTAGAGGTGGAAAGGCGAGTTGTTTCTCGCCTTAGTGGAAATCTCTTACGATGTTTGATCCTGCGCTTAACTCCTGGCGAGTCAATAACCGTCGAAGGGGTACGAACACCAATGGGGTAGCCCCCCCCCCCCCCTATCTGATCGGGTCGTTCGGCGAGATGATCTAAAACCAGATGAGTTGTTGCGAGCGAAAGGAAGACCGTCGGGAAGCCGTCGGATTGGGTCAGGCGAGCTTCAAGGGAGTTACTTACTGTATTCCGGGATCAATGATCAACTCATCCAAGCCCACGATGTACTCCTCGAATATGGGTTGTACACCATTCTTTTGTGCAACTGCGGGTGCAAACACGGCAAACGCCACCACCTGACATTTGGTTACCCGCCTTGAGGCAGCGTTCGCCGCAAACTCCACCTCCAAACACCGCGCCAAATGAAGCCTTAATATCATCGGTGATAGTTTTTGAAAAACATTGTTTTCATGCTTCAAGTGTTTTGATAAATAATCAGCGGCTGGAAATTCATCTAATAAAAACGGTTTTTTATTAATTGCATTTTCAACTGATTATTTATCAAAAACCTAAAAAATAAAAATAACGTTTTTTTTTTTCAAAAAATCATCACCAGAAATCTGTCAATGGCTATTTTTCGCTTGTGCTTCACCGCCTCGAAAATATTCCCGTTTGTTAAAACATAACGTCTATGTGCAGACCGCGTTCTAAAAGAAATTGAAGAACGTTTAATGATCAGATCGAAATTTATCGGGTTCACAAATATTTATGACTTTTTATTTTGATCTGACATTAGTCTTGATCTACCCTTAACAAAAATTGATCTGCGCATAACAGCCGCCTGAATATTTCCTAGGATTATAAGATAAACAATCATAGTCCATATTAATTACTATCAAGAACAGCTTACTATTATATATACGAAGCTGAGTTAAGGATAGACGGAGGCTAATGGCAGATCAAAATAAGAAGATAAAGATTTGTGAACCCTTAAAAGCTTGGTCTGCCGATAAAGATTTGTGAACCCTTAACAGTTAGTTCGTGGCTTTTTCCAGTCGCCATTAATGCACCAGATCCACGCTCTAACAAGTTAGAAACAGAGTGTAAAACCCCTCATTAATTTCTAAAAGAAGCAAACAAAACCAACCATGGATCGTTACTCCCCGGAAATCGGAGAGGGAGAGAGAAAGAGGGAGAGGGGAGAGAGAGAGAGACGGGGAGAGGGGATAGAGAGAAAAACAGAGACGGAGACGGGAGAGAGTGAGTGAGAGAGTGAGAAACCTGGTAAGCGGAAGTTCCTGATCCAAAGACAAAGTCCGGCGGGAAGTCGCCTCTGTTAATCGCCGGCGGCGAGAGTCCGCCGAGAACCAGAGGAAGAAAATAAAGAGCAACAGCAAATAGGATCGCCGGATTCATCCCTCTCATCATCACCTCCTCCGTCTATTCAAACGCCTAATAAAGCTGTCTCAGTAAGCTGCAGTCCTGGAATTTTATACAGACTATACATCTGCGCTATTCATCCACGTGAACAAACGGACGGCTTGGATGTGATCTCTCGCTTTGTATTCCTTTCTATAAATAATAATTCAATTAGGGTCCGTTCGTTTGGACGGAATTGGCTTTCTGGAATTGACATTAGAGATTAGAAATCCAATTCTAGTGTTCGGCGCAACGAAATTTAAGTGGATATTGTCTTTTATATGAAAACTCATGGCTTTTACTATGAACTAAAAAAATCAAATAGCAATTCTTACCTCCGCCCATAGGTTTTCCGCATAATCAAATATTTACGCTAGAGTTTTTCGACCTACGCGCGGGTTTTTCGTCCGAGTGTGCGTTTTCCTGCAGGGTGTGTTTTTCAGTCGGGCACGGGTTTTTCGGTCGGGCGCGTGCTTTTCGACCGAACGTTCATTTTTCTCCCAGGAGGGCGTTTTTCACCAGGGCGCGATTTTTTCGCCCGGGCGCGATTTTTTCGCCCGGGCGCGTTTATTTCGTCCGGGCGCGTTTTATTTCTCCCGGGCGCGTTTATTTCGGTCGGGCACGATTTTTCGCCGGGGCGCGATTTTTTCGCCAGTGCGGGATTTTTTCGGCCGGGGCTCGATTTTTTCGCCCGGGCGCGATTTTTTCATCCGGGCACGTTTATTTCGCCCGGGCGCGATTCTTTCGCCCGGGCGCGTTTATTTCGCCCGGGCGCGTTTTATTTCGCCCGGGCACGTTTATTTCGGCCGGGCGCGATATTTTTGCTCGGCCGCGGTTTTTTTGCCCGTTGCGCGATTTTTTCGCCCGGGCGCGATTTTTTCGCCCGGGCGTGATTTTTTCGCCCGGGCGCGATTTTTTCGCACGGGCGCGATTTTTTCGCCCGTGCGAGATTTTTTTGCCCGGGAGCGATTTTTTCATCCGGGCGCGTTTATTTCACCCGGGCGCATATTTTCGCCCAGCGCGATTTTTTCGCCCGGGTCCGATTTTTTCGCACGTGCGCGTTTATTTCGCGCGTGCGCTTTTATTTCGTCCGGGCACGTTTTATTTCGGTCGGGCGCAATTTTTTCGCCCGGGCGCGATTTTTTCACTCATGCGCATTTATTTCCGCTGGGCTCAATTTTTTCGCCCGTGCGCGATTTTTTCGCCGGCCGGGATTTTTTCGCCCTGGCGCGATATTTTAGCCCGGCGCCGGTTTTTTGCCCGGGCGCGCACTTTTCACCCGGGCGCGCGCTTTTTGCCCGAGCGCGCGCTTTTAAAAATTTGAATTTTAAAAATTTCAATTCCAGAAAGCCAATTCCATTGTGCAGCCGAACAACTTACAGATATCAATTCCAATTATGTTCACCGAATTCCATCCTGCAACCGAACAGCATAATTGATTTTATGCACAAAACCAATTCCTGTAGATATTGGTTTTCTAGCTAAAGCTAATTCCAGAAAGTTATTACATGCGCGCCGAACAGACCCTTAGTGTAATCGTACGATGAAAGTCGCAGATTAAATAAAAAAAAGATGTTTATATTAGAAGCGCGCAAATAACTATTGGCAGCCCAATAATTTTAAAAATATATATATAATTTAATTTAACTTTTCTCTAAAAGCAGTCTCACTTAAAGACTCTTCTGTCCGTTTTTTCCCGTTCTCGTCAAAATCCCCTGAAAATTTCTGATTTCTCGCCGCCGATCGCCCACAACCGTCGGAGAAGATGTCTTCGACACCGTCGAAACCCTCTGAATATTTTTTGGCGACACTGAC
This sequence comes from Dactylorhiza incarnata, assembly GCA_033032865.1. Classification (NCBI taxonomy): domain Eukaryota; kingdom Viridiplantae; phylum Streptophyta; class Magnoliopsida; order Asparagales; family Orchidaceae; genus Dactylorhiza; species Dactylorhiza incarnata. Next base: position 1,590,115 of record JAWHQI010000158.1, on the reverse strand, counting down.
GAACCCTTCCAAAATCTGGTACATTTTTTTCATACTTTTGATATTTTTGTACCTCTTAAATAATATTTTTCATCTGCTTTACCATTTAGTGAGAAAATAGATGAATTTTTTTTCTACTAAATATGATTTGTTTGGCTTAAATTTTATTTTCATTTTGGGCTGTCAATATCCATCGGATTACCAATATCACTTTGTTGGACTGCAATTATCATTGGGCTGCCATTAACCATCTGCGGATTGCCAATATAAACACCCAAGAAAAAACCCAATATATATGTTTTCCATGGATCTCCACTCGGGAGTCGAGAGTCGCTACTTCGGTAATAATTTACAAAGAAATATAAATAGCAAATGGAATTTTAGATTTATGAATAAGCAAAATAATCGCTCTGACTAAAAGTATGATAGAAGTGTTACTGGCCTCTGAACTAGTAGTTATGGGCATGGAGCGAATAAATGAAATGTCGCGACTATTTTATAATTAGACGAAGTGGTTGTGTTACATTGTTGAGGTCCTGACGCACACCCAGAAGTGTATAGAAACTCATTCCGAACCAAGTGTTGAGCGGGTTTGAGTGAAGGCAGATAAGGTCGCCGAATCTTCAAATGGGCGACTCTTCGCGTGATATGAACTGTCTTCCACCCATTACATCTCGGTGAGGTTGTTTGCTGTCTGATTGTGACAGAAAGGCGTCGGCATCAAGTAAGGCATCGAGACGAAGGTCGGAGAAGATCTTGGCAGTGCGTGCTCATTGGCTAGACGGTCGACTGCGAGCCTGGCATGACGGTGGCGCCGGAATAGGAAAAGACTGGCGGCTGAAACGAAGGCCGTCGTGCTTAGGCCTGAGATCGGACTTGAAGAAGGAAGCATTAGTTTCTAAGGAGGAAGAGTAGAAAAAAAATTCCGATAATTTGCTAGTAACAGATTCATTTTGAAATAGCAATTTTCGAATTTTATGATTTATTAATAATAATGAGCAAAATTGAATTTGTTACTAATAAATATCACATTTATTATAATGATTACTTTACTGTTGAAGTCGGAAATTTGTTAATGTACGCGTGGTTGGTGGGGCGAGCCGGGAAGGCGCTCGCGTGATACACGTGCTTCCGAAAGGTCATTATCTTACATCTGATATATATGTTTTAAATACTACTATACAGTATATATATATGTATTATTATAATAAAATACAATAATGTTTGCTTGCAGAAGCATCCTAGTGCCTACCTACCCAGCTACAATCGCTTTTGAGAAAGTGCTTGCGAGCTAGCGAAATTTCGATTGGCTTTGTCTACGCTTTTGATTCAGATGGAATTAAATTAACTTTAATGTCGGCTAAAAAATAATTTATGAATTTAATTTCAAAAACCAGTAACATATTTATACTCTTATTACTTTATTAAATTCGTCTCAAGACTTTTTTTAGCCCAATTTTGTTCTAAACTTTTGATTGTATGGAAAAAAAGTCCCTCATCTAAGTTTTTGATATATATATAAAGATGGCAAATCTTGGATTCTTCTTTCTTCTCTCAAATTTTAGACAGGCTCTTGAATTCTTCTCTCCCTCTCTCAATTATCTCGGCTACTTCTCTCATCTTCTTTGAAAGGTTGTTGTTGCTAACTTCAAAACAAAAGCAAAAAAAAAAAGGCAACCAGGTGCACAAAAACATCCTCGCGCAACGAGGGCTCGGGAAAGGGCCCCACCACAAGGGTGAACCTTACCTTGCAAAGAAGATATTGGTAAAACAAGAGCAAAAATAAATAAATAAATTTATCTACGAGTTATTTATGCTTCTTCTTTAAAATAATAGATTAGATATTGGATTAAGCTTCGTCAATTGTTCTTATTCTTCTCACCACCAGCATTCATCAACTTCAACAACAAGAGTTCTTATAATTCTTCTTTAAGGGATTCAATGGTTTGGTAATAGAGTTTTTTGTTGGCTCCGTTCAAGATAGTCCACTAAGGTTCATCAGTATGGAATGATCTTATATAGTATCTCCAGCGTAGAGCTTAACCCTAGTGACACGGAACCCGTCGGGTCGTTCCGAGTCGGGTCGTTCCGAGTCGGTCCTGACACGCGCAGACATATTAATAATAAACCTAACAATCTCCTTCTATGTCCGCGATATACCGACGTTGGAAAAGGTTTGGTGTGTGTGGTGTTCAACCAGTTCAACTCATTACACAACCGTATCCGCAAGCACCTGTTATAACATATTGAACTGAAGGAAAGAGTAGTATGTATGCACGCATAAGAATAAAACATAAACTAAGCAGCATCACATGAGATTCAAAAGTACAATCAGAGAAATGCGTACCAGAAGACCTAATGTCTCATGATCAACAAAAGAGCAGGAAATAGTCCAAACAAAAATAGGTAAAGAGAGCTAAACAGTATTCTAAGTCAGAGAAAGAAAACCAAACAGATACTGTAGAAACCATCGTCCAGCAGATCATCTTTGTCAGGATCCCAATCTGCACGTGCTCCTCCTACAGTAGCAGCTCCTGTAATTTCCAACAGAGAACTTCATTCAGAATGAATTCAACCATGGAAAATGTACATGTATCTAGTTCTACAACTAAGAACGTAGTACTTCAATTAAGCTAAGAGGATATTAAAGTAGAGTATTTTTGGTTTAACCGCAGAATCTATTAACTGTTTCTAACCGAAACGATTTTAGACTTCTGAACAACGCAGCTATATCTGTGTTCATATGTGTGATATCATGGTTACTGTTCTTCTAGGGTTAATTGGAGCTCATCAAAAGTGGAATGAAACCAATCAAGATGAGAAGGTCCAAAACAAGTCAGATCGTGTTATCAAATGTGGAATAACACTCTCCTCCAAGTTAAGGAAAACGAATCCAGATGAGGTTGTTATCATCAAATGTGGAATGAAACAATTTACCAGATTCGTACTCAGCAACCCAAACACCAACGGAGCACAACATGCTAGATTTGACAAAGGAAGGAATCAAAACATTCGGACTAAGGCTGATCTCAAACCGCCTTGAGTCTCATTTCCCCCATTATTTTGATTGAACGATCTCGGGGCATTCCTTTTATCAATGGATCAGCTAGATTATCCTTTGATCGCACATCGACCAAAGTAATAATGTCTTGTTCTTTAAGATAATTCAAAAGAGCGTGTCTCAGTCGTACATGCCGTCTTCTAGTGTTAAAGATGACATTCTTAACAACTTGGACTGCTTATCACAGTACAGTCTTAAAGAAATTGACTTGAAGTCTAGACAATGGAATGTCTAAAATCAAATTCCTGATCCATTCTGCCTCTTCACCAGCTGAAGCTAAGGCAAACAACTCGGCTTCCATAGACGAGAGGGCTATACACATCTGTCTTTTGGACTTCCAAGTAACTGCAGCGCCACCCAAGGTGAATATGAATCCAATTGTGGACTTGTTGTTTCCAACTTATGAACACCAAGAGACATCAGAATACCCTTCCAAAGTAGGAGGATGACCAATGTTGCATAGAGCGTTGTTGAAACTGACAACCGGTCTCCTGAGTTCGGACCCACCGGGGGGTGTAGCCGACGCTTACTTCTCCCTCCCTAAACTCTCTGACTGGTGGATAAGGAAATTGGAACAGACCCAAGGCTGCAGCGAGGAGGTCCCGCCACACACCCGGAAGATCTTAGAGAGCTTCCCCTCCCAAACCAAAGCTCAGCCGGGCACCTTGGAGCCGGCACTAGCAGCCAACCAAGACTAGCCTAGAGGAGAGGACTCTCTCAGAATCGGATCCCCTACAAGGTGCCCTTAAGGGTCTATTTATAGATTTTTCTAGGCTGGTCTGCAAATAACATGAATCCGCCTTTTAATTTTGCTAACCGCACCCCCAAATTGGTCTCCTTATAGCCTGACTCCGCTGTTCTGAAGGGCTATTTGCAGCCCATAAGGGGCATCGTGGTCATTTCCTCCTTCAAGCTCTGGGGGGCGAGTGGTCCATGAGGGCACCACTCGCCGAGCTCCCGCTCGGCTGGGCGAATGCACGCACTCCTGGGCGAGTGGTCCGCGAGGGCGCCACTCGCCGATTTTCTCCCTCTCGCCTGCGACTCGCCCCTACTCACCCGGGGGTCTTCCCACCTGTTTCAGTCTGGACGATTGATCTGGCTGACCCAGATCTCGCCAGTTGGCTTGAGGGACCCACTCCGCGAATACGGGTTGTACACAATTCCTGCTCTTTGCGAGCGGTTCCTGCGCTCGGAAAGAACAGTCCAACCCTGTATTCGGTGAGTGCTTGCTGACTGGACCCATAAGATTCTGTGGGTCCCACCGTCTCCCTATATATACTTCTTCATGTCAGACCTTCCTGGAACGCTCTCATTCTTCGGCTCGGAGCCTTTTCTCTCCCTTGATCTTTCGCCAATTCCAATGTCTTTTCACAAGCCTTCCGCGAGACCCCTCTCGCAGGAAGTGATCGAACGCCTGGCTGCGGCCCAGAGCGCAACCGCCCCCAAGACGGCTAGGTTTGCTCTCTGGCTTACGTCCAAGCGTAACCCGAGTGCCCCTTACGTCTCGCGTCGAGCCAAGGCGATTCGGTCGAATCGTCAGGGAGGCGAGACTGCCTCGGAGTCTCCGGCGAACGCTCCTCCGGACCCCGGAACGCAGGTATGGAAATTCCTCCCATCTTTCTGTTTAGTTCCTGCCCCCTCATCCTGCAATCACTCTGACCATTCGCAAGGGATTTTGACGCTTGAGGACGGCCATGGGGCCGTCTCGAACAGTGCCGTGGTGCCACCTCTCGCGGATACGAGGCCTCCTCCAAATCTGGATCTTGCTCCTCCACCCCCTCCGGGCGAAACCATACGGCAATCTGGTAGGTTATGAGTTCTTGTCATGCACGTTGTTCGTTACTGACCGCTGTTTTTTTATATCCCTCAACCCCGACCTTCCGCCGCGGGACACCGTTCCTCCGGGTTCCCCTGTTCAACAGAACCCCTCCGTGCCTGCGATTGAGCAGAGGGTCTCCCCTGAAAGGGAACCTAGTCAGCAAGACCGCGTAGATGACCACGCGAATGCTTCAGTTCCTTCTTTACAGCCCTACCGCCCCGGGAAAGGAAAAGTCCTAACTCTCGCTGCTGGATTGTTTAAAGCGCACTCTCATTCGTCCCGTCCCCCAGGTCATGGGGAACCCATACCAGGTTAGTGACCTCATCCGTATGTAGCGCCTCCGTTTTGATTTAACGCGACTGACCAGCCTGTGATCTCGCAGGCTATCGGGAAGCCTCTCCCTTTGGGTCCTATCACGAGGGGGGAGACGGGATACCCTCGCCTCTCCCTTCTCCTGGGGACCTATCTGACTTCCTCGGCGACCCCTCGGACCACGCGACCCTGAAGGAGCGAATGACGGAGGTATTGGGGGAAGCTTATTTGTACGCAGCGGGACATCGTCGGCCAGGTGGATGGTGTGCGGATTGAAGTCACGCGCGAGCTGAAGGCCCTTCGAAAGGACTACTCGCGCCTCCTTGCAGCGGTGGAGCGTTTGGGAGGTGAAGGTGGGGAGCTATCTCCCGGGAGACATGCTGCGCGAGCCCGGGACCAGCTTCAGTTGGCCTCTCATGAGATCACCTCCATGCTCGCGTATTATCGCCCGCGAATGCCTCCGGAGACTGGGCCGCGAGGGCAGGGTCGGTGGTATTTTGAGGAGCGCTAGGCTGGTCATCATTCACTTCTTTTACTATTTCTTTTTCTGCTTATGGTGTTGAGGACATGGGACTTATTCACGTCTGTAATAATTCTTATTATGTGCCTTGCGGATGCTTTGCTTTTTGTTTATATTTCTCGCAGCTTTCCTGGTTATGCCGAATGATATCTTACTGCCGAATGTCTTTTTCATCCCTCGCGCGTATCCGTCGAGCGAGTGGACATAGGGCATTTGCCATTAATGGGCGAGAGGGACCGGCCCGGGTTTCGAGGCGCCGGTAAGGCGCGATTGCTATCCGCACCCCCGTTGCCTCGAAAGCCCAAGCGTTTTTTAGTTCTCCTATAAATAGGCGGTCCCAACTACCGTATTGATTATCCAGCCATCCGCTCCCTCTCTCTCCTTGCGCTAGCACTCACGCTTCTCTCTTTTTTGTGACTCCCGTCCTCCTCAGCATTCGCGAAATGGGTGGCGAGACCGAAGGCAGGGCGAAGTGTGGCAGAGCGTTTGTCAACCACGTCTTCGACTCCTGCGACCTCTCTGATGAAGCTTATTTAACCGCCGTCGCGGACTACGTCCCGCCGGGATTTGAAGCGCGAAAGCCCGGGTCGGAGGATCGCCTAAACTCCATCTCGTCGTGTGCTCTCGCGATCCCGTTGGAGCACTTCGAGGTGGGGTTTCGTCTCCCCATCTGGCCGGAACTCCGCCAGACCTTCCGGTATTATGGGGTCGTGCCCGCCCAGCTCAACCTCAACTCTATCGTTATGCTGGTCGGGTATGCGTGCTTCCTGCGAGAAGAGGGGATAGAGTTTTCGCTACCCGTCTTCCGCAAGCTGTACACCTTCCGCTGTTCACACGGCATCTCCTTCTTCTCGGGTCAGAGTCCACTCAAACACCAGGGTCTCCCAAACAAGAACCATGACTGGGTTCGCCGCTTCATCTTCGTCAGCGGGAGCCTCGGAAACACCCTTCTCGCCCCAGTGCAGGAGGAGGAATCAACCTTCCGGCCCCCGACTCTGGGTGGGCACGAGGCCAAACTGCACCAGCACATCCTTGAGCACGGGATGAACCTCGTCTACCTCCGGCGAAACGTCAACTCGCTCCCGCCCATTCCGCAGGGTGAGGGTGAGTTTTCTAAACCTTCTCCATTCGCTCGGCTTTGTTGATTTCATACCATTCGCTGAGCCGTTTGTATTCACAAATAGGTGTGCGAGACCTCCCCCTTCATCCGCCGCGTCCTTCTGGGGTTTCCGTGACTTTTGCACAAGCCGCCGCGGATGCCTGTCAGGAGGAGCCCTCCTCTTCCAAGTCTAGCAGCCGGAAACGAAAAACCGGGGTGCTTCCTTCTTCCTCTTCCAAAAAGTCGAGATGTCCTCCTTCCGTCAAAGGGAAGGGGGTTTTGGATGAGACCCCAGGGGCGAAAGCTCCGGCCCAGATCCCGGGAATGGGTGTGTCGGACGGGAATGTTCTCCATGCGGGGTCATCGTTGTCGCCGCCGCCATTGCCCAGGGACCACCGAAACTTCCCCCAGGGCGAGAAGTATGTGGACCCCTCAGGGGCTCCCTTGGTGAAGTGGGACAGGAATTCGAATAGGGTCTCGCTCTCCACCCTCCATCCATCATGGATAGAGAGCGACCTCGCCAGTGGTGAGGCATACGCCATTGCGTATGCCCTCTACGGTCGTGAAGATGTCGAGGTCTTCGATGCCGAGAAGACGCAAGTTCTCGCCCACGAGACCGCTCGAGCCCTGCTGCGGGCCCTTGAGCTTGCGCATATGTCTTCGCGCCGGAGCGTTAATCTGGCGCGGAGTCTGGCGGAGGTTGAGGAGACCAGGGCTATTGTTTCTGCCGAGGCGCATGAACTCAGGGTGAAGCTGGAAGCTGCGGAAGCCCTTCTCGCCAGCCGCCCCGTCAGGGAGGTATACCCTACCCCCCCCCCCCCCCCCCCCCCCCCCCCCCCCCCCCCGCGAATGACCGTTGCTTACTGCCGCACTTTCTTCTCACCACCTTTGTTTTTTCAGGACACTACGATCACCGAGATGCTTCGCGCGCAGGTGGTTAACCTTGAGGAGGAAGTCCGACTGGCTAAAGTCGAGGCCCAACAGTCGCGAGAAGCCGATGCTTTGGCACTCGCCTCAGGGAGTAGGGGGCACTTTTACCCTCACCATGAGTTAGAGCATGCAGTTGATGTAGGAGAACGCTCAAAGCGCCGTGAAGCACGCGCTGCAGGTGCTGCGGCAGGCTGGGTACCTGAAGGAGGAGGCCGAATGCCTCTCTGCCCGACAGGTCGTCCCCGAGCTCTATATCCGGATCCCTTTCCCGGAAGATGAGGACGACGAGCCGCGAGAAGACGCCCTCCTCCCGGATTCGGGCGAGAGTGATGGATCTTCTGGCGAGAAGCCTGCCGACCCCTGAGAGGGGCCCTCGTGATTTTTTGCTTTCTTTTTGTCTTTCATTTTGGATGTAATCGTGAACTGGGGCGAGTCCCCTTGGCATATATATTGATTACAAATTTTTGTGCTATCTTGTTTTTTACTCATTTGCTACTGTATCTCGCCAGGCTCATTAGGACGTTGGGTCGTAGTGTTATTGTCTTGGCCACTCGCCGGATGCTCGAAGGTGACCTAGGATGCTTTGCCCTTTCCGATCTTCCGCTACTCGCTCCACTCGCCCCCTCTGACCATTCGCCCAGGTCAGGGGTCCCGCATGGATAGGTTATAAGGGAGAGAAGAGGCTACCTTACTGGTGTGCAGTCCTCGCGAGTGCTCCCGAGGTCGACCTTTGAGAATCTAGGACCAGCCATCGAGTGAGCCTTCGGACCTGCCAGCTCGATGAAAGCCTGAACAGCGGGTCTGCTCGGGGCCACCTTCCCAAAAACTTAGAACCTGCCACCGAGTGAGCCTTCGGACCTGCCAGCTAGATGAGAGCTTGGACAGCGGGTCTGCTCGGGGCCATCTTCCCAAAAACTTAGAACCTGCCACCGAGTGAGCCTTCGGACCTGCCAGCTAGATGAGAGCCTGGACAGCAGGTCTGATCGGGGCCATCTTCCCAAAAACTTAGAACCTGACACCGAGTGAGCCTTCGGACCTGCCAGCTAGATGAGAGCCTGGACAGTGGGTCTGCTCGGGGCCATCTTCCCAAAAACTTAGTACCTGCCACCGAGTGAGCCTTCGGACCTGCCAGCTAGATGAGAGTCTGGACAGCGGGTCTGCTCGGGGCCATCTTCCCAAAAACTTAGAACCTGCCACCGAGTGAGCCTTCGGACCCGTCAGCTAGATGAGAGCCTGGACAGCGGGTCTGCTCGGGGCCATCTTCCCAACAACTTAGAACCTGCCACCGAGTGAGCCTTCGGACCTGCCAGCTAGATGAGAGCCTGGACAGCGGGTCTGCTCGGGGCCATCTTCCCAAAAACTTAGAACCTGCCACCGAGTGAGCCTTCGGACCTGCCAGCTAGATGAGAGCCTGGACAGCGGGTCTGCTCGGGGACATCTTCCCAAAAACTTAGAACCTGCCACTGAGTGAGCCTTCGGACCTGCCAGCTAGATGAGAGCATGGAGAGAGGGTCTGCTCGGGGCCATCTTCCCAAAAACTTAGAACCTGCCACCGAGTGAGCCTTCGGACCTGCCAGTTAGATGAGAGCCTGGACAGCGGGTCTGCTCGGGGCCATCTTCCCAAAAACTTAGAACCTGCCACCGAGTGAGCCTTCGGACCTGCCAGCTAGATGAGAGCCTGGACAGCGGGTCTGCTCGGGGCCATCTTCCCAAAAACTTAGAACCTGCCACCGAGTGAGCCTTCGGACCTGCCAGCTAGATGAGAGCCTGGACAGCGGGTCTGCTCGGGGCCATCTTCCCAAAAACTTAGAACCTGCCACCGAGTGAGCCTTCGGACCTGCCAGCTAGATGAGAGCCTGGACAGCGGGTCTGCTCGGGGCCATCTTCCCCAAAACTTAGAACCTGCCACCGAGTGAGCCTTCGGACCTGCCAGCTAGATGAGAGCCTGGACAGCGGGTCTGCTCGGGGCCATCTTCCCAAAAACTTAGAACCTTCCACCGAGTGAGCCTTCGGACCTGCCAGCTAGATGAGAGCCTGGACAGCGGGTCTGCTCGGGGCCATCTTCCCAAAAACTTAGAACCTGCCACCGAGTGAGCCTTCGGACCTGCCAGCTAGATGAGAGCCTGGACAGCGGGTCTGCTCGGGGCCATCTTCCCCAAAACTTAGAACCTGCCACCGAGTGAGCCTTCGGACCTGCCAGCTAGATGAGAGACTGGACAGCGGGTCTGCTCGGGGCCATTTTCTGGAACCTTCGAGGTTTCCCCGCGAGCTGCAGCATTACTTTCACACATACAAGTTAAACAGAATATTCTCATTTCAAAAGCATTAGCATTACATAGTTTTTAGGGATAGAAGCGTTTGAGATCGTCACCACTCCATGTGTGACTGAGGGGTTGGCCCTCCACATTCTGAAGGCGGTATCCCCCAGACTTTAGCGCCTCTTCCACGACATAGGGACCTTCCCAGTTGGGATTGAGCTTTCCTACTGCGGCAGACCTTCCAGCCGCGTCGACCTTCTTGAGTACTAGGCCCCCCTTTTCGAATTGCTTGACCCTGATGTGCTTGTCGAAGTACTTGGTCATCCGCCGCTTGACCTCTTCTTGGAGAATGGCTGCTAGATCCCGGGCTTCTTCAATGAGGTCGAGGGAGAGCCGCAACTCATCTTCGTTCCTAGCTCTCCAATCTTCCTCTCCATTCGTGGCGGCCTTTACCCGTGGTGTCATGACTTCGAACTCTATGGGGATGACGGCCTCGCAGCCGTGAGAGAGCTTGAAAGGGGTCTCTCCCGTAACAGTGTTGGGGGTAGTCCTTAAAGCCCACAGGACCGAGGGGAGCTGCTCCACCCAATTGCCCTTAAGATTTTCCACCTTCTTCTTGAGCAAGTTCACGATAATCTTGTTTGCCGCCTCCACCTGCCCGTTGCTCCTGGGATGGTGGACGGATGCAAACCTGAGGTCTATCCCCAATTGGCCACAGAAACTGATGAACTCCTCGCTGGCAAATTGCGGGTCATTATCTGTGACTATGGCCTGCGGAAGCCCATGCCGACAAATGATCTCCCCCCATATGAAGTTGCGGACCACCTGGGAGGTGACCTTAGCCAGTGCCTTGACTTCCAACCACTTCGAGAAGTAGTCGATCATGACCAAGAGGAATCTTCTCTGCCCACTGGCCTGGGGGAAGGGTCCTACCAGATCCATCCCCCATATGGTGAATGGCCAAGGCGCCGTGATACTCCTTAGCCTCCGAGCCGGCAAGAGCTGAAGCGGGGCGAACATTTGGCACTTCTGGCACTTTTTGGAGAAAGCCGCTGCATCTTTACTTAGGGTTGGCCAAAAGTACCCCTGTCTCATTATCCTTGCCTCCAACATCCTGCTCCCCGAGTGGCTGCCACACTCGCCGGAGTGAACTTCTTCCAAGATCCTCGGGACTTCATCTTCTGAGATGCATCGGGCCAGGAGGCCCGAGAGGGTCTTCCGATACAAGTCCCCCTCATGGAGCACGTAGTAGGCGAACTTGAACCGGAAACGTCTCTGGTCCGGAACCTCCTCCGGAAATTTCCCTGTTGCAAGGAAGGTAACGAAGGGGTCCTTCCAAGAGGGCCGCTGCTCTACTTCCATGAGTTCCCCCTCCTCGATCGAAGGACGGAACAGGTCTGTCAGGGTTCCTCCGGCTCGAGGACCGGCCTTGGCCAGGCGATCTGCTGGGGTGCTCTCCTCCCGAGGGATGTGCCTGATGGAGAAGGTCTTGAACGCTCCAATGAGCCTTCTCACTTTGGCTAAGTATCTTACGAGTGTAGGTTCCCTCGTCTCGAACTCTCCCTTGATCTGAGAGGCTATTATCATCGAGTCGGTGATGACCTCCACGTCATGGACTCCCAGTTCCTGAGCCAGACGCAGGCCGGCGATCACCGCCTCATATTCCGCCTGGTTGTTGGTGACTGGGAAATGTATTACGAGTGTCTGTTCGATCTTCATCCCGTGGGGGCTCTCCAGCACCACTCCTCCTCCGAGAGAATTTTTGCCTGAGGCCCCGTCAACCAGCAGCTTCCATGGAACATGACGAGGGGCTTGATCCTCCTCCATCTCAGCCACATAATCTGCCATGAAATCTGCCACTGCCTGTGCCTTCATGGATAGTCGAGGGACGAAGGTGATATTAAACTCACTTAACTCTATTGACCACTTCGCGAGCCTTCCCGAGTGCTCTACTCCTTCGAAGATCTGGCGAAGGGGGTGATCAGTCACCACTTGAATTGAATGGGCCTGGAAGTATGGCCTGAGCTTTCTCGCCGCGACGACCAGAGCGAAGGTCAGCTTCTCTAAAATTGGGTACCTGAGTTCCGCCTCCCTCAAGACCCTACTTACGTAGTAGATGGGCAGCTGTTTCTTGCCTTCTTCTCGGACCAGGACGGAGCTTACGGCCTCAGCCCCGACTCCGAGGTGCAAGGCTAGGTCCTCCCCCTCCTTGGGACCCTGGAGCAGCGGAGCCTGGGTGAGCTGGCTCTTCAAGGCCTGGAAGGCCTCCTCGCACTCTTTTGTCCACTCAAATTTCCGGTTTCCTCGTAACGTTTTGAAGAAGAGGGAGCATTTCTCCCTGGCCCGGGAGAGAAACCTGCTCAGCCTCGCGAGCCTTCCCGTCAAGCGCTGAACCTCCTTGGCATTCCGAGGCGATCCCAACTCCACGATGGCTCTGACCTTGTTCAGGTTAGGTTCTACCCCCGAAGGGGTGAGAAGGTGTCCCAGGAACTTCCCCTTGCTGGCCCCGAACACACACTTCAGGGGGTTCAGGCGCATCTTGTACTTGCGTAGGGTGGCGAAGGTTTCCTCGAGGTCTTGGAGATGAATGCTCACGCACTTGCTCTTCACCATGAGGTCATCTACGTAAACCTCCAAGTTCCTTCCTCTTTGCTCCTTAAAAACCCGGTCCATCATTTTCTGGTAGGTTGCTCCTGCATTTTTCAGCCCAAAGGGCATCATCTTATAGCAGTAGCACCCCTCCCGGGTGATGAACGAGACGTCTTTGATATCCGGGGGGTGCATCCTGATCTGGTGATAACCTGAAAAAGCATCCAAAAAACTCATCACAGAAAAACCGACGGCTGAGTCAACCAGCGCGTCGATCCGAGGCAGGGGATAACAATCCTTAGGGCAGGCTTTGTTTAACAAAGAAAAGTCAATACACATACGCCAGCGACCATCGCCCTTTTTTACCATGACGACATTGGAGACCCAGCCTGGGTACTGGATCTCCGATACAAAACCTGCTTCGAGGAGCTTGGCCACCTCCTCGCGGATCGGTTCTTCGAGCTTGTCGGCGAAGGTCCTCCTCTTCTGTCGGATGGGGCGGGCTCCTGGCTCAAGGTTGAGACGATGGCAAGCCACGTCTGCCTCGATGCCTGGCATGTCTGCCGCGCTCCATGCGAAGATGTCCACGTTCTTCTGGATGCACTCCAGCATCCTTACCCTGTCCTCCGGGCCGAGGCCCCCGCTGACACGCACCTTCTCCACCCTTCCTTCCTGGGTGATGACCTCCATTTCTACCACTTCCTCTGCCGCCTCAAGCCAGGCCGGCTCTTCCCATCTGCCCTTCGCTTCTCGCCCTTCTACCCGGGACTCCTCCTCTGCAGCACCTTCCTCCTCCATTGGTTCGACCTGCTCCTCCTGGGCTACCTCTATCTACTTTCTTCGGGCACTGCCCTCTTCCTCTTCCCCCCTCTTCTCCACTCCTTCCCCTGGCCCCTCCGGCCTCTTCATCTCTTCATCCATCTTCTCAGCCTCCGCCATCCAAGAGATGGTGTTGATGGCAGTCACGTAGCATTGCCTTGCCACCTTTGCATCTCCCCGGATTCGGATCTGGACTCCTCCACTATGGAACTTCAAGCACTGGTGGTATGATGAGGGCACACATCGGAAGGCACTGATGAGGGGGCGTCCGAATATGGCGTTGTAGCTGCTCGGAGCGTCAACGATGACGAACCGGCAGTTCCTTGGGACCCCTCCTAACGTCACCTGGAGGCCGACACCTCCCTCAACCTCCTTCCTTTCTCCTGAGAAACCGAACAGCGGCCCATCAGAGGCCTGCACCCTCTTCTTCTCCACCTCCATCGCATCGAAAGCCTTCTTGAAGATAACATTCACTGAGCTCCCGTTGTCCACCAGGATCCGGGAGACCGTGAAGTTTTCTATCGCCGTCTGGATCACCAGGGCGTCGCAGAACGGGTCCTCATAATCAGGCATATCTTCCGAGGAGAAGGTGAGCTTCTCTGTGGGGGGTGGGGTCTGAGAAGTTGACGCGACGTCTCTCCGGAACATCGCTTGGAAGCTCCTCTTGCGAGAGGCCTCTATCCCAACCCCACCATGAATCACCCTGATTCCTCCCCTGACTCCTATATCCGCCCTGTCCTCGCATCGTTCCTCTTCCGCCTCTGGGAGCACTTCCTCGATCCTGGCCTGCTACCGTCGTGGCTGACCTCTCCCTATCATCTCCAAGAATTCTGGGCAGGTGGCGGTCGCGTGACCTTCTTCCTGGTGAAAGTCACAATAGGGCAACGCCACCCTGTCCCCCCTTCCTGCTATTCCTCTCCCTCCTCTGGCTCCTCTACCTCCTCTTCCTCGGCCTACTGCCATAGCTTGCTCCCTTGGGGGGTGAGGGGGTCTGGGTCCTTGCCTCCACCCCGGATTGATTCCCCCCGTTTCACTTCCTTGGTACATTCCTTCCTGACCTCTCAGCGGTCCTTCCTGGTTCCTCCAACCCAACCTGTTGTTGGGTTCCTGATACCTCCCATTCCGATGCGGTCTTTCGAACCCCTGACCCCTGGGTTCTTCTCTCCTTCTTCCTTCTTGCTGCCTCACCTCAGGCTCGCTCATCTTTGCCAACCTCTTGTAGAATTCTGGGTTGGCCGCCTTCCCTTCTATCTCCTCCGCTGCTCGCTCCATCAACTCCTCAAAGGAGACAGGAGCCCTTCTCTTCAGGTCCATTTTGAAGAACCCATCTCGCAACCCTACGATGAATGCCATCTTGAGGGCGAACCCCGGCACCTCCTGCACGAGGTGTATCTCCTCTTGAAACCTGTCCACATAGTGTGCCAGCGATTCCCCCTCCCTTTGCCTGATCTTAAAGAGAGCCTCTGCATCCTTCTTTCTCTTCTTCGACGTCGAGAAGCGCAACCGGAAGCTCCGGCGCAGATCGTCGAACGCGTAGATGGAAACTACGGGGAGCTGGTGGAACCAGTCCCTAGCTTTCTCCTTCAAAGTGGTCGCGAAGAGTCGGCACTGAAAGGCATCCGACATGGGCAGAATTGAAACCATGTCCTCAAACCATTGCAGGTGCACGACTGGGCCATCCTTGCCGGTATAATAGGACATCTCCGGCCCTCGGAACCCCTCCGGCACTGGGGCCGAGAGGATCATCTCGCAAAAAGGGCTCCCTTCCCCTGCTCTGCGAGTGGTCCTCTCGCGCGGAGCCAACTCGCAGACCTCCGCACTCGTCGGGCTGCTGAACAGCTGCCGCCCGGGGAGATCTCGCGCGCTTCCCTCCGCTGGCACTTCCTTCCCAGGTCGCTGCCCCGGAGCATTCTCGCCGATCTGCTGGGGCGGAACCACGGGGACTGTCGGCGTCTCGCACTCGCTTCTCCCTGCGAGAACCGTCTGCAGGACTTCTCGCTTGAACTTTTCGAACATCTCCAACCACTCCCCTGTCGCCGGTGGCTGCGAGTGACCTGAGTCAGAACCATTTCCCCCATCTCCTGTCATCCAACCTAGCTTGAGATTTTCCTTCACCGGCTACGGTCCATGCTCACCGCACCAAAAATGTTGAAACCGACAACCGGTCTTCTGAGTTCGGACCCACCGGGGGGTGTAGCCGACGCTTACTTCTCCCTCCCTAAACTCTCTGACTGGTGGATGAGGAAATTGGAACAGACCCAAGGCTGCAGCGAGGAGGTCCCGCCACACACCCGGAAGATCTTAGAGAGCTTCCCCTCCCAAACCAAAGCTCAGTCGGGCACCTTGGAGGGTACTAGCAGCCGACCAAGACTAGCCTAGAGGAGAGGACTCTCTCAGAATCGGATCCCCTCCAAGGTGCCCTTAAGGGTCTATTTATAGATTTTTCTAGGCTGGTCTGCAAATAACATGAATCCGCCTTTTAATTTTGCTAACCGCACCCCAAATTGGTCTGCTTATAGCCTGACTCCGCTGTTTTGAAGGACTATTTGCAGCTCATAAGGGGCATCATGGTCATTTCCTCCTTCAAGCCCTGGTGGGCGAGTGGTCCATGAGGGCACCACTCGCCGAGCTCCCGCTCGGCTGGGCGAATGCACGCACTCCTGGGCGAGTGGTCCGCGAGGGCGCCACTCGCCGATTTTCTCCCTCTCGCCTGCGACTCGCCCCTACTCACCCGGGGGTCTTCCCTCCTGTTTCAGTCTGGGCGATTGATCTGGCTGACCCAGATCTCGCCAGTTGGCTTGAGGGACCCACTCCGCGAATACGGGTTGTACAAGCGTGATCTTTAGTACCTTTGAGGTACCTCATCAGCCGGTCTAAGGCATCTCAATGCTCTTTGCATGGACTACTTGTAAAGCGACTCAGCATGCCTACGGAGAATACAATGTTTGGTCTAGTGCAGCTTGTGGCGTATATGAGACTTCCAATGATCTTTGAGTACTTGACTTGATCAATGCTTATCCCTTCATTCAGACGCAATTTGACGTTCAGATCAATTGGTGTTTCAACAGGCCTACAATATTTATAGCCCCAGGTATTAAGAATCTGCTCTATGTAGTGAGCTTGACTTAGAGTGACACGTCCCTTGTCAACTATAACTTTCATACCTAGTAGGGTATCCACAAGACCAAGGTCCTTCATATCAAACGCTTTGGCGAGAGCGGACTTAATATCCCTCACGACAGCAAGGTCTGACCCCAGGATCAACGTGTCATCCACATATAGGCATATGATGACTGTTTGGTTTGACGTCGAGCGGTAATAGAGACACTTGTCAGAGAGACTTGACTGAAATTCAACGCTCTTTATCACTTGACCAAACTTTATGTGCCACATCTTAGGCGCTTGTTTAAGCCCATAGATGGATTTATCGAGCTTGCATACTTTATCCTTTAGATCTTGATGGACATAACCTTCAGGTTGTGCCATGTAGATCTCTTCATTTAACTCTCCATTCAAAAAGGCTGTTTTCACGTCCATCTGATGGGCTATGAAATTCTCAATAGAGGCTAAGGCTAAAAGAATTCTAATAGTGGATAGGTGACAGACAGGTGAATAAACATCAAAGTAGTCAATTCCCCATGTTATTTATAACCCTTAGCGACTAGCCGTGCTTTGTATCTGGCTATAGACCCATCACTATGCAGCTTTTTCTTTAAAACTCACTTGCATCCCAGGACTTTAACTCCTTTCGGTAGGTCCACTAGATGTCAGGTATTATTTTTTAGCAGCGAGTTCATCTCATCATCGATAGCTTCTGCCCACATTAACGCATCTCTCGATCTCATCGCTTCCTGATAGGAGAATGGATCATCCTCTAAGTGGTAGGTGACGAATTCTCACCAAAATCCTTAGGGATTCTATCTCTTATAGATACTCTAAGAGGAACAGGTTTGACCTCTAGAGGTTGGGAAGCAGTGCTAGAGGGGTCAGCTTCAGGTTCTACAGTAGATTCTGAGATCATGTCAGTTGATCCAGGGACGGTCAGACCACGATCTTTGATAAATTTATGTTCAAAGAAGATAGCATCTCTCGATTCTATCACTGAATTAGTGGATAGGTCCAGAAACCGGTCAACTGCACTGTCTTCTGCACTGCCTAGATAAACATAATTTATCGTTCTAGGTCCCACGAGCGGTAATAGAGACACTTGTCAGAGAGACTTGACTGAAATTCAACGCTCTTTATCACTTGACCAAACTTTATGTGCCACATCTTAGGCGCTTGTTTAAGCCCATAGATGAATTTATCGAGCTTGCACACTTTATCCTTTAGATCTTGATGGACATAACCTTCAGGTTGTGCCATGTAGATCTCTTCATTTAACTCTCCATTCAAAAAGGCTGTTTTCACGTCCATCTGATGGGCTATGAAATTCTCAATAGAGGCTAAGGCTAAAAGAATTCTAATAGTGGATAGGTGACAGACAGGTGAATAAACATCAAAGTAGTCAATTCCCCCTATTATTTATAACCCTTAGCGACTAGCCGTGCTTTGTATCTGGCTATAGACCCATCACTATGCAGCTTTTTCTTTAAAACTCACTTGCATCCCAGGACTTTAGCTCCTTTCGGTAGGTCCACTAGATGTCAGGTATTATTTTTTAGCAGCGAGTTCATCTCATCATCGATAGCTTCTGCCCACATTAACGCATCTCTCGATCTCATCGCTTCCTGATAGGAGAATGGATCATCCTCTAAGTGGTAGGTGACGAATTCTCACCAAAATCCTTAGGGATTCTATCTCTTATAGATACTCTAAGAGGAACAGGTTTGACCTCTAGAGGTTGGGGAGCAGTGCTAGAGGGGCCAGCTTCAGGTTCTACAGTAGATTCTGAGATCATGTCAATTGATCCAGGGACGGTCAGACCATGATCTTTGATAAATTTATGTTCAAAGAAGATAGCATCTCTCGATTCTATCACTGAATTAGTGGATAGGTCCAGAAACCGGTCAACTGCACTGTCTTCTGCACTGCCTAGATAGACATAGTTTATCGTTCTAGGTCCCACCTTAGGTCTTTTATGGTCTTATATATGCACATAGGCGATACAACCCCAAGTCTTAAGAGTGTCATATCTACAAGGATGACCGTATCACAACTCATACAGAGTAGAACTGAGCTTCGAGTGAGGCACTCTATTCAGAATGTAATTCGCAGTAAGAATTGCTTCCCCCCAAAAGGAATTGGGCACGTCAGCGGTCAGGAGCATAGAATTCAACATCTCTGTCAAAGTTCCATTCTTACGCTCAGCAACGTCATTTGATTGGGGTGAGAAAGGAGCTGTAGTTTCAAGGATTATGCCCTCAGTGGCACAAAACTTCATAAATCCAGTTACAGTGTATTCTCCTCCTCGATCACTTCTAAGTCTCTTAATCTTTAAATTTAACTGGTTTTTTACTCGAGATTTGAAGATTTTAAATGTCTCAAATGTCTCGTCTTTCGATTTCAATAGGCAGACATGACAAAATCTGGAGAAATCGTCAATGAAGGTAATTAGATACTTCCTTCCCCCTCTAAGGACATGACTACGAAAGTCATAGAGGTCGGAATGAATAAATTCCAGAAGTTGTGTGCTCCTAGAAATGGTCTTGTGAGGGTTTCTAGTTATTTTGGTCTGGGCACAAACCTCGCATCTATCAAATCGAATAGAGAAATCTAACAGAATGTTGTGACTCTTAGCTAGATCGCGCATCTTCGTATAATGAACGTGTCCAAGTCTATTGTGAAGTAGTTTTGGATTTATTAAAGGCGAACTCACTTGATTTATGCACTCATTTTCTAGGCTAAGTCTATACATTCCATTGATTAGGTAAGCACAACCAAAGTAATGTGAATTAACAATTAGTGTTATTCTACCGCTTATGGTTGTGAAAGGCATTCTGGACTTATCTAGCAAACTCATAGAAATTAAATTTTTGGTTAAATTTGGAGCTAATTTAACATTTTGCAAAATTAAAATTTTACCTGAAGAGAGGACGAGTTGTGTCGTCCCAGCATGCGTAACGGCTGTCTCTCCTCCAGTGTAGTTCTCTACTCTGTCTTGAACTGCTCTGACGTCTGTGAGAAGACCTCTGTCATTCATAACATGACAAGTGGCATCGCTGTCCAGCCACCACTCAGAAGACGCACTACGGTGACTGCTCCCAATCATAGCCACAAAGGACTTAGGATCATAAGTGTCGACCACCATGTGTGCCACCTGTTGCGGAGCTTCATCCTTCTGCTTCTTCGGACCCTTGCATTCAGCGGCTTAGTGACCCCACTTAGCGCAGTTGTGGCATTTACCCTTCTTCCTTTTGAGAGAAGGCTTCTTGACCGCTAACTGGGCAGGGGTGTCACCCTTAGGTGTCGGGGGCTTCCGAGAAGGCATGTTAGGTCGGGAGACAAAGTTGACAGCCTGTGAGGGCTGAACAACCTGCTCCGCGCTTTTCCAGCGATGTTCTGGTCCTCGATGTGAATGAACATTTTGAGTTCATCCAGAGTGATCTTCTCCTTCCGTCCGTGCATCTTTGTCTTGAAGGTCAGCCACTTCGTAGGTAGCTTGCTCAGAATTAGATACACGAATAGATTATCGTCCATCTTCGACTGATCGTCCTCCAGCTTGTTGCGCAAATTCTCTAGCTCTATGATCTGGGAGGTGATCGACAGGTTCGCTTTGAGGCGGAAGTTGAAGAACTTCTCCCCAATGAGCGATTTGGACAACACCTCCTCCTTCTAGAAATGTGCATTGAGACGATCCCAGGTCTCCTTTGCGGACTTGTAGGTGTGGTTGGTCAGTGCGAGACGAGGATTGAGGGAATTCAACAGGTAGTCCCTGCAGAAATCCTCATCCTTGTTCCACTGATATTCGTCTACGCCTTCGCCAGAAGATGCAAAGTCACTCTGAACTGTGTAGAAGATGTCGCGTTCCTTCATTCCTAGTTGGACTTGTATTTTCCAACTGAGGAAATCGGACGCGTCGAACGACTGCAGCTTGGCGACGTCGAGCGCACTTTCCTTCGACATCGCAACAGAAATCTATAACAGAAAAACTGAAATAAAGTCACCTGATGCGCGCGAAGACGACCGGGAAGCTTCAGATCCAATCCAGAAAAATAATGTATGTGTGCTCAGGATCAAATTTGTGAAAGCCAAGAAACTCATTGCTCCAACTTTTCTGCCTTAAGTTGGATCTCCTTTGCAAGCAATAGGAAACTCCACTGTCAACTGGATTCCTCTTAGATCCAAATCCAGCAGAACACATAAATGGTCGGACGTGGACAAAACAGAAGATGGCCGGATCTGGACTTTGAAGGCAGGATCTGTTCTCCAGGAAACGACGATGATCGGGGACTGCATGAAATCGCAAGAGAAGACGATCCTTTACGATCCTTCCGGCGACTGCGTGAGCGCAAATCTTGCAGCGGCGACTGCAGATCTTGTAACGACGAAAATACAGGACTGCGACGACAGAGCAATCTCCAAGATCTGGGACGGCAGATCAAGTTTAGGGCAAGAGAACGAGATCTGAAAAAACTTGCGGCCTCCAAGATCTAGCGCCGAGCAGATGAAAGGAATTTCTCCGAGACCCTCCTCTCGATCTGCGACAGGAAACGAACCTTCGACGGGAAAGACCAAGCACGGCAAGGAAACGCAAAACCATGATCGGGAACGGCGCAAAAGATGAACAGGGACTTGCGAATAGCTCCAGGAATCGCGAACGACGACTTGCGAGATGCTCCGATCGATCTTGCGAGATGTCGGCGACGAGAGAGATGATTCCCGTGAGAGAAAATCGCAAGGCAGCATCACGATCCAAAACAGACGAGCGGCGGCAGAAAATTGCAAAACGGGAGAGCAGACAGGGATCGAAACCCTAAAAATTCTATCTTGAGAATGTTGGCTCCGCTCAAGATAGTCCACTAAGGTTCATCAGTATGGAATGACCTTATATAGTATCTCCAGCGTAGAGCCTAACCCTAGTGACACGGAACCTGTCGGGTTGTTCCGAGTCGGTCCTGACACGCGCAGACATATTAATAATAAACCTAACATCTTCTTATTAAAAAACTCGTTGATTCTAAGATTCTCTTTTCAAAAGACTTTTTTGTTATTAAAATCTTCTTATCAAAAAACTCAATAGATTGATTCTTCAAGCTTTATCATCAAAAGACTATTCATTTGTGGATTCCTTCCTTTGGTATAAAGTTCTTTAAATGCTCTATTCATCCCATCTAGAGTAATTCTCATTTCATTTTCCGCACTTTCATGTATCTTTATCTCGGCGTTGGTGAAACGGTTAGTTTTATGCTCATTCACAAAGATTCTAATAAACAATTTCCTAATTTTCATGCCAGTAGGAGCATGAATGGTGCAGAGCTCAAATATCTCATCTTGTAAAAGCTTGCTCTTGCTCTCCTCGCAACCGAAAGGAAACTTCAGTCATAATTCCAAGCACATCTGATTCGTATTATTACTGATCAACCTATCAAAGTTATTCTCCGCAAGGTTGAATGAGGTGGACTTACCAAATGGGTCATTTAGTTGGGAGAATTCGAGCTCACCTTCATCCCTCGGACAACATCAAGGTGCAAGTGCTTGCTAATTTTGTAGCAGACATCATGAGCGTAGATGAACCTCTTCAGACTAAGGCTGATATCGAGTCGAGTTCGAGCGATTTTGGCTCGGCTCGAAATCGAAATTTTTGAGTCGAACTCTGCTCGAAATCGAAATCGATTTCGACTCGATTCGACTCGACTTGAAATGGCTCGATTCCGAGCTGGCTCGAAATCGAATTGAGCTGGCTCGAAATCGAATTGAGCTGATTCAAAATCGAATCAACCTGGCTCGAAATTGAGCAATTTTTCTCTTTATTCGTAATTGGCTCGAAATTAAATTAGGAAACATCTAAATTTAGCAAATGAAACACTTAAAGCCTTCAATATTTTTATTTAGGTTTAAAATTTAGTGTTTTTAATTTTAAAATAATAACATATTAATAAATACATAATCTTTTTAATCAATTCGAGTTGATTCAAATCATATTTCGAGCGATTCAGGGCTGGCTCGAAATCGACTCGGAATCAGATTCGAGTCAAATTGAATCGACTCAAATTGAGTCGAATCAATTGTAACCGATTCCGATTCGGCTCAATATTCGAGCGATTTTCGAGCGACTTTCGAGTTTCGAATATTATGCTCAGCCTTACTTCAGACTACCTCCCCCTATAAGTTTCTTTTATAGTGCTTCCCGAAAGTCACCCAGACTGTGGATTCTCCTTCAAATTTCTATGAGTGTTCTTATTCAACAGTCTTACAATTACCTTTCCAGTTACCAATAATCAAGCGAAATAGGAAGCTCTTCTTGCCTGTTTGAGCCTTGCGCGAGGTCTCTGTGTTGCTGCCCTACAAGCCCATACAGATTCGCGAGTGGTTGCCCTGCAAATTTGTGGAGAATATGAAACATGTGCGCCAACTCTTCTGGAATATCTAAGCAAGGTAAATGATCTCACCGACACATTCGAACAATTCACCATCCATCATATTCCGAGGGATCAGAACGCCTTTGTCGATGCATTGACCAAATGAGTTTACGTAGCTGGAATGCCCTCTGCCACCTTATCTCGTCCATCGATTACCGAGATGGAAATTGCAGTCATTGAACCAGAGGAAATTTAGATGAAGTTCAATATATGTAAACATGCACATACCATCCCCCAGTCATGAAGAAACATCAAATGGAGTGGCGGGGAGGAAAATCCGGCATATTTATGAGACTTGCAGATGTTGGTTGCATGCCAAGGGTCCTCACAAGATCTTATGAGCAAAAGGAATGACTTGTGCGACATATGTAATCAATAGGTTGTCATTGATCCCCAACAATCAGAAGTCACTGGTACGGTGAAAATGAGTGTTACGCAAGTGCACGTGCCGATTCAAGTAATAAAGTGTAAGTAAGATCGTCTCCACAGGAAAGTGTTAATTTAACGTTCACAAGTACTAATATTATCCTTTTCTTTGAATCCAAGTAAATAATTCAAAAGTTGGTTGCGTGAAGAAAAATTAAAATAGGAAAATAACTTTAATTAATTAATTTAATGGGTTTTTATTTTTGAGAAATACCAATTTTTAGAGAAGACTTTGCTTGTGGATTTCCTAAGTCTATGTGATATGAAATTTCAAAAGATTTAGTTAAATATTTGTAAAATTATTCTCCTGACGCAAATTAAATGTAGGACTCATTACCTCTCGGTCTCCGAAATCCGTACACAGCGATTAATCATGAAGAAAGTGAAATCTCTTTCTACTTCCAATGATTAAATTAGAATATGCGAATTACTTTCGTCACTACTCTCTCGAATTTCGCGACGCAGTATTTGGATGAAGAATTTTTGGTTAAAGATTTATGTGGTTCCTCTCTCGATTTATTCCACATAAGAAAATTGTTTGTATAACCTTGCGTGCAACTCCTCTCTCGATTTACGAATACACTTCAAAGAGATATACAAAGCTTGACACAAAATCTTCAAAATGTAGTCGCACACTTAAAACGGATAAAGAATTGAAGCAAATAATTTAACAGAATTGTGTTCTAATACATATCACAAAAGAGAAAGTATTTTTCCACACACAAAGCTACATATTTTAATTCATGCTAATTGGAATAAAATAACAAATAAGAACATCCTTATAATACGTGCTCAAAGACATGGTTGAAGAAGGTAAGTTTTTTCACTCCAAAGTTGCAATATCTCTCTCCCGGATTGGAATGGTTCGGCTCTCCAAGTAGGAAGAATTCTCCTTGCTGAAAATATCTTTTCTTTTCTCCTCCATTTCGTTCTCTTTTCCCTCTATTTTATAATTCAAATTAAGCAACTTCCCGGTTTTCAATTCTTGTAACCGCCATCTTCTATATTTAATTCTCCTCTTTAGAATCACATAATCAGCCTTCTAATTTCGTCTCCAGCCAGCTGTCCGCCTGTGCATAACTGCTGCCACCTCATCATATGGTTTTAAATAGCCGCGCCATTTATGCCATGTTTTCAGCCCCCGCTTGTTGTAACCTTGTTGTAACCTTGTTGCGACAAATCCGCCTGCATTAATTATTCCTCCATTTCTTTTCTTTCCATCCTGAACACTCATTTAATTCCTGCATATTAAACTCAAATTTAAGCAGAATCACCATGAAATAATTACTTTGTAATTTATAATTAATTAAGTTTATTATATCCAAGTTTCATATTAATATTCATCATTTCATAGTGCAAAATGTGTTATTCATAGACCAAATAACTTCTATTTTGGGAAGTTATCAGTCACCGCATGAAATTATGTTTGGGGAGGTATGGAGTGTGAAGCATTTGCGGGTGTTTGTAATAGTTTGCTATGTCCATGTTTCAGATGCATGAAGAACAAAGCTTGAAGTCAAAGCTATAAAGTGTGTCTTCATCGGCTACGATGAGCGCAAGAAGGGGTTAGAAGTGTATGAATCCTCAAACTCTAAGGTTCATCGTTTCTCGGGATGTAGTATTTGATGAGTTGACGTCTTATGGAGGAGATCCTAGCACCGTGTTGAAAGAAAACATGGGGGAAACAAGCCGTGAAAAAGAAACTGAAGAAAATTTAGTTGAATTATACCTTTGTCTCTAGAAGCTCCATGCTCTTCAAGCTCGACGTCGATGGAGACGGAGTCAAGAAGAAGGGGGAACAGTGTTTTAAGTCATGGTGATGGGGGAGCAAGTAAAGAGATAGGAAGTGGAGAGGTGGAGAGTGGTTCTGCTCTTAGAAGGTCGAAATGGACCATCGTACCACCGACTCACTATAAGGAAGGTAATTTGTAACAATGTGTTCATGTTACTTTACAGGTCCACTTGATGAGCGGGAGCCGTCGTGCTATGACCAAGCCGCATGTGTGAAGAAGTGGGTGGAAGCAATGGATGAGAAGATGAGTGCCCTAAAAAGAACGAGACTTGCGATCTTGTGCCCAAGGTAGATGGTGTTACTCCAGTCACGTACAAGTGGCTGTACAAGATCAATAATAAAGCGGATGGTAGTGTGGAGCGGTACAAGGCTCGCCTTGTAGCCCGGGGTTTCTCACAACAGCACGACGAGGACTATGAAGAGACATTCGGCCCTACGACAAAAATGACATCAGTGCGGGTTGTGATTGCATTGGTGGCGTGCCAAGATTGGAGATTGTGGTTGTTGGACGTAAAAACGTTTTTCTTTACGGGGAGATCGACAAAGACATTTTCATGTTGCTACCGCATGAATACGTATCTGAGGAGCATCTGGATTACATTTTTAAACTGAAGTTTGCTTGAAATGGTATCAGATTCTTATCTTGAGGGGGTGTATTGAAAATCAAGATGAGTCGATTCATCTGAGCATAGGGCCCGTTTGGTTCAGCTGATTTGGGGCGGTGCGGCTGGGCGAAAACGTCGGTTGATCAATAAGCGACGTTTGGGTTAGCGTTTACTAGACTCCGTTTTGTAATAAACGCAAAATTTCCACGTTTTCGGTCCGCTACTCCTCCCCTCCAGTTCAGTCGCAGCCCGAGCGCGTCTGAACATTCCCGATCCCGCGAGCCTCGCTGCCCTTCTTCCAAACCGACGAAGCAGCCCCCATTCCGGCTTCCTTCTTCCCTTTTGTTTTGATTATGTGAGCGAAGACGTCGTTGCATCTCGCTGCAATGATCCCGCGAGCCTCGCTGCCGTCCGGAGACGACACTGGATGTGGGCTCTTGCTTTCTGATTGCTTAGCTTGCTGCCATTGATGGATGCGGTCTTTCTCGTTGCTCTCTCTAAAACCCTAGAACCTCTTCTGCTCCGGGGATGGATGCCGGCAAATGCGGCGAGGAGGAATATATACGCCGGCAAATGCGGCGAGAAGAAATCAACGTGCACAGTAATCTCGCTGCTCGATCTGGACAAAGACTTTGGTGAAGAGGAGGGTTAGCGGATTTCTCGTTATGCCTATGGATTTACCTACACATGCCCGCTCGGCCTTCTACTGTGATACGTCGGCCTTCTACTGTGATTCGCTCAGCCTTTTGAACATAATTTCCCTTCTACTGTGGCTCGCCTAGTGATTAGTTTGTGTGTATGTGTGTGTATTGTGTTTGTGTATGTGTGTGTTTATGTGTGTGTTTATGTGTATGTGTATGTATGTGTTTATGTGTGTATGACATGTCAAGTGCTACGTGAGACTATAATTTTTTGGTGTTGATTATCTTTTTATGAAAAAAAAATTAACCAAAACTCCGTTTTTTATCAAAACAATTTTTTCAAAACTATGTTTTGCAAACTCCATTTTACCTAAACAGTTTTTTAACAAAACTTCATTTTTCAGAAACATCACTTTTCTTAAACTTTATTTTCTATCAGCAGCTTTCCATCAGCATCAGCCCAACCAAACAGAGCCATAATCATGATTATTTTGGTTTATTTTCAGTTTTCTCGTTTGACCTAGTGCTTTCAGTTTTTGCTCCCTAATTTTCTCCTCCAAATGTGAAGCGTCGCCTCTGTTCACATTTCCATAAAAAGAAAAAAACTGCAAGCCGACAATTTGAATACAAGAAGAAATAGCTATTTTAGTGAAAGGCTTTATCTCACTCTACCAGTGTATTGTACAAGTTCAGAAAAATAGAAAACCTCTCCAGAATACAAGTGCCGCCAAATTCCAGAGTTCCACAAAAAAAATGAAGGATTTCCATTTTAGTTTTTTTTGAAGATTTTTGGTGAAGAAATCAAAGCATGTCTTGCTTTGTGTTTACTCTTAGTTTTTATGTTGTATTTTTTCCTCCGGTTATAAACATAGTTTGAAACACAACAACAACAACAACAACAACAACAAACAGAACCCATATAGTCCCCAATCATTGGGGGTATGGGCAGGGGAAGATTGGAAACATACCTAACCTTTGGCACTATGCACAAAGTGACTTCTCTCAGACTCAGGGAGAAAGATCTAACCTTTGACAATAAATGCACAAAGTGGTTGCTCACAGAGTACCGCTGAAATAGTGGCCCCATATACCGTCGCGTTTGCTGCGGAATCATGCCCTCGAATCAAAGTCAAAGACATCAGAGAGGGCAGACCCAAGAATCCATTTTGATTTATGTGCACATTGATTTAAATTTGATTTGCGTGAAGTTTATCTCATTTGGATTTATCTATTGTGAATTTTATTATGATTGAGATCGAATATTGTGCAAAATAGTGAAGTAATATTGTGCACATGAAATATTTACAATTACACGTGCAATTACATGTTCTCCACTCTCACTATTACATACAACTGATTTTTCAGGTTGTACGTATACACGCTATATCTGATTACATAAACATTACGCATTACAACACATTTACACATTACATCCCATTACATTTTACATTTACTTCAGCTCTGATTGTGGCCTTGTTTGGGGGCGTTGTTTTTGCTGCGGTGACATTTATTTAAAAACGTCATCACAGTGCGCTAGTTGTTTGGTGCGCGAAAACGCCACCGTCCTCTCTTATTATTATTATTATCAGTTTAGGTCATATTTCGGCCGCACCCACCCGCTTTCGCATATTCATTCAACAACGCGATTTGGAGTTCTCACGACCTCCTCCCAATACCTAGCCGAGCGTCCAGATCCTTCCATATACCGTCGCGATTTGGAATTCTCCTCCTCCGACGAGCTTCAGAATCCCTCTACGTACGAGAGCCCAACTCCGTGGAAGTCCTAGTTTGGCGCGGCGGAGGCGGTTTCTGGAAGCAGTAGATCCATGTGATTGCTGAGATCCAAGAACCGCGATTTTAAGAAACGCGGAAGCGGTGGGAGGGGGTCCGAAAATAGCCTGCGTTTGCGTTTGCGCGCGCCAAACAGGTAGCGCTCTGCAGTGGTGTTTACTTAGAAACGCTACCGCAGATAAACCGCCGCGCCAAACTGAGCCTTCGTCACCTCCAGAACCTCTCGCCGAGCGCCCAATTTGCCGCCGATTCCTCTGATTTTTGGGTAACTCCTCGCTATTTTTTTCCCTTTGTTTCCTTTCTTGACATCTTGATATCTCCATTTATGTTGGATTTGAAGAATCATTTCTAATTTTAGAGTAATCTTCAATTTTTTTCGACCTGCAGTGGAAGACACAAATAACAAATAGACATATTTAGGTGCGTTCTCTCACCTAGTTCTAGGTGGGGGATAAATACAGCCGTATGATCACAGACGACGGATCTGCTATGTAAGAATACTGACAGTATTTTTAATTCAGAAATACGACAGTATTTCGATAAATCATGAAAAATCAACGGCTTAAATGTGCTCCTCTCACCACGGCCTAAATTTTTTTCAATAACAAAATAGCTCATGGTTCATGTGAACTGGACAGTCGCGATTTCATCTCCCAAATCCGACGGCGTGCAACTAAGCGAATTGACAAGTGCAATTGCTGAGTTGGCAAGCTGACCTTTGCAAGATAAATTTGAGACCGTCCGATCATGAACTTGATACTATCCACTTCCCATGAATTAGAGAGGATCCCGTTCCTAAGAGTAGCAGCGTGCATATAAGTTCAAGAAGTGGTTGGAAAAAGAGAGCTCAGGTGTCGATTTCGAGATGAGCAAGGTCAGGGCGGTACAATCTGCGGCACTCCTTCTGTGCTGTTATCATTACACCGCATTTCTCTGTCTTTCCGAAGTCACAAGGAAAGAGTTCCCCGCGGATTTCGTCTTTGGAGCAGGAACTTCCGCCTTCCAGGTCCATCTCTTCTCCCCGCTTCCTTTTCATTTAATGGGTGACAAACTCAATCTACCTCAGCAGATACAAAGCTCGTGATTCCGTCTACCGTGAGTACACGATCCCACGTTGTTCTTGAAAATGCTATATCGCTCGCGCGAACAGATACACTGAGCTGGCACGCGATAGGCCCGTGCATTTCCGATCGTTCCTATCAGCACGGTGGTGCGCCTGCACTGGTGCGCCGATAGGAATGACACGGCGGCGCGTCGTGACAATGTATCGACAAGTCGATAGACCCTCCGATCCTTGCATGTCGATACCTCTCCAGAAACATTTCATTAGCTACACGATCTGAACACATTTGGATCGTTCGATCTGATCTTAGGGCTATTATAGGGCTGCAATTCACCTTCATTTGGATCGTTAGATCTCATCCCCTCTTATTCCTCCTCCTCCCTTGCGCCTCCTTGCAACCCCCATTGGTTATCACCCGACAAGCTCATATCCGAGATCAGAGATCTCCCTGTGAGCTAGGAGAAAACTTCGGGGCTAGAGATAGAAAAGACTGTCTGGTGGACGCAAGAACTTGTGATCGCAACGCGGTGGGATGGCAACGATTCTCCTCCTTTTGAATTATATTCCATGCCTATGATGCTGTGTCTAGTTCCTTATTTCCATGACCGGATCTCTCCAATGGGTCGAATCCAATGTAGTGCCACTTTTCCATTTTTCCTATCCGGGCGCGTGTGACCGCACTTTTTGCATATTATTAGTGGTTTGCACTCCACGATGAAGTGTCTATTTGGACATGATGTGATGAAGCTCACCAGGCCTTATTGGTCTGGATTAGTGGTGGTTGTATGACATATCATGTTGCTCTTTTGTCTACCTGCGATGTACATAATCACAAATGATAGCCGCATACCCGTATACGGGAGACTTAGCTCTAGGGTAGATGGATTCGAAAACCTAGCTAGGCTGTTTTGCGGGCGTCCATAGGCTGGGGTCCTTGGAGGCCCTGTCGTGGCGATGATTCTATTAGGATTCTCTATGGAATAAGAAGTGCATGTTAGAATGGTGCTCGAAGCATCCGCGTGAGTGTCTAGTTTGGAACACTCTACTCGTTGCCCCTAGCAGGGTACTTATAGGCAAACCCTAATTCCCCGGTGGGTGCGTGGATCCCTAACGAGTCCTAACCTACCGTTAAGCATCCGTTAACCCGATAATTAAATATACCTTAACAATCTCCTCCTATATTGTAAATATTAGGGTCACATCACAGATTACTTTAAACAAGAGTTAATAACGACAAACATGAGTTTTTCAGAAAACATAAATATGAGTTTTAGAATACATAATATCTAAACTCAAACACATGACTCCAAACAAGAAACAGTAAGCAAAGCTGGAAAGAACTCAAAACAGATAAATGAACAGTGATCTATGCAAACAGCAGATCATCATCCTCTGGGTCGAAATCAACTTTCTCTCCTCCAATCTCCATGTGATCTACAAACAGACACAATAAGAATGTCATGAGACAAATATCTATGAATTCTAACATTTGCAAATCAAGAGTAAATGAATAGTTCTAGCAATAAAAGAACGTAATACTCTAACCAGGAAGAAAAGAATCACATATCAGCATCTCTATCTAATTTTCACAAAATTAGACAATTGATTTCAAAGAATCAAACCATGTTCCTTCGATTATTAAGATTATTACCAAACATTTCACAATTGTATTATATCATCAAGTTTGGAATGATATAACAAGCTGTGACCAATATATCATCAAGTTTGGAATGATATAAGTAATGATCATAATATCAGGACGCATATCAGCAACTTCAGTATTCGTTTTTGGAATGATACCCAAATCAACCTTTGAATTAAAAATAATTGCGTAAGTCATCAAGTTTGGAATGACTGGCAACTATCCATCTCTGGCTTTCATCAGATAGCATCTGGAATACTTCCGTGTGCTCACTCTAGATGCTCGAATGTAAGCAGACTACGGTTCTAAGATTTAAAACATAAGCAGAATATTAAGTCATACTAAATGAACCTTAATCCCATCTCCCCCGATGTTTTATGTGTTAGAACCTTACATAAGCCCTTGGTAAGGATATCTGCTACATTATCCTTCGATCTCACGTCCAATAGAGAGATATCCCCTGACTGGTGAGATGGGTCAACCAAGCCTGTTTCATCCTTAGTTGCCTTCGCTTTCCATTGAACAACGTATTTGTTGCAATGGTCTTTGTGACTTGATTGTCACAATATAGCGAAATAGAGTTCATTTTTAGACTCGTCATTGGAATGTCGATGATCAGATCTCTTATCCACTCAGTTTCTTCTCCTGCTGAAGCGAGACATAGAGTTCTGATTCCATAGAGGAAAATGCAATGCATGACTGCCTCTTTGACTTCCAAGCTACTGCTGCTCCTCCTAGGGTAAATACAAAATCGCTAGTGGATCTACTGTCAGCAATTTCTGAACACCAGGAGGCGTCAGAATACCCCTCAAGTACAGGAGGATGTCCACTGTAACATAAAACATACTTTTCAGTGTGCTTTAAGTATCACATAAGCCTTTCTAAGGCATTTCAGTGGTCTTGCCCAGGGTTACTCGTAAATCTACTTAACATGCCGACCGTAAAGGCTATGTCAGGTCTAGTGCAGGTTGTAGCATACATGAGACTACCTATGAGTTTGTAGTAATCCAACTGTCTAATAGATGAACCTTCATTCGGTTTCAGTCTATTGTTATAATCGTATGGAGTCTCACTACCTTTGCTATTAACGTAACCTCACTTCTCAAGTAGATTTCTAATATAGTGACTCTGACTGAGGGTAATACCCTTGTCAGTGAAGTTCACTTCCATTCCTAGGATGATTTTCACCACGCCTAAGTCAGTCATGCTAAATTGTGTCGTCAAGGCAGCTTTCACATCTTTCACCTCAGACTGATCAGTGCCCAGAATTAGCATGTCATCAACATACAAGCATATAATTGCAACTTTATTTGAACTTGTACGAACGTACAGACATTTATCTGAAAAGCTGGATTTAAAACCCAAGGCTTTAACACAAGTGTCAAATTTTTCGTGCCACAATTTAGGTGCTTGCTTCAATCCGTATAATGACTTAATCAACTTACAAACCTTATTTTCTAGCCCTTCTACCACAAACCCTTCAGGTTGGTGCATGTAAATCTCTTCGGTCAGATCTCCATTAAGAAATGCAGTCTTGACGTCCATCTGATGAACTGTAAAGTGTTCAATAGATGCTATAACGAGAAGTATCCTAATTGTCGCATAGTGACAAACATGTGAGTATATATCAAAGTAGTCTATTCCACTCACTTGAGTGAAGCCTTTTGCAACTAGACGTGCTTTGTATTTGACAATACTCCCATCAGGATTAAACTTCTTTTTCAGAACCCATTTGTTTCCAATGGTCTTAGCCCATTTGGGCAAGTCAACCAATGTCCACGTGTTGTTCTGCATGAGAGAGTTTAACTCTTCATCGATGACGTCTTTCCATAATAGAGAGTCTCGAGATCGCATCGCATCCTTATAGGTGGATGAATCAGCTTCAACTTGGTAAGTCACGAAGTCTGTACCGAAGCTTTTAGGTGTTTTCTCTCTACTAGATAACCTTCTGGTATCTAAACCACTCGTGTCTACAAGCTCAGTGTCAGAGTTACGTTGACTTGGCTCAGCTGGAGGCACAAGACTAGTGACTGGCAGACCTGAAAGCGTCAGATTCTTATCCTTAAGGTACATATCCTCAAAGAAGACAGCGTCTCTAGATTCTATTACAGAGTTTGTTGAAAGATCTAGAAATTTGTCTGCAGCACTATCCTCTGCACATCCTAAATAGACACACGTATTTGTCCTAGGTCCAATCTTATCTCTTCTAAGGTCAGGTATCCTAACATAAGCGATACAGCCCCAGGTCTTAAGATTATCAAATCTAGGAGGTCTCTTAAACCAAAGTTCATAGGGTGTCTTAGTCAACTTGGCATGTGGAACTTTATTAAGAATGTGATTAGACGTGATGACAGCTTCACCCTAGTAGGCCGCATGCATGACAGCAGTCAACAATATGAAATTCAACATTTCTGTTAAAGTCCTATTTTTCCGCTCAGCAATACCGTTGGATTGGGGGGAATAAGGAGCAGTCGTTTCAGGGATGATGCCATTGCTGGCAAGGAAATCTCTGAACTCCCCGGAGACGTATTCTCCACCTCTATCACTCCTTAGCCGTTTGATTTTCATGTCAAGTTGATTCTCAACCCTAGTTTTGAATATACGAAATTTTTCAAAAGCTTCATCTTTGGATTTAAGTAGATAAATGTGACTGAATCTAGAGTAGTCGTCGATAAAAGTTATCAGATACTTCCGACCTTCACATGTGACAAAACTTTTGTAGTCACATAGGTTGGAGTGTATTAACTCTAGCAAATATGTGCTCCTAGAAACCTGACTAAAAGATGCTCTAGTTATTTTAGTTTGAGCACAGATTTCACATTTGTCAAATCTGGTTTTTGTGTCTAAGGGATGTTGTGAGTTCTAGCTAGCAGAAGTAGTTTTCTATAATTGACGTGTCCTAGTCTTACATGTAAAGTCTTAGGATAGATCAAATTAGAACTAACCTGATTTACTACTTCGTTTGTTAGACTCAACCTATACATTCCGTTGACGACATACACACAACCAAAGTAGTGCAAGTGAACCATAAACGTTACTCGACCACCACTAATGTTAAATGACATACCCGCATCGCATAATAAACTAATCGAAATTAAATTAACAGCTAATGATGGTATAAATTTAACATTTTTCAAATTAAGAATTTTACTTGAGGAGAGCGTCAAGGTAGCATTGCCGACCTTCAGCACGTCAGCAACTCCTCCATCAGCAATAATAACAGTCTCTCGGACTGCAGTGACATCCTCCAGAAGCGCAGAATTGTTGCAGACGTGACATGTAACACCTGAGTCTAGCCACCACTCTGTACTGGCCTGTCCGTTACCGACCATGGCAACAAAGTCGGTGGGCGCAGTCTGATGGACCATATTGGCCCTATTATCAGGCTTCAGTGTACTAGGATCTCCTCTCTTGGGCTGCTTGCACTCGGAAGCACAGTGACCCCACTTGTTACAATTGTAGCACTTGTCTTTGAATTTCTTTACCTTCTTGCTCGTGTCCACAACTGCGGGTGCACTGGGTAACGGTCTAGTCTTGCCGGGCTTAAACTTCCGCTTAGGATGCGTGACCATGTTGGCAGTAGAGGACTGCTTGCTAATAGTCTCCCTAGCGTGTCTAGTCCTGTTCTCATCCTCAATGCAAATGAAGCGCTTGAGGTCTTTAAGACTGACCTGCGTTTTCTTCCGATACATCTCCGTTTTAAAGGAGTACCACGCCGACGTGAGCTTGAAGATAATAGCTCCTGCAACAAAACCATCTGGCAGTGGGATGTTCTCACTGTTCAGCTTGTCCACCAGATTCTCAAAATCCGCGACCTGTGGAAGGATTTCCCTTTCCTCAGTGAAGGTGAAAGCCATAAACTTGTCCATGAGGTGCGTCTTGGACATATTTTCCTCTTCCTTGAACTGCTCCTCCAGAGCATCCCAGATTTCTTTGACGGTCTTCATTTTGCTGTACGCCTCAGCAAGCCTGTTGGAGAGGTAGTTCAACAGGTAGTCGCGGTAGAAATCTTCATCTTCAATTCACTGTGCCTCGCCATCTGTCCCAAGAACCTCATCACTTACGGACTGAACGGTGTAGAACACGTTCAGGTACTTCATTCCAAACTGAGTGTTCCTCTTCCAAGTACAAAATTCAGAATTGGAGAATTTCTCCAATTTGATCATCGGAACAGGCGTAGTCCCTTTCGACATCGTCTGTCTCTTGCCAAAATACTAGAATTCCACTATCAAACTAATTACGGGCAGAGATCTAGAAAGAGATCACCTGAGACGCGTAGAGTCGAGAACAAAATTCTTCGGATCCAATCCAGAAAACTTGATGTGCTCCACTTCTCTGGCCGAACAAAATTGATGCAAACAACGGCGGCAAAAGACAACCGACGTCCAAACTTGATTACCAAGAAGAAGAGGGCTGTTGGAATTCCGATGTCGAGAAACGACGACACGACACGCACTGGATGACTGCGGCAGCGAGAAATGGAGAGGGCTGCGACTGCTTCTTCTCACGACCGGGAAGAGGAAAAGCGACCTCCTTCGACGGCGGCGGGCTCCGTCTCGCACAGAGGAACGACGATCAAGAGGCGACGCACGAACAGGCGGCCTCTTCTTCTTCAATTCACGAACAAGCAGCACACGAACAGGTCGGCGTCGGGATCGCTGCTTGGGAGGCAACCTCTTCTTCTTCGTCAAACGACGATCTCGACGGAAGAGGGAGCGATCCAGTCAGCTGCGACAAAGAACGCGCGAGAGGCAGAAAATGGGCTTCTTCTTCGTCGCTGGGAGACGATCGACGAACTGCAGGGAGCGGTTACAGGAGAGCGCGGGTGGCGTCCTTCTCCCTCCTTGCAGCAACGCGAAAACGAGTGACCACAACTATCGACAGAGAAGTCGATCTCAACAGAGAAATCAAACTCCGATCGACGCATGAATGATGCTCGAAGCATCCGCGTGAGTGTCTAGTTTGGAACACTCTACTCGTTGCCCCTAGCAGGGTACTTATAGACAAACCCTAATTCCCCGGCGGGTGCGTGGATCCCTAACGGGTCCTAACCTACCGCTAAGTATCCGTTAACCCGATAATTAAATATACCTTAACAGTGCAGATACAGATAGGTCGGTGATGTTCGAACCCTGACTGGCGACAATTCCGTCATAATCTTGTTTGTGTTTGTAAGTATAGATAGGATGGGGTCTGTGAAAGCTCTGCATGGTGACAATTGTGGAGACCTATTTTTTGGTACTTTTGGTCATGGAAAGGCCTTGAGGGTGAGATCAAGTTATGTGGCACTCGCGGAGGAGTGGCGTTGCTACATATTGGCCATAGGCTAGTCATGTAGGGTGAGTTGTTCCCCGAGATCACTAGGGGAATCGGGAGGAGGGGTATCTCTACATATTGTCCATAGGCTGACCCTCCCTTAAATTAACATGCATGCATCTAAGTTGGCTATGGCTAGTGGAAAACATGCAAAAAGTATTATCCAACGAAGTGTAGTAGATAAGAGCTTCCCACCTCTTTTTACTCTCTATATTTATTTTGATGTAACGAACCATAAGGTCTAAGGACTGATGTAAGCTTAATTCCTTACTTTTGATGTACGAGACATTTGTTTTAATGAACTATTGCAATAACTAGATTGTTTTAGACGTTCATCATTCTCTCACGCTTTATTATTATTTTCTGCTTTATTACTATTTTGGTTTGATTAACTGCGTTGGTTCAAAGTAACACCTTATAGCACGCCGCTTCATGCATGCGTTATGACTGTGGGTTTCATCCGGACCCATGCCATGGCGGGTATAGGGAATGAGATGTTACAAGTACGCAGGCGCGCCAATGCAGGACTGCCAACGCCAAAGCCCGTAGCTCGTTGTCGTAGTCCAACGTCACGTGGCGGTTAATGAAAGCCCTGCTAAAGTATGCAAAATGGTGATCGTCTTGCATCAAGATTGCACCCACCCCCATACCAGAGGTGTCACACTTGATCACAAAACAGTCGAAGAAGTCAGACTTGCTTAGAACTGGAGAGGTCACCAAGGTTTGTTGCAGGTTGTTGAATGCTACTTGGGCCTCTGGACTCCAAGTGAAGGCACTCTCTGTGACTTTCTTTACTAATTGCATCAATTGGTACGCAAGTTATTCGTAATTGTAACACAATGGTAGTAACCCGCGAGGCCAAGAAAACCTTACATCGCTCAAACAGAGAAGGGGTGTCCTATTGGAGCACGAACATTACCTTGCTCGGATCCATGGGAAAACCTGTCGAGCGACCCAAGTACTGAATTTGGGTTCGCCGAAAGGGTCACTTCTTTTGATTGACCACTAATTGGTTATGTCGCAAGAAACTATAAGACTTTCGTCAGATGGTCTAAGTGGAGCTGACAAGAGTTGTTGTAAATCAGAATGTCATCAAAGAAAACAAGTATATACTTATACAACTGTGTTTGAAAGATATCTTTCATGGTTGGCTGGAAAGTGGACGACTTGTTGTTTATGCCAAATGACATTGCTAAGAACTTGTAATGTCCATCATGAGTGCGAAATGTTGTCTTTGGTATGTTCTCCGAGTGGATGCGAATTTTGTAGAGTATGAAGCTCATTGCAATTCATCTAAAAGCTCCTAGATCAATGGGATGAGATACTTGTCTGGGACTGTATGCTTGTTTAGCTCGCGGTAGTTTACACAAAAATGCAATTGCCATACTTCTTGCACACAAGAAGGACTAGGCTGGAACTTGGTTGAATTATGCCCGCCTGTATCATATCCACAACAATTCGTTCCATGACGTCTTTTTGGGCGTAACTATAGCAGTACAACCGCACTGAGATGGATGAGACGCCTATGTGGAGAAGAAACCGATAGTATGATGAACAAATTGATGGTTACCTTTGCTGCCCTTCAAGAATGTGTACATAGTGATTTAGAAGATACATAGAGGCTTGCTGGAGATTTAGTTAGGGTGTGATCCGCCTAAAGCACATGTGTGACTCCTGTGAGTCAAAAGACACAAGTAGGCGAGTCCAATTAGTGTTGATGCCCCCCAAGGCCTGCAACCATATCACACAAAGATCTGAGAGTGCGGTGTCGACACAATACATCCAATCATACAAGGAGGCAGGAGATGGTTATATGGTGTGGCATCGTTTTCACGATCCATCTTGCGTGTCTTGTTCTTGAGAAGAGGGAACAAGTTGGTTGGAACGACTGAATGAGGAAGATGCCCTTCTAGAACCGACAAAAGGAGCGCTGGAGCTCGCTGCGCTCAAACGTCATTGTCAACTCATGAGAAGGAAACACACGTGTCAGAGGATTCACTTGGATGCCTATGATCCTTGCATACAACAGGCTATCGAGCGCTAACTTGGTTGAAACATAGGCTGAATCGGGGTAAAGCACTAGCTAAAACGTGCAGGCGACATGTGAAAGAGGCACTGAAGGAACATAGTTTAGACAAAATGATACCACAAGGCTATTGGGATACATAAGTGAGTGAGAGACACACGCAGCGAAGTGTCACCAATACTCATCCTACAAGCCAAACATCAGATGCCCTAATACAAGCTACTATTCCCCTTTATATACTTAGGGCCCTGCTCACAGTAAAAAGAATACAAAATAATAACATAAGCTGATACAGTGTAATACACAATAAAGACTTTAATCCGCGAGTGTCACTGACTGATGCGGTTTGCTCATGTAGACATGCAACACCGACTATTTGGACTTGTCCATTGAGCTAGTATTTGTATCTGGATCTCACCTTGTAACGACATTGCCACTTTTATTTCCAAGAAGTATTTCAATGGGCTCAAGTATTTGATGCTATATTTCTCATTAAGGAATATATTTGTTTGTTATATTTCTCCATGTTCCTGCCATCACAACATCGTTGACATAGATCAACACTACAGCAAATACTTCTCCCTTGTAAATAAACAATATTGATCTTCCTTTAACTGCCCAAAACATAGATACACCATAATATTTAAAAATTTACGGTATAAATTTCTGGAGGCCTGTCGTATCCCACCACCCGTACACAAATTTATTTGGTTGCATGTCTTGTTTCTCCTCTTTGAGTAAATCTTTTGCTGGACAAATATACATGTGACAGATGCATTATGCCCTAACTGCGAGCAATCACAAACAAATATTATGAATCTAAGACCAACCCTAATATGAAAGTGCAAGGGAAAACACACAAGCAACACACGATGAACGCAATAGACCAATGATAAGCCCTAAAATAAAGATGCAGATGAATGCATGCACAATCTGATGAATTAGTGAAGGTTAACGCTAATGCGATGCAAATGCAATGACACAATCCATTTATGCAATTAATTCAAACGAGAGATTAATTAAACAATAAAATTTAAAACTCTTGTCTTTAATCACTTAACCGCATAAGTTTAAATTAAGTAATCAAGGACCATTGCAAATTAGTTAAGAATGCATCAAAATTCAAACCACATGATGGATAAGAAATACATGCATTCAGAAAGTGAAATAATAAAATTAATTTGACAAAATATCACTAACAATACAAAGTAGCCATACAATGTGTAACACCCCAACCTAGTTTATCAACAAATCAGCAGTTCAGCCGGGCCCCGTGATAAGAAGTAAACTAAGTAACAATATTTAAATTGATACTTAGCAGGTAAATATGAAAGTACTAAAAGGAAACTTACAGCGGAAGTAGAAAAATGTAGCTAAGGGTAAATGTGTACCTCATCATATTTGCATTCACAGAGCCACTGAATGGAAAAAATGAACCAAACATCTGAATTTCTGAAATACTACTTAAAGTCTGATACATAGATAATTTTAAACATTTAGCTTACACCATGTTCATAAAAAAGGAAATAATATAGTACTGAAAAGAATGACAACTGAACGAAAACAACTGAACAAGAAATCAACTATAAATATGAAGGTCCGCAAGCTCTTATCCTAGGCGCAACACCCCACCTGTGACCCCTGTAATAGTAAGCCCCAAAATGGGGTCCAACTGAAGAGTAAAAAAAACCATTCTTCTTAGTGTCACTAAAATAATTTGATGAAACACGTGTGCATGCTTTTTAAAATAATATTTTATATTGAGAAAAGTATTCTACAATACTATGCATGTTTTTCTATCAAAATACTGTAAACTTAAATGTCAGTTCTAGTTCAATCATGTTATGCATTTTCATTCAAGTTCCGAAAATATTTAACTATACAAATTTTCTAAATTTCGGCATATATTTGAATTCTATTTGTCTTATGCTTGTCCTTCTTCATATTCTAGATGGAGTAGCTTCTTATGCGCAATTTTAGCGACCCGAGCCCCTACTAACGAACACAGGTGTTCTAGTGTCTCAAGAATACAGACTCGCATCTTTTAATTTCTAAATGAGATGTCATCTCTCCCAAAATTTGAGGCTCATACGGTCTGCTACGCCCTATGAGTAAGATAGTGCGCCTCTATCTATTACGAGAGAAAGTCTCGATCGTGCCTCCTAATCATTTTCTGTTAATTGTTGGCTTGCATAATTATTCGTCTGGAGGCCCTAGGTAACGCCTTTAACTAATTAAGTATCTTAAGGACATATCCATGGTACTTAGTGATTTCGCGCATTTTACAAAATTTGGTGAATTCATATTTATATATTTTCACGAAATTCGTTGGAAGTCTAACTGGATATAAAATATTTTACTTACGCTTACATAGTTATACTCATAATAATTAGATGCTCTGATGGTTCTATAATTTCGTATATTTCGCTATTACTGTATCATGACACAATACGATTTCCCATAATAATGTGCATCCATTAATTATACGCGAACATTTTCATGCAATAAATTAAGTGATATGTCTAACAAAAAAGAATTAGAATTTCTTACAGCAGTGCTGCGACGCTCGTACACAAGACGCGTCGACATAGTCGTCTAGGTTGCGTTGACACTCTTAAAATTTCTCTTCTGAACTAGCGTCGAGTTGTAACGATCGCTCGTACCTTGAAATACATCATCCACTTTATTCAATTAGTTGAGCACGACTATAACCATCATCCTAAAGTTGAAAGGGATTGAATTGAAGAAATATCTAGAAAGGGCTGCTACCTTGCTCCAAAACAGCGGAACCCTACACCGCAAACCAACCAATTTCTGAATTGGAAGGGGGTCGAGAGTTTTGATTCCTGGAATCGAAGACGAAGAAACATAAGACGACTGAAATTTGCTAGGATAAGTGCCGAAAATATCTTCTAGATGCCGGAAGAGAAGTGGGGTTCGATTTCATAGCCAAAGCTTCAGGAAAACTTACCCAAAACGACAATGATCCGCAGATTAGGGTTGGAGGAATGTCCCAAACAAGTTTTTCCGCGAGATCTAGAGGAAGAAAAGACCCGTCGATGACTTCTGCTGAAATCTGGAAGAAGAAAAGAAACAAAACTGTCGACTGCTCGTTGGAGGATCGTCGGGACGCCGACTGCTTCGCCTCACGCAACTGGAGTCGTCGTCTGCGGGTAAAAAGGGGAGCGGAAGCTTCGACGCTTGACGGTGAGGCAAGGGAGACGAGAGGGAACTGCTGAAGACCAGCGACGTCTACGAGAGGAAGGAATTGCCGCAGTTTCGTTCTGTCTGTTGACTGGGAGAGGATTTAAAGGCGTGAGAAGCTTAGGGTAATGATTCCAAAAGAAAATCGTGGGGGAGAAAATAGTATGAGCGACAGTTTCGAAATCGTGGCTATCGGTTTAAACCCTATGGCTGAAGAAGGAAAACTAATTTCCTCTAAATTATAAATCTGCCATTGCTTCAACAACTTATTATTTATGTATATCCTGCACTCGCGCACCCTACTCATTTGCGCCGTAAAACCTCTTAATATGTGACATTATAAAATAAATGACGATACGACGAGTAATACAACACTAACGAGTATAAATACCTCGATTCGTCGATGACGCCGATCGTTCTTATACGCGATCGGATCCTGCAATTAAAAGAATGCGACACATAAATTTTTGGGTGTTACAAATCTCCCATCCTAATAAAATTTTTGTCCTCGAAAATTACAATCATACCTGAGTCAAAAAGGAAGGCATAATCTCCATTGTTTCGTAGTTCATCTTCTTTTTCCCAAGTATACTCTGGTCGGCCACAGTTCATCCAAAGGACTTTTACGAAACTGATTTCTCTGCTCCTGAGCTTCTAAATCCTTGAGTCCACTATCCTGACTGGTTTGATGTTGATACTAAGATTTGATTCGATCGGCGCATCTTCAGTACTGATCACCTGACTAGGATCTCTGACTGCTGTCCTCAGGTAGGAGACGTGAAATACGTCATGTAATCCACCCATTTCTTCAGGCAAGGCTAACCTGTATGCAACCTCACCAATGCGTTCAAGTATCTCAAATGGACCAACGAACCTTGGACTCAATTTCTTCATCCGCTTGATTCTAGAGACACCCTTGACTGGTCTGACCTTCGGATAAACAAAATCTCCAACATTGAATTCCACTGATCCATGCCTCTGATCATAATACTTGGCTTGTCTGTCTTGGGTTATCTTCATACGACCCTGAATAAGTCTGTCTCGAGCGGTCTTCTCAATTCAGGATTCTTTATTATCAATCCAGGATTCTCCTTCATTCCGCGAGTTTAATTCGCGAGGTCATCACTTCAGCAATTAAGGTGTTCTCCTCTATATTCGTGAGTTCATACTCGCGAGGTCTTCGTTTCAGCAATTAAGGTATTCTCCTTCATTCAGTGAGTTCAATTCGCGAGGTCATCACTTCAACATATGGTGTTCTCCTTAATTCCGCGAGTTCAATTCGCGAGGCCATCACTTCAGCAATTAAGGTGTTCTCCTCTATATTCCGTGAGTTCATACACGCAAGGTCCCTGCTTCAGCAATTAAGGTGTTCTCCTTCATTCCGCGAGTTCAATTCGCGAGGTCATCACTTCAACACATGGTGTTCTCCTTAATTCCGCGAGTTCAACTCGTGAGGTCTCCGCTTCAGCAATTAAGGCGTTCTCCTCTATATTCCGCGAGTTCATACACGCGAGGTCTTCACTTCAACAATTAAGGTATTCTCCTATATATTCCGTGAGTTTATACTCACGAGGTCTTCACTTCAGCAATTAAGGTATTCTCCTTCATTCCACGAGGTCATTACTTCAACATATGATGTTCTCCTTAGTTCAACTCGCGAGGTCTTCGCTTCAGCAATTAAGATGTTCTCCTCTATATTTCGCGTGTCTATACTCGCGAGATCTTCGCTTCAGCAATTAAGGTGTTCTCCTCTATATTCCGCGAGTTCATACTCGCGAGGT
The DNA here is from genome assembly GCA_033032865.1 of Dactylorhiza incarnata. Classification (NCBI taxonomy): domain Eukaryota; kingdom Viridiplantae; phylum Streptophyta; class Magnoliopsida; order Asparagales; family Orchidaceae; genus Dactylorhiza; species Dactylorhiza incarnata. The sequence goes on along the minus strand of JAWHQI010000158.1, from coordinate 1,546,921 downwards.
CTTCGCTTCAGCGATTACGGTATTCTCCTTCATTCCGCGAGTTCAATTCGCGAGGTCATCACTTCAATATATGGTGTTCTCCTTAATTCCGTGAGTTCAACTCAAGAGGTCTTTGCTTTGGCAATTAAGGTGTTCTCCTCTATATTCCGCGAGTCCATACTCGCGAGGTCTTCGCTTCAGCAATTAAGGTGTTCTCCTCTATATTCCGCGAGTTCATATTCGCGAGGTCTTCGCTTAAGCAATTAAGGTATACTCCTTCATTCCACGAGTTCAATTCGCGAGGTCATCACTTCAACATATGATGTTCTCCTTAATTCCGCGAGTTCAACTCGCGAGGTCTTCGCTTCAGCAATTAAGGTGTTCTCCTCTATATTTCGCAAGTTCATACTCGCGAGATCTTCGCTTCAACAACTATTGTGTGCTCTTTAATTCCGCGAGTTCATACTCGCGAGGTCATTGTTTCAACAACTGTATTATTCATTTCATCTCTTCAATGACTCGTACCGGCAAAGACATCTCCAACTACTCATCTCTACTGGATCCAGAGGAAATTTATATTTGTCAAGTAGCCAAGTACTTATTTGCGATGAGTGTTCTTACTCGGGTGATCTTATTCAGCAACTTATACTTCACGGTGACGACTTAAAGGACAATTATTCGTAACTCACCTCGGCAAGAAAACGTCATAAATCAGGTCATGAAAAAATATGTGAGTTCCTTTTATTATTATTATTATTATTTCACTACATAAATCAACATCACCCTTTATTGCAAAATTCGTAAGAACTGGAGCGAACATCCACTTGAAGGAATATGATGTCCCCAAAGATGATCAAGAGTGTGAATTGAAGTCCTTGAGCTGTGTTCTTGACGTAGTCCGAGTCTCTGCACGAGCTCCTCTCCTGCATACCGGCTACTTACCTCCTCGAGTGAGTTGAAGTCCTCGAGCAGTTTTGTTGTCGTAGTCCGAGTCCCTGCACGTGCTCCTTTCCTGCATACCGACTACTTGTCCCCTCAAGTGAGTTGAAGTCCTCGAGCAGTGTTGTTGCCATAGTCCGAGTCTCTGCACGAGCTCCTCTCCTGTATACCGGCTACTTGCCCCCTCGAGTGAATTGAAGTCCTCGAGCTGTGTTGTTGTCGTAGTTCGCGTCCCTACACGAGCTCCTCTCCTGCATACCGACTACTTGCCCCCTTGAGCGAGTTGAAGTCCTCGAGCAGTGTTGTTATCGTAGTCCGAGTCCCTGCACGAGCTCCTCTCCTGCATACCGACTACTTGCCCTCTCGAGTGAGTTGAAGTCCTCAAGCTGTGTTGTTGGCGTAGTCCGAGTCCCTGCACGAGCTCCTCTCCTGCATAACCGGCTACTTGCCCCCTCGAGTGAATTGAAGTCCTCAAGCCGTGTTGTTGTCGTAGTCCGCATCCATGCACGAGCTCCTCTCCTGCATACCAGCTACTTGCTCCCTCGAGTGAGTTGAAGTCCTCGAGTAGTGTTGTTGCCGTAGCCCGAGTCCCTGCACGAGCTCCTCTCCTACATACCGAGTACTTGCCACCTCGAGTGAGTTGAAGTCCTCGAGTTGTGTTGTTGCCGTAGTCCGCATCCCTGCACGAGCCCCTCTCCTGCATACCGTTACTTGCCCCCTCGAGTGAGTTGATGTCCTCGAGCAGTGTTGTTGTCGTAGTTCGAGTCCATGCACGAGCTCCTCTCCTGCATACCGACTACTTTCCCCCTCGAGTGAGTTGAAGTCCTTGAGCTGTGTTGTTGCCGTAGTCCGCGTCCCTGCACGAGCTCCTCTTCTGCATATCGACTACTTGTCCCCTCGAGTGAGTTGAAGTCCTCGAGCAGTGTTGTCGTAGTCCTAGTCCCTGCATGAGCTCCTCTCCTGCATACCAACTACTTGCTCCTTGAGTGAGTTGAAGTCCTCGAGCTGTGTTGTTGTCGTAATCCGCGTCCCTACACGAGCTCCTCTCCTGCATACTGCCTACTTGCCCTCTCGAGTGGACTCCTTGAGCAGAGTGATGCCGTAGACCAGGCCTGTGCACTGGGCTCCTCTCCTGCCGGCCGGCTACTTGCCCTCTCGAGTGAGTCCAGGTTCACCTCCTTCAGTTGAGCTCGCTCGTTTAGCGAATGACCTGGGAGGTGTAAACTTCTCTCCACCTCCGGTTGAGCTCGGCTTTTGGGAGGTGTCTATCTTCTCTCCACCTCCAGTTGAGCTCGGCTCCTGGGAGGTGTCGACCTTCTCTCCACCTCCAGTTGAGCTCGACTCTTGTGAGGTGTCGACCTTCTCTCCACCTCCAGTTGAGCTCAGCTCCTGGGAGGTGTCGATATTTTCTCCACCTCCAGTTAAGCTCGGCTTCTGGGAGGTGTCGACCTTTTTTCCACCTCCAGTTGAGCTTCGCTCCCGGAAGGTGTCGACTCTTCTCCACCTCCAATTGAGCTCGCTTGTCCAGCGAATGGCCTGGAAGGTGTCGACTCTTCTCCACCTCCAGTTGAGCTCGCTTGTCTAGCGGCCTGGAAGATGTCTTCTCTTCTCCACCTCCAGTTGAGCTTCGCTCCTGGAAGGTGCCGACTCTTCTCCACCTCCAGTTGAGCTTCGCTCCTGGAAGGTGTCAACTCTTCTCCACCTTCAGTTGAGCTTCGCTGCTAGAAGGTTTCGACTCTTCTCCACCTCCAGTTGAGCTCGCTCGTCTAGCGAATGACCTGGGAGGTGTCGACTCTTCTTCGCCTTCAATTGAGCTCGCTCGTTTAGCGAATGACTTGGGAGGTGTCAAATCTTCTCCACCTCCAGTTGAGTTTTGGTCCTGGAAGGTGTCGACTCTTCTCCACCTCCAGTTGAGCTTCGCTCCTAGAAGGTGTCGATTCTTCTCCACCTCCAGTTGAGCTTCGCTCCTGGAAGGTGTCGACTCTAATCCACCTCCAGTTGAGCTTCGCTCCTGGAAGGTGTCGACTCTTCTCCACCTCCAGTTGAGCTTCGCTCCTGGAAGGTGTCGACTCTTCTTCGCCTCCAGTTAAGCTCGCTCGTTTAGCGAATGGCCTGAGATGTGTCAAATCTTCTCCACCTCCAGTTGAGCTTTGTTTCTGGAAGGTGTCGACTCTTCTCCACCTCCAGTTGAGCTTCGCTCCTGGAAGGTGTCGATTCTTCTCCGCCTCCAGTTGAGCTTTGCTCTTGGAAGGCGCCGACTCTTATCCACCTCCAGTTGAGGTCGCTCGTCTAGCGAATGGCCTGAGAGGTGTCGACTCTTCCTCGCCTCCAGTTGAGCTCGCTCATTTAGCGAATAACATGAGAGGTGTCAAATCTTCTCCACCTCCAGTTGAGCTTTGCTCCTGGAAAGTGTTGACTCTTCTCCACCTCCAGTTGAGCTTCGCTCCTAGGAGGTGTCGACTCTTCTCCACCTCCAGTTTAGCTTCGCTCCTGGAAGGTGTCGACTCTTCTCCACCTCCAGTTGAGCTCGCGTCTAGCGAAAAGTCTGAGAGGTATCGACTTTTCTTCGCCTCCAGTTGAGCTCGCTCATTTAGCGAATGGCCTGGGAGGTGTCAAATCTAATCCACATCTAGTTGAGCTTCGCTCCTGGAAGGTGTCGACTCATCTCCACCTCCAGTTGAGCTCGCTCGTCTAGCGAATGACCTGAGAGGTCTCGACTCTTCTTCGCCTCCAGTTGAGCTCGCTCGTTTAGCGAATGGCCTGAGAGATGTCAAATCTTCTCCACCTCCAGTTGAGCTTCGCTCCTGGAAGATGTCGACTCTAATCCACCTCCAGTTGAGATTCACTCCTGGAAGGTGTCGACCCTTCTCCACCTCCAGTTGAGCTTCGCTCCTGGAAGACGTCGACTTTAATCCATCTCAAGTTGAGCTTCGCTCCTGGAAGGTGTCGACTCTTCTTCACCTCCAGTTGAGCTTCGCTCCTGGAAGGTGCCGTCTCTTCTCCACCTCCAGTTGAGCTCGCTCAGCTAGTGAAGGGCCTGAGAGGGACATTGAGTGACATATCGTCCAGTGCCCATCTCTCCGAACCACTGGTCTTACATTGTTTTTTCGAGCTCGTATCGAGCCCGAAAAAAGCGGGGATTGTGTATGACCTGTAATTCGTCGAGATCAAAAATGTCTGAGGACAACACAGAAGACCTTGCCCACCTGGTGCGAGCACAGAAAACCTCGCCCACCTGGTGCGAGTACAGAAGACCTCACCCACCTGGTGTGAGTACAGAAGACCTCGCTGGGGCGAATATAGAAGACCTCGCCCACTTGGGGCGAGTACAGAAGACCTCGCCCACCTGGTGCGAGTACATAAGACCTCGCCCACCTGGGGCGAGTACAGAAGACCTCACTCACCTGGGCGAATTGATACGCGGAAAATGGTTTATACGTAAATGCACGTGTCAGATCAAGTAATAAAGTGTGAGTAGAGATCGTTCCCACGGAGAAGTGATTAATTTAGTGCTTGCAAATACCAGTTACACCGTTTCTTTAAATCCAAGTAGATCAAGTGAGGTGATTTTGAAAAATAATAAAAACTCGAAATGAAGATTTATACTAAATAAACTACTTAAAAATACCTTTTTATCAGTTCGGAAAAATAATTTTGTATTTCTGATTTTCTATGTCTATTATGATGATGTTTGAAAGTACTATTCTACAAGATTGTTCTTTAATTTATCTTGCAATGATTTTATAGAAGAACTCTTCATCTCTCGATATCGGATATCTTGATATCTTACACTCCCCTAGTCATCTCTAACATAGGCGAAATGAAAATATTATGAAGAGTAAAAATTAAGGTCGCTAGCAAAAAGAGAAAATCTCTTTCTCCCTTCTATCCTATAGTGAACTTATAAAACACTTACACTTCTACTCTCTCGAATCTTGAAGCGCAGTAAAATCAAAGAAACTTTGGTTAAAAATTTACACCACTCATCTCTCGATTCTCGCGATGCAATCAAATAGCTTTCACACTAATACTACGCAACTCATCTCTCGATTCTCGTGGCGCAATAAAAGATAAAAGCATAATCCAAAGGTTTCATTATCAAATTCGTAAGTTCCATAAAGATAAATTATAAAACAAACTTAAAATTAAAAGAAATTCATCATCAAAACACACATTATACTCTCATCATACAAGACTATGAGAGTTTAGTTCATAACTGAGATCAAACACAACGAAATTAGAGAGATCTTACAAAACATGATGCAAGAAATTTGGATCGCTTCTTCTTCAATGGTGTCTTCTTCCTCCAAAGAGCCGCTTAAACCCTAGATCTCAAATTCCTCTTGTGTGAAAACGTGTAAAGATGCTTTTTTTCTCCTCTTTTCGTATATATAGTCGTGCGCCCCATTAGTATTCTCAGATTAGCCGAATAGATGTGTCCAATCCCTTGGGTAACCGCCAATTTGAATGATTTTCGGATTTTAAAAATTCAGGTTTCGCCGATTTGTTGCAACATATTTAAAAATGTTGCAATATATTTCTTTCTGACTGCTTTTCTGTGCCCAACAACAATAATTATATTGCAACATAGTCGCAACATTTTTCCAGCACTTCTCTTACGTCTTCTCTTCGACCCCTTTAACTTGGTTTCTTCAAAATTTTTACAATAAAAACATACGAAAATATCCAAACATGATCTGAATAATAAATTTTTAATATTTAATACATTTAAATCCATATTTATCATACATATTAGATAAATTGGTCAAAATTATGGATCAAGATAATTTTTTTTTGATAAGTTATCACACCTCCACACTTAAACCTTTGCTAGTCCCGAGCAAAGATTAATCACTATTAACATATAAATTTGAGTCACCTTACCTTTGAGCATAATTGATTAAGCTTACTCAAGTGATTCGCAATAATAATTGGTGGACATGTCAATCGTTAAAACTTCAAACATGCACAAATCCATTAGTTTGATAAGAGTTAAAACTTAATTATGATTTTCTAGTGTTGTGTGTGACATTCTTTAAAATTATTCACTCTCAAACAAATTAACTCATTCAACTTCCTTATAATTGGAAAGAATAAGAATAAACCGAGTCTTTGATTTAGCCTTCACAAGAGTTTAGTAGTTCAATTTGAAAAGAAAGCATAAGGACTTGCGGTAGGAATGACTTTGGCTTGGTAAGAAACTTATGGATAAATTTTGATAGTTGACAGAATTTTCCTAGTTAATATTCTTAATAACTCTCCATACTTTGAGGTTTATTTCTCAATCATCATCATTTTTTAGTCCATAGTTGGGATCATTCCAAGTAGGTGTACGCATACTTAGGCCACATATCACTATGCCACTTATACATTTTTTTTATATCATAGTTGAGATCATTCCAAGTAGGTGTATACATACTTAGGCCACATATCACCATGACACATTTTTTCTTTTTCTATTAAACACAAAAAGTTGGAAAGTTTACTAAGAAATAACTAGTAAAATTATAGGGAAATTATGCATTGTCAATTTGTATCAAAATGACAAGACTCAAGCTCAAAGAATCATGAATAATAAAAATAATTGTAGGCTTTGTGGTGCGAAATTATCTAAAGGTGTCCCTACTCATTTTTATCAATTAACTACATACACTTCATGTCTTAAACAACATCGACTCAGTTCTTGCTCATCCTTCCACCATTATATTTATAAGTTAATAAATTTATTTTGTAGGGAGCAAGCTCTTTTTAGAGAATATAGTGCATGAAAGAAATACTTAAAAGAGCTCTAACGTATCTTACTAACTTCAAAATCATAATCTAAACTCTTAGGATTGATTAGCCTACCCAAATCAAATTGAATAACTTGAATAACGAATACTTATTAAGGATAACAAGAATAAAGCTCTTCAAATTAGTATTAATAGATTATTTTTCACTCATTCGGTAGAGGTTATCCCACCCTCACACTTATTCCTTTGCTAGTCCCTAGCTAAGATATTTCTTGAAGAATGGGTACAGTAAATCACATTTGAATAAAGAAAGATTTAATTATGCAAAAGAAAAAATGTATGTAAATACTCCCATGGAATCAGAAATTCAAAGTTTTTTCACATCTCTTCTCTTTACATACTCAGGAGGCAAAATAAGATCAAAGATTTTGATGCTAGACCCAAATAAAGTGTACCTACAGTGACGAGTTTCAACAAACAAGAAAAATAGACAAATAAAAAAAACTAATTAAACTAGACTTGGAAAAATAAAAAATGCAGGAAAAATAAGATAACTACTGATTTATTGTCTCCTCAGCATGACTTATTAAGGTCTTAAAAATATTCTAGATTAATTGCCTGTGAAAGATAATGTGAACAGGTAACTGCCTTAATATCCGTCGCGGTAACGTGTACCGATACGGAGATAGCACAGTTACTCCCTCTCCTGAGTAATAATACCTAAATTTCACAGATAAGGGAAATAAAAAATAAGAGGTCTCCTCCTCACTCATCTCATCAACCTGCATAGGCTTAGACGGCGAAGGGATTTTTGGAAATAAATTAGAAGAAAGACATAAATAATTTAAAATTGAGAGAGTGGTCCCGGTCTCACTCCCAATAGGCTCCAAAGCCCGTACATTGCTGTCGACATCCAAGGCGGGGCAAGAGATATCAGAGAGTATAGAAGTTACACAAGCGACATGATCATAATCAACGAGTAAGGAATTGGATACTTCCTCAACCGGTGAGATGTCCTCATCGAACTTTTGCGACTCGACTACAATTTCGGTAACCTCGCCCTGCTGGATGGCTACAGCTGGATCAACAGAAATGAGTGCAGAAAATTTATGCAATGGAGGAACTGCGTCAAATGCAATATCAGAGAATATAAGGATTGGTTCTTCTTGGGGTGAATCCAAAAGAGAAGATGAATGCGTAGGGAGAGGAAGTACCACCATGTCATTACACCGATCATCGAAAATTATGATAGAAAAATTCGCAGCACTCCCCCATAGACAAGATAGTACTGCGTATATATTATCAGTGGTAGAAGGAACGTCAGAATGAGAAGAGGACGAGACGATTAGAATAGCCGGTTCATCCTCCTCCCTTTTTACGTTGAAATGCAGCGCTGTCTTTTAATGCGTGGTCGGTGCTATGACAAAACAAACATTGTTTTCCATTTCTTTTCGGCTTTTGAGGGGTCGAGCTGAAATAAGAGAACGATACTTGTTGTGGATTTGCGTAATTATAAGAATTATGCTTGTCATATGATGTATCATATGATATTGGTACTCCATAAGGTGAGTCATATGATGTATAACCACGGTCTTCTATATAACATTCATCACGATTATGATTATATGACCCGCACCATCGACATTGAGAGTAAGAAAACATAATGTTGCAGGGGTGGATTCACAAATTGAAATGATGCATAAACTAACTGTACAAATACAAAACCATTATGGAGGCCCGCTTAAAAAATTTAAAATAACAAAGAATTTTTTTTAAAAAAGACAACTTCACAATTAATTTATCTAATAGAAAAATAAAAACTTGAGCTCTAAATACTCAGGATTACTAATATTGCAAGAAGACATTAAATTAGCTTACACTTTCTCGGCAACGGCGCCAAAAACATGATACGCGAAAAATTGTTTATACGCAAGTGCACATGTCAGATCAAGTAATAAAGTGTGAGTAGAGATCGTTCTCACGGAGAAGTGATTAATTTAGTGCTTGCAAATACCAGTTACACCATTTCTTTAAATCCAAGTAGATCAAATGAGGTGATTTTGAAAAATAATAAAAACTATAAATGAAGATTTAAACTAAATAAACTATTTAAAAATATTTTTTTATCAGTTGGGAAAAACAATCTTGTATTTCTGAATTCTGATTTCCTATGTCTATTACGATGATGTTTGAAAATATATTATACAAAATTGTTCTTTAATTTATCTTGCAACGATTTTATAGAAGAAGTCTTTATCTCTCGATATCGAAAATCTTGATATCCTACACTCCCCTAGTCATCTCTATCATAGGCGGAATGAAAATATTATGAAGAGTAAAAATCAAGGTCGCTAGCAAGAAGAGAAAATCTCTTTCTCCCTTCTATGCTATAGTGAATTTATGAAACACTTACACTTCTCCTCTCTCGAATCTTGAATCGTAGTAAAAACAAAGAAACTTTGGTTAAAAATTCACATCACTCATCTCTCGATTCTCGCAGTGCAATAAGATAGCTTTCACACTAATACTACGCAACTCATCTCTCTATTCTCGTGGCGCAATAAAAGATAAAGCATAATCCAAATGTTTCATTATCAAATTCATAAGTTTCATAAAGATAAATTATAAAACAAACTTAAAACTTAAGAGAAATTCATCATCAAAACACACATAGTACTCTCATCATACAAGACTATGAGAGTTTAGTTCATAACTGAGATCAAACACAACGAAATTAGAGAGATCTTACAAAACATGATGCAAGAAATCTGGATCGCTTCTTCTTCAATGGTGTCTTCTTCCTCTAAAGAGCCGCCCAAACCCTAGATCTCAAATTCCTCTTGTGTGAAAACGTCTAAAGATGCTTCTTTTTTTCTCCTCTTTTCATATATATAGTCGTGCGCCCCATTAAGAATATCAGATTAGCGAATAGATGTGTCTAATCACTTGTGTAACCGCCAATTTGAATGATTTTTGGATTTTAAAAATTCAGGTTTCGCCGATTTGTTGCAACATATTTAAAAATGTTGCAACATATTTATTTCTGACTGCTTTTCTGTGCCCAACATCAATAATTATGTTGCAACATAGTCACAACATTTTTCCAGCACTTCTCTTACGTCTTCTCTTCGACCCCTTTAACTTGGTTTCTTCGAAATTTCTACAATAAAAACATACGAAAATAGCGATAATATCCAAACTTGATCAGAATTGTTGCGGGTCGCTCGGATGCTCTGGTAGACCGGTCGAATTGAACCGCCTTAGCTCGGAAGCGAACCGAGCGCGCAAACAGTCAATGAGTGAATTAGTAAGTGACACGAAGACTTTTAACGTGGAAAACCCGGAAAGGGTGAAAAACCACGCGTCCGGAGCTGTGCCGACCAACTTCCACTATTTGCTGGGAGGTTACAATTAAAAATTAAGAACTCGAGCGTGACAGGCCGCTGCTCGTTATAATGATAGAGAGAGAGAACTCCGATGGTGACATACCACCTTTCGAAAAACTAAGTATTTCTTCTTCTGAGAACGGTAGTGAGAACAAAAGTGAGAACACTGAGTCGCCTTTCGGGATTCGAAGGATTCCCTAATCACTTGGGAAGATAGTATTCCGGAGCGAAGGAAATCTCCAAGTCCACAAAGGAGATCTTTGAAGCCCGAAGGAGAACTCAAAGAAAATCTTCAACGGAGCTCTCTCGGGTGCAGAAAGCAAGGTCCCCTGAAATGAAGGCCCTGGGCTCCTTTTATAGCTTTGGCCGGGGGTAGCCCGATAATTTTGCCGTCGTAACGACCGTAACCACCTGACGGGCGAATCACGTTTGCCGGTTTGGAGCACACGGATCGCCATTTTTTGTAATTGACTGTCTCGCCATTCAGGCAGTTCGGGCAGGTTGGGCAGTTCGGGCAGCTTCGTTGAAGGCGATGAAGGCGACGAACGAGACCTGTAATCTGAGAAATTAGGAAATATTAACTGCACGCGTGTCGGGAACGTAGAAACGTTCTGAGCGCGCGAGGAACGCGGGAGCGTTTTGAGCGCGCAACGAACACGAGAGCGTTCAACGTGCGTCGTGCGGCGTGCACTTGGGGATTAGGAAATCGCGCAATTGGGCTCTGGCCGCACCCGACGAGGGGGTGTGGTTTCGGCCGCCTCCCCTGCAAGGCTGGGGGGGGCTTGCCTGCACACCGACATGGGGGGGGTGCTGCTTGGCCGCACCCCCTTGTGGGTGCGGCTTGGCCGCACCCCCTTGTGGGTGCGACCAAGCCGCACCCCAAGGGGATGCGGTTTGGCCACACCTCCTTGGGGGTGCGGTTTGGCTGCACCCATGGGGGTGCGGCTTGGCCGCACCTCCTTGGGTGCGGTTACCCCCACTTTTGTGGGGTGCGGTTTGGCCGCACCCACCAAGGTGGGGTGCGGTCTTGATGACGCCTTATGCTGACGAGGCGCGAGTTGTGCGCGGCGGGTTTTTCCGCTCTTATGATCATGAGTTGGATTTTGACCCCACTAACTCCACCTCTCCTTAGTGGAGCCTCCTCTAATCGCACCCTAGTAGGTCTCATAAATCTACAGGTGCACATCAAGAATAGTAAATTTTTAATATTTAATACATTTAAATCCATATTTATCAAACATATTAGACAAATTGGTCAAAATTATGGATCAAGATAACTTCTTTTTGATAAGTTATCACGAGTACAGAAGGCCTCGCTCACTTGGGGCGAGTACAGAAGACCTCGCCCACCTGGGGCGAGTACAGAAGACCTCGCTCACCTGAGGTGAGTACAGAAGACCTTGCCCACCTGGGGCGAGTACAAATTTCCACCTCGACTGAGGGCAGCTATTTGAAGACCACCCCGTCAAAAGGCGTGAGCAGCTATCTGCATCCCATTTCAAAAGGCGGGAGAAGCTATTCGCAGTCCATTTTGGATTTGCCTATAAATAGGCCCCCCAAGGCACAAGTAGAAAACACCTTCCCTTCCCCCCATATGGTGGGCGAGTTTAGTGTTCGCCACGCTTATGCCGAGCTCAGTAATGGCTTTAGGAGTGGAAATTCCTATAGATTTTCGGGTGTGTGGCGGGACCTCCTCGCCGCAGCACGCAAGTCTTGTTTGTAGGCAGTCCGAACCTATTCTTTGTGCTCGCTAGCTTCTTCTCGTCGAGTTTCACGTGGGTTGTCCACTAAACAAGTAACCTTGGGTCAACCACTTGGTCCGAACGCAGTTGAACTGGTTTCCAGGTTTCAACACTTGGCTTGTGCCTTCACACTAGTGAGCTGAACATTCAAGATGACTTCTCTTATATACCTCCTGGAGAGGCACCTGACGGGCCTTATCATTTGAGTGGTACTCGACACACCCCTACGTTGCTTTCTTCTGTCACCATCTGCGCCAGTCCTTTGGGTGATGACATTATTATTCACGATGGATTTTTCTATCTACCGCCAGGTGAGCCTCCCGATGGCTCACAACCCTTGGAATGTATTTCACATCCCATAGTTTTGCAACTCAGTGTCGATGTCTCAAGAAGTCATTTAGGTATTCGTCGTCCACTAGACGAATATTTCTATATTCCACCGAAAGAACCTCCTGATAGGCCACCACATTTTAGAGACATCCTGGTCATTATTATATTTCCCCCTAGCGAGTGTATCGTGTCTGTCGTGTTTCATTTGCATCATTTGCATGAGTCTGCTGAGTCAGCTGTTTATCATTTGCATTTATTTATTGAGTTGTTTGTTCATCGTTTGCATGTGTTTCATGAGTCGGTCCGGCAGAGGATCAATACTGGTAATACATCTTATAAATCGCATGCATATGTTCATTGGCAAGAGCAAATATTTCATGAAAAGGAGTAAATGAATGAGGAAGACATCAAAAGTTTATTTTGACACTTCTCTTTTCCTGCTTTCTCCGCTCTAATCCCTCTATTTCTCTTCTTCACTTCCATTTCTTGAATTTGCAAGAATTTCTCTCTTCCCCAGATTTTCTCTAACATAGTTACATCACATGTTCATATTCATACATAAGCAACGGTGCAGCGCTTTCTACACTGCATTATGCCTTGTATTCCCTTAATTGATAACAAAGCAGGTCAAGGTACTTTCTAGAACTTTGGCTGCTCATATGATTAATTATGGGAGCACAATTGAAAAAGTATTACTTGTAACTACCCCTTCGGGACAAAAACTATGTGACGTGAAAACCCACTTTCCAGGCGCTCATGCATTTAACTCGTGACCCAATAGCCATTAAACATAGAGTAGCTTGCTCAATCTCCCCAGGCATGAGCTGAAATTATTTAGAGGGACCAATTTTGTTAGATAATTTTCTCATGGTGATCGAGAAACAAATATATGCTTTAAGTGAAAATATTATTAATCTTCAAAGATTACTCCGTAATAAACAATGTCAGCAAACTGTTTTCAAATGCAAATATGAAAGTGCGTGGGCATCTTGCTGGGAACACCACGCCATGAGTGATATGCAATGGATAGAAGCATCTATCTACATGAAACAATAATCTCATTTATATTATACTCCATAAGTGATATGTGATGGATAGAAGCATCTACATGAAACAATAATCTAATGTATATTATGTTTGCACATATTTTGTAGTATGAGGGTGCATGGGCAGATGATGGAAAGACTCCAAGTATCTGGGATACTTCTACACATGAAGGTGATTCTCAAATTTTCATTGTTACTATATTCTTATGCTGGTTATGCCTAAACTTTAGTCTCTAAATATTCAAACTATTGGTAAGTCAACATGCATTTACATATTAAATAAAAAGGGTTCAACCTGACATGACCTACTTCTTAGGGTTGTCTGGTGAAGACACGGCGGATATAGCTTCTGATGGTTATCACAAATACAAGGTACACATTCTCTTGCCAGAGAACTTGTATTTCCATCTGATGCAATTGAACTTCTAATTAAACTATATTTTTTATTTTCAAAATCACAGTTTTGTTAATGTCTTTAATTATCATGTTTATTTAGTTGCTTGCACTCTTAAACAATTTTAGTTTATGGCTATGTTAAGTGCCTACTCGGAGGAGTGGCCGGAGACGAGGATGAGGATGACGGTGGCGAGAGATACAACGGAGCCGGAACTGCGACTGCCTAAGCAGGGCGTGCTCAAGAGAGGAGAGAGCTTCCAAATTCTCACTTCAAAGACAAGGAAATAGATTTCTTTCTTGCATAAACATACAAGACCCCAATGGTACCTTAAATATAGCATACAAGGGATATTTGTGTAAAATCTCGATACAACCTAATAAATTCTATTACAACCTAAAGATCGGACTACGACATAACAATAAAACATAATAGATGCCGCATCATAGTAATATAGCCCAAAGCCCATAACATCTCTCCCGCCCTGCAAAAAGAGCTCGACCTCAAGCTCAAGGAAGATCGACGATAGTAGCAGCCTCATCCGACGCCCTCATCATTAGAGTCCTCGACGTGCAGATAGAAAAGCTTTTTGCACCGATGTCCGCGAGTATACTACTCGTCGCAGTTATAACATAAGCCTTGCGCTCACCACTCCAACATCTCGACATGAGATAGTCGACGGATCAGAGGGGCTGGAGAACTCTCGGTACGTCCCGACGGAGCCCCCATGTCAGCGGAAATGTATGCCTCCTGCGCCAGCTGGAGGCGACAGAAATAGATTTCTTTCTTGCATAAACATACAAGACCCCAAGGGTTTCTTAAATAGAACATACACGGGGTATTTGCGTAAAACGGCGACACAAACTAATAAATCCTAATACAACCTAAAGATCGGACTACGACAATATTGCGTGCGGCCTGGGAGACGTGCGGAACTGGCGGCAAGATGTGGGATCTGCTTCGAAACTATGTGTGTAGTGCCGTGGCAGATGACAAAGGAAGAGCGACCGCTAATTACAGGACGGAAACGACGATGTTTCGATGTTTCTTCAATGTTGTTGGGTCGGATGGTTTCTTCTGCAGACGTCGGCGCAAATGCTGTTGTTGACGGAGGGCAAGAAGGAGGGCGGTGAAGGCGTATTGTTGGCGGCATCGACTGGTGCCGACTATGCGGATGGCTGGTGTGGCTGGTGCTGTGGAGGAACGTCGCTCTGATAGACGATCGCTGGAAGGGAGAAGATCGTGCTACTGGGAGGCGTTAGATGCGTGCAGCGTCGTGAAGCAGCGAACTGGAACGAACGGGATGTTGTGAACCACAACGAGAAGATGAGAATCGGCTACCTCTGATACCAAGATGTTATGTGCCTACTCGGAGTGGCCGGAGGATGACCGGAGACAAGGATGACGGTGGCGAGAAATACAACGGAGCCGGAACTACGACTACCTAAGCGGGGCGTGCTCGAGAGAGGAGAGAGCTTCCAAAATCTCACTTCAAAGACAAGGAAATAGATTTCTTTCTTGCATAAACATACAAGACCCCAAGGGTCCCTTAAATAGAGCATGCGAGGAATATTTGCGTAAAACCCCGACACAACCTAATTAATCCTAATACATCTTAAAGATCGGACTACGACATAGCATTAAAACATAATAGATGTCACATCATAGTAATTGGGCCCGAAGCCCATAACAAGCTAACATGATAAACAAGAATCTTCACAAATGTGCTTACCCTCATGTGACACAGGTATGGGTTTTTTAAGGTCAAGTCATGCTTTCTTTGCAATGAAAAATGTTACAAGGTTCTTATACCACTTCTTCTATTGTTCGTGTCTTGAATTCTTCATTTGATAGTTTTTATTAGCTCCTTTGTTTGAAAAAGCTAACGTGATGAGGTTCAGTCATTTCATACAGATTACGAGCATCAGAGGCCTGTTAGAGTTTATTATCATCATCAATGGTCGTCATCAGGACAATGAGAGTCTGCCATCTCGTTCAATGCGATTATATATATATATATCTTTAACTACTGTATAGAAGAAGTTGCCTTTGGTGCAACATTCAAAATTGCCAAATATAACCTCATTCTTTTACTCCAATGACTTAACATATATTATAAAAAAATTGAAAATTCATAAAATATAATGACTATTTGTGTAATTACACAAAATTCCTATAATAAAAATAATAATGTAAATACATAATATCCAAAAGTTTTTAGTAGACCTCATAAACCTAAAATGACAGGTTATCATTAGGCCTACAAAACTAATTTCAAAATATAATGTCTCACTTTAAAATGATTTTTTGTTGAAATATAAATGTTTTTGAAAAAAATAATCATAAAATATTGATGTATATTTTTGTACGGTCATTTTGAGTACTAATATGTATATGTTGCGGGCGAAGCCCGTGCGAGCATCTTCACACGGACTTTATGCGGGCGAAGCCTGCATTGATGCGGCCGAAGGCCGCCCGAGAGCATCGAGCACGGGCGTAGCCCGTGCGAAGATGCTCGTGTATATATATATCTTCGATATTCGGTGCACAATGAGCCACATAAGGTTTCAGTTATACTTCGTGGGATGGAATGCTCCACGATACATTGGGTACGTTGGCTTCAACCGACAACCCCAAACCTCACATGGTGGAATCTCAAACAAACCCTCATCAAGTGGTAGGGTCGTTGTTATTCAGGCAATGCGGTGGAAAGCTTGTGTGGCCTCCGCCACATGTCGATAGTGGATTAGTACATTGGCGAGTTTATTGAATTCGTCAGCCATATCCCCGGTCTACCACCCGACCACTGCTTGAGATTTTCATGCAATGGCTGCAAACCCATGTTCTGCGCCCCATCCTTCCATCCACATACATCCAAGCCCACCGCCATTGATGTTGTGTCCATCACTACTCACCATCCTCGCGCCGGACCACTATCCCATTTGTACCCACGGCTACCACCACATGTTACGAATCGTCTTCCCAATCAAGAGTACAATGATTTACATAGCAAAGGCTTTTGCTTTCGCTGCAAGTAGCCTTACTACCTCACTTATGGTTGCCTATTGAAGGAGTTGTGGGCCATTGTTGGGGGATGGTGAGGATGAAATCACCGCCCATATTTTGACGTTCTTGCATTCGAGGACACAACCGGGGGGGGGGGGGGGGTCTTCTCCATCTCCTAGACCTTCCATGACACTCTTCAGGACCCTTGCGATCATGGACATGATTGACAACGACACTAGCCACAACTTTCTTTCATAAAAGTTGGTGACCCGCTTACAGTTGCCCTTCGAGCCGCTACCATGATTTTTCGTTTACTTAGGGGATGGACGATGCTCCCCGACCGACGGACTTTGCCGGCTGTTGTCACTCCAGTTGGGCGGCTGCTGTGTCACAACCGATTTCTTCATCCTTCTTTTGGTAGGAGTTGATACCATTTTGAGCGTCGTCTGATTGTACACGTTGGAAGATGTCAATGTCAATTGGGCCCAAATGCGAATATCCTTTGATTGGGCGGACCAGCTGCACACTCTGATGGGGGTTGCTTCCTTCCGGCGCATGCTAATCTCCCACCTCGTGAATTTTTGTGCTACATTATGACAGGTTTCTACCTCACTATTGGATACTTCAGATGTTCTGGTGCTTTCCTCCTCTTCACGGCTGGCACGACTATTGAGGACCTAATCTCAGGTCTTCGCAAATCCCATGACCTCCTCCACACAGGCCGATCAACCATCGTATACCGCGCTAGTTTGCAGTCAATCTCTGCTCGCTCATGTCGGTGTGGACACATTCAGAAGGATGATATCAAACGCTCAGTGAATGAATTACTCGTTGCTGGTCTGATTCGTCCTAGTGCTAGCCCATTCTCCAGTTTGATGCTACTTGTTCGCAAGAAAGATGACAGTTGACGCTTCTATGCCAGCTATAGGGAGTTGAACAAGGCTACATGTGTAGCTAAGTATCCGATTCTGGTGATTCAGGAGCTTTGGGATGAGCTCCTCAGTGCCACCTAGGGAAGGTCGAGGGTCTTTTCCATCTCCTAGACCTTTCTTGTTTTTCCATAGGCAGGATTTTGGGACCGCACACGATGAAGCTCCATGACACTCTTCAGGACCCTTCGATCGTGGACATGATTGACAACACTAGCCACAACCTCTTTTCATAGGAGTTGGTGACCCGCTTACAGTTGCCCTCCGAGGCGTTGCCATGATTTTTCGTCTACTTAGGGGATGGACGATGCTCCCGGACCGATGGGCTTTGTCGGTTGTTGTCACTCCAGTGGGCAACTTTTGTTTCACGACCGACTTCTGTGTCACGACCAACTTCTTAATCTTTCCTTTGGTAGGAGTTGGTGCCATTTTGGGCATCACCTGGTTGTAGACGTTGGAAGATGCCAATGTCCTCTGGGTCCAAATACGGATATCCTTCGACTAGGCGGGCCAGCTGCACACTCTGATGGGGGATGCTTCCTTCCAGCGCATGCTAATCTCCCACCTCGTGAATTTTTGTGCCATATTATGGCATGTTTCTGCCTCACTGACGGAAAGTTCAGAAGTTCTGGTGCTTCCTCCTCTCCATAGCTAACACGACTATTAGGGACCTAATCTCAGGTCTTCGCGGAGCCCCATGACCTCCCTCCACATAGTCCAACCGACCATCATATATCTCTTTGCACTGATTTGCAGTCGATCTCTATCCGCCCATACCAACGTGTACACATTCAGAAGGACGAAATCTAACGCTCGGTGAATGAAATGCTCGCCGCTAGTCTAATTCGTCCTAGTTCTAGACCATTCTTCAGTCTGATGCTACTGTGTCAGCTATATTGAACAAGGCTGCATGGGTAGATAAGTATCCAATTACAGTGATTCGGGAGATTTGGGATGAGCTCCGCTGTGCCACCTACTTCTTCAAGCTTGACCTTCGTTCCGTCTACCATCACATTCGTGTCAGTTCGGAGGACATCCCTTAGATCACATTTCTCACTCATAACTACTATTTTGAGTTCTTGGTTATGTCGTTTGGGCTTACCAACGCCCTTGCCACCTTCCAAGCCTATGAATGATATCTTTTGCCATTTGCTCCGTAAGTATGCCCTTGTTTTTTTAAACGATATACTTGTTTACAACCTCACATGACAAGACCAATTGCTCCATTCGACGATTACATTGGAGATCTTCCAACAACACTCTCTTCGTCAATCCTAAGAAGAGTGTCTTTTCCCAACGCGAAGTCTCTTATCCGAGCTACACAATTTTAGCGCATGGTGTTTTTATGGATTTGGACAAAGTGGCGGCAATTCTACATTGGCCATCACCACGCTTCTTACGGGACGTACGAGGATTCCTCAGTCTTATAGGGTACTACCACTGTTTCATACGCAACTATGATATGCTTGCCAGACCATTGTCAACTCTCCTCCAGAAGACCCCCGACATGATCTTCTACTGGTCTCCAGAGCCACCGTAGGATTCATCGCCCTACAACTAGCATTAGTAGCTGCACCTGCACTCGCCTTACCTGACTTCTCCCAGTCCTTCGTTGTTGAATGTGACGCGTCGTGGATGGGCATTGACACAGTTCTCATGCAGAATAGTCATCTTACCGTCTACTTCAACTGGTCTTTCTCCGCCACCGTTAGCATTTGAGGCCATACTTACTGGGTCGATATTTTACTGCTTGCACTGATTATCACATTCTGCGGTACCTTTTGAGCCAAAAGATGTCGACGCCGCACAATAGGTCTGGATAGTTAAACTCCTAGGCTATGAATTCACAGTCTAATTCCGATCAGGCAAGTCCAATAAATTCGTTGATGCTTTTTCTTGACAGTTCGAGTTAGTTGAGCTTGCGTTCATTTCCCTCCAGGTGTCGCAAGAATCTAGTACCATTCAACGGGAAGTGGAGGCTAACCCGACGCTTCGATCCATTTTGGAGAGTGTTAGTGCCAACCCATCTGCATGTCCACCATACTCCCTCATTGGCGGTCGTCTACACCATCAGGGCTACCCGGTCTTATCTCACTCCTTGACGGTTATCTCGAGGCTTCTGTAGGAGTTTCATATCACCCCCTCGACAGGTCAAACTAATGCTTTCCACACTTATCGTCGGCTCGTTGTTGCACTTTATTAGAAAGGAATGTTGCGCAAGGTGGATGCCTCAATGGCAACTTGCTTGGTGTGTCAGCACGCCAAATACGAGGCCATTTCCCTCGAGTGATTTTATAGCCGATACACATTTCCGATCTGCTTTTGGATGACATGGCGATGAACTTCATTACCCGTCTACCAAGATCGTCCGAATATGACTGCATCTTAGTAGTGATGGGCCGCCTGTCCAAACATGCACATTTTCTTCGGCTCCGTCATCCTTTCATTCCACGTATAGTTCCTGAGACATTTATCCACGAAGTGCTGTGTCGTCATTGTTTTCACCGGTGGATCGTGAGCCACCTTGATCTAGTCTTCATGAGCACTTTTTGGTAGGTGTTGTTTATACTCCAAGGCATGCAACTGTGGATGAACACAACCCTACCATCCATATACTGGCGAGTAATCTAAGGTCCTCAATTGCTTCTTTGAGACATATATCCAATGTTTTACGTCAGATCGCCAAACAAGATTGGAGTAAATGTTGGGGATGAGTTTTCCAACAACACCTTGCATTATGGGGTAGGTATGATCCTGTTTCAGGCGATTTATGATTCCCCCTCCCCTAGTTTATAGCACTTGCCAGAGGAATGCCACACGAAGGCACACAACTACAGGACCATGATGAGATCTTGCACAACTTGAAGTTTCAGTTACATCGGTTGCAACAAAAGATGCTCAATCAGGAACAAACAACAACAAGAGGTTCAGTTCCGAGTTAGGGGACAACATTCATCAAGCTCCACCCATATCGCCAGATTTCAGTGGTGACATGACTTCATCCCTAGCTATCCGCCGTTTCTACGAGCGCTTTACTATGGAAGCTCATACTGGCGACATGGTTTAGCACCTACGCTTTCCAGACCAAATCCGGATCCATCCCGTCTTTCATGTCTCGCAACTCAAGCGGGTCGTAGGGGACCACCCGGTCGAGGACAAATTATCGATTCACGTGGCGACCGATGCTATATTAATCTACTCACCCAGTGCCATTTTGGTCCGCCAAACGTAGGTGACAGATGAGTGTCCTCAGGAGCAGTTCCTGGTGGCATGCCATTACCGCTCATCATCGGATGTGACATTGCTAGCCCGCGACCCTTCCACATCTAGTTTCTAACTATTGCCTTGAGGACAAGACAAATTTCCCAAAGGGCAGCATTGTTACAGCGAAGTACATTGACGAACGTGATAGAGAGGCTGCGACGAGTACTTGGTGGGTCTATTCCAGTGGCCCCCACCAGCGAGCAACACTGCTCGCTGCATAGAGCTGCATCAGTTATCTGCTGCATTTTTCGATTTCCATTTTATCACTGTAATGCTCCCGGGTCAGGCTTAAATTCCCTAGCTTGCTTGTATTGTGATCCATCTTGGATGAATGAAGACTTTCGTGCCTAGTGCTATCCAAAAATGAATCTTGAATCTCTCTTCTTTCCCTTTTCCCTCTCTACCTCGTGAGAAATCTTAGAAATCATGAGTAACAATATCATGTTGTCTTGTACACTAACTTGATATATCATAATCCTGCAGGAAGACATCAAGCTCATGAGGGATTCTGGGCTCGAAGCTTATAGATTTTCAATTTCCTGGCCACGCCTCCTACCAAGTATGTTATATGGATCAATGAAGCTGGAGGTTACTTTTGGTTTATGTTGCTGTTTATTAGCCCATACCTAGTTGTTCCTAAAACTAGTCATTTTTTCCCTATAAGACATGTTTTACAACTTTGACCACCTACCTACCTTCTTTTAAAGAGTAAAAGTAACTCTTTTACATTTGAATTTCATCTAAAAAAATTACTTCGTGCTCATGATTGCTATTTCAGTTTATCAAAGTCATCATCTTTATTAGACTTATTCTAACTGCTTAGTACTTAGCATTAACAGAGTACAAAAACCAGATCATCAATCTAATATTTTTTGTACATAACTAAGCAGCTACTTTCATTTCTACAGGCATTGTGATTAATTATATAGAAGCTACAGTTTTGAGTTATTCATTATTGCCTTTAAAAACTTATTTCATTTATTTAAATGACAAAATACCCATCAATATGAGCGTATGTGTTATGGGGGTGGTGAGACCGACAAAAGGAGCGGCTACCGATGTGGTCAATAGTCACACTTCTCGTCTACTTTGAAAAAAATGACAGAAATAAATTTAAGCATCTTCATAGATGTTGTTGAAGAATGAAGAATCAAAGCCCATAAAATAGTCTTTATTCTTGTTCATTGTATTTGGCCCATGTTGTGGCCCATATAGTCTTCATTGTTTATTAGTCTCACATTGTGTATTGGGAGTTTTATTGTCGTTTGTCTCCCTATATATATGGTGTAGTTGTACATGAAATCTAAGAGAAATATACATAACTTATTCTACAATTTCTTCTCTTTTAACACTTTTAACATGGTATCAGAGGATTAATTCGATCATAAATTTTTTTTGGCTATTACTCCCGCCCGTCTCTCTCCCGCCTGCTTAGGCGGACCGGCATCTCTACGTCTCCCCTCCCCTATTCTTCCATTTTTCCCTCTCGACGCTTTATAACCTTCCTACGCTACCTCACTATGTCCCACCTGATCGGCGACTCCCGCGGCCTTTCGTGCTCTGACCGCTCTGGTCGTCGGCGCTCTTGCTCGCACTGTGTTTGTGTTGCTCTTGTCGAGTTCCTCCCGAGCTTCTTCTGACCGCAGCCCTTGTTCGCGGGAAAGTTGCGTCGGTTCGCCAAGTTCCTGACCGCCGAAGCTCCGTTTCTGATCACAGTTCTCCTGTCCGCAACTCCTCCTTTGCCTAGCCTCCTGTCCGCAGAAGCTCAACTTCTGTTCGCAGTTCTCATGGCCGCAGTTCTCCTGCGACAATCCCACTTCCTGTTGAGCTCGCCGGTCCCTCAGCATGCGCCTGTCTGTTGAACCGGTACTTGTCCACTGTGTTCGCGTGGTGTGCTAAACTCCCTGTTCTCGCCGGCTCGTTGTGCTCGTCCTCTACTGCTTCTAGTCGCATCTGTTTAAGTCTGTTCCCGTTGGTCTCTATGGGACTCCAACTTTGCTTCCCCGCTCTGCAGGTCAACCTTCCTCCAATAGTTCCCGCGCTAAACTCGATATCTTGCGGGATAAACTTAAGCAATTTCGGGAGCTGCTTACCCGCCCAACTGGCCCCGTGGCCGCCTCCTTCCATGCCAGTCTTGCTTCTTGCCGTCTTGGCTCCTCTTGGATTTTGGACTCCGGAGCCACCAATCACGTTTCTCCGCAAAAGCCCTCTCACTACACGGATGCCCCTGCTCCCAAATAAATCACATTTGCCAATGGCGCTACCACCCCTGCCTATGGATGCAGAGATCTTGTTGTGACACCCTCCCTTTATTTACGTTCTGTTCTTCATGTCCCTGACTCTGCTTTTAATCTTCTCTCTGTCAGTCACCTCACTCAAGAACATGACTGTTCTATTACTTTTACCTCGTCTTCCTTTGTGGTGCAGGATCGACGGACGTGGCGTGTCATTGGTACCGGTCGATTGTCAGATGGGCCTTACACTTTGGAAATTCCCGCCTCCGTGTTATCCTCCGTTACTTCCGTTGACTGACATCGTCGACTTGGTCATGCTCCTCTTCGTATCTTACGAAAAGAGTCCCGATTTTCTGTTTACTGAGTTTCAATGTGAAACTTGTGTTTACGGCAAACAACCTCGATCTACCTTCCCCCTAGTTGCTTTCGGAGCTCGGCTCCCTTTGACTTGGTTCACTCGGATATTTGGGGTCCGTATTAAACTGTCAATTTGTCTGGCTATCGGTACTTTCTGACCTTTATTGATAATCATTCTCGCGTCACCTGGTTATACTTCCTGCGTGATCGCTCTGAATTGTTGCAGTGCTTCCGCTCCTTCATCGCTGAAGCTCGTACTCAATTCTCAAGCACTATTAAAATTATTCACACTGATAATGCCCGTGAGTATACTAGTCCCAAATTTCAAAACACCTGCAACCTCCTCGACATTCTCCATCAGACATCCTGTGCATATACTCCACAACAAAATGGTATTGCCGAGTGGAAGAACTGCCACCTTCTGGAAGTTGCTCGCTCCCTTATGTTTCAAATGCACGTTTCAAAGCAATATTGACACTTTGCTATTTCAACCGCGTGCTATTTAATTAATCACATGCCATCGATCGTCCTTGGTTTTGCTACTCCCTTCTCCACTTTGTATCCTTCCACCAAACCCTTCTCCCTCCCTCCTCGGATCTTTGGATGTACCTGTTTAGTTCATCATCTCGGACCTCATGTAGATAAATTGGCCCCTCGTGCTACCAAGTATATCTTCGTTGGGTACTCTCTTACACATAAAGGATATGTGTGTCATTCTCCTACTACTGGGAAAACAATCACCTCTGCGGATATTACCTTCTTTGAGGATCAACTGTTCTACTCAACACCTACTCCTGCTCTCTCCCAATGATCTCCCACATCCGGTTGTTCTCACTCACTTCTCATCCCTTGCTTCCTACACCTCCTCCTGTACCCTCTGTCCTCCTGTACCCCTATCTCCTCCCTTACTCCCTACACCTCCTCCCACGCGACCCTCTCCTCCTCTACAGGTTTACACTCGTCGTTGTCCTCAGTCTAATGCCCTAAGACCGTTGTCGTCTACTGATCGTCAGACAGACAATAGAGCCCGTGATTGCAACTGCCTCGATTTTTTCTATTGAATTAGGTTAAGTGCATCTTACTGCTCGAATCATTCGTTCGGATAACTTAATCAAATTCTCAAAATACTATAAAAATACATACAAATAGGAAAAATCGAGGCAGTTGCAATCACTGGCTCTATTGTCCGTCTGACGATCCAAAAAAAGCAATCATTAAGAAGTGCTCAACTGGGGCGCGATCAATCCCCATCACTAACTCTCTATATATTCCTCTAAGTGGTGTATTTTGTAACCTTAGTTGTGCACACTCAATGTTCCTAAATATATTTTTTATTATCTTATTTGTGATAGATGATGGTCACATTGTTTCTTCAACATAATCATTTATTAATCTAGCTTTTCTAGTTTGACAACACATCCATCTTAGCATTCTCATTTCTACCCCACTCAACATTGATAACCTATTTATGCATAAATTATTTCCATTGAATCGTCTTGTAGTTGTGTGCCACATGTTATAAATCACATGTTTTTCTCTTTGACAAATATTTTGTGGGAAGAATATGTTATGTGCTTATTTTGAGGGTTTGTCAGAGGCGGAGGAGGGGAGATACAAGGGAGATATCCTTAGAATAGGGAAGAAGATGTGAAGAGAAACAAGAGTGAGATAAAATGTGACTAGAGAGAGAAGGAGAAGAGTTAGAGGGAGAGAGGAAAATTTTGATTTAATTCTTGCATACTGTTGGAATTATCGAGTCAATGTCGGTCTATTAGAGTCTTTAGGTATAGTTGGGTTTAGTCCCACATTATGTATTGTGTGCTATTGTGTCTATGCATTTCCTATTTAAAGCCCCCTATGTGGATGAATGAAGCATGCTTTCAACATGGTATCAGAGCCGGTTTTATTTCCTCCCTGATTTTCTCGGTCTCGGGTATTAGGGTTGCGAGCGGCTCTGTAGCCTTTATCGAAGCCTATCGATCCCGTCTGCGTTCTCCCGTGCCGATGTCGCCTCCAGCCGCTGCTGCTTATGGCGTCGATGCTCCTAATCCCGTCGATCCCGTCTGTTAATGGCCGCTGACCCCTTCTGGGTTTCTGGAGCTTCTGCCGCTGTTGTTTCTAGAGCTTCCCCTGCTGCTGCGCTCGATCCCGTCGACGCCGCCGACCGCTACTTCCATCGACGCCGACGGCGGCGCTTCTCGACGCAGTTCCCGTCTGGGACATCTTCGATCTTTCTCCCCGACGATTCCGCTGCGTCTTACGCTGGACATCAT
Source organism: Dactylorhiza incarnata (assembly GCA_033032865.1). Classification (NCBI taxonomy): domain Eukaryota; kingdom Viridiplantae; phylum Streptophyta; class Magnoliopsida; order Asparagales; family Orchidaceae; genus Dactylorhiza; species Dactylorhiza incarnata. Next base: position 1,521,310 of record JAWHQI010000158.1, on the reverse strand, counting down.
CGTTCTTGTCTGCTCCAGCTTCCCTCTGTCGACGACGACCGTCGTCATTTCTGTCTTCTCTTCCAGATGACAACGCCTTCTTCTGATCCAGTCGACGCTTCCTTCGTCATGCCCGACTGCTGCTCTCGTCGACGATCCCTCCAGGCCCTCGCTGCTCCTGTTCCAGTCATCTGCCTCTTCGTTCCTGCTGTTCTTGTGAAGTTGCTATGCCCTGCGATTCCAGCAGTGTTTCCGCTGCCGCTACTGCCATCTACTTGCGATCCCAACGACTCCAGCAGCTGCCCTCTGGTTTCTATTGCTTCCAACTATTGCTACCCCTTCTGGGATGCTGATCTCTCATGGATGCTGAAGTTTTTTGTGTTATTTTTTGCTGTTATGTTGTGTGGCTTATGTTGCTTGTGTCTTGTATTTGTGGTATGCCTTCATGCACGTGTTATCCACGTGAGGGGGAGTGTTGGGACAAATGCGACTCAGATGATCTTTCCCGATTTTTCGCTTTCGTTCCACACGGCCTCTAGGCTTGTTGTATGTATGTTTGTGTCTCCCCAGTCTGTCTTTCGAATTGGTCATGTGTTGGGACACGATTGTGTTGGTTGTTATAATCTCAGCGGGTTGTGTCGTGTGGGACTGTGTCGTGTGGGACCTCCCCTCTTGCGGATTATCCCCGACAGATTATCCCCGGCGGATTATCCCCGATCACTCGTTTGATGATTTGCTCCACATCTTTTGTTCTCTTCGCATGTTGTGTGTGTAGGTGATGTCGGTTGACCGGTCTCCAGTGAGTCCGCGTCGTGTGTGGGTCCTGCGTCGTGTGTGGGTCAATGTCGTGTGTGGCTATGTCCCCGACTTGATTCCCCGGTTTGGAATTTCCCCCGGTGGCTCGTCTGATGTTTTGCCCCGCATCATTTACCTCCACTGCCGTTATTTGTGGTGTCCAAGCTGAAGGGTCCCCTCTTCAGCTTGAGGGGGAGTGTTGGAATTATCGAGTCAATGTCGGTCTATTAGAGTCTTTAGGTATAGTTGGGTTTAGTCCCACATTGTAGGTTTACTTTTAAGAGTCCATGTAAGTCCTATTTAATGCCCCCTTGAGGGATGAATAAATTAATCAAGCATTTCTATTTTCCTCTTTCAACACATACCAAATACATGACCCAGGGGTCCCCTTACGTAAGACCCCGATGACATATTTGGAGGTGAGTTTTCCTGGTGTACGGATGAGGGCGGAGAAAGACCGGACTGTATGTGAGCTGCGGAGATCAGAACCGGCGCTGCCTGCTCCGGGGCGGGCGACAAAAGTAATGTCTCCAAAGGGGTCGGTGGAGCAGGTGGTTGGAGCGAAGGCTGCGGGATGGATAACGCGGGGACTGATGACAGTGACACAAATTGTGGCGGCACGACTGCTAGGCCAGGAGGCGACAATGCCAGTGGTGTAAACTGTGACGACGTCTTAAGTGGAATCAACTGCGTGGGGGTGGAAGTTGCGTTAAGAGACGACCCGCAGGGGACGACAATAGTCGGGGTTGCAGCGGTGTAATCAGCGACCTCGGTGGAGCAAACGTCAGTTGTTGTGTGACCGACCAAGATGGGATGGAAGGGGCGGCAACATGTTCTGTCTGGGATGATGGCTACGTTGGAGGAAGCGGAGACTCGAAATGGCCTGACAACACAAATCAGTTGATGTGGTCGTTCAGGCGTGACATGGAAAATCAATTAATTAAATCCCTTTGTGAAGAAGGGCAGGCGGCTCGAGGAAGAACCGATAGCAGCAGGCGTGCTCATGTTGTTCAATAGATAAAGGCGAATCCAAAAACAAAAAAAGCCACATCAAGGCTCAAGAAAGGAACGAGTGCATGAGGCTTGACGCGAGCGCACAGGGTCCACGCGGCAGCGATGGATCGACGAGGAGGATGAGGGGGAACGTCGATTGATCGATGCAGAACTGGACTGCAGGGATCGGCTTTGTGACGACGACGAAAGAGCAGGTGCCGACTGATCGATCCAGTTGGCTTCGACGAAGGAAGAAGTAGCACTGCAGAAAAACACGGGCTCGACAAACCAATTGACGGAGGGCTCTTCCGTTCACTGAGAAAGGCTGCTGCCGACGGAGAAAGGCGTTTGCTGAGGCTGACTTTGCTCCGCATGTAGGAGGAAGGGCCGACGGATGTAAGAAATCTTCTGGACGGAACTCTGCGCTGGAGACTGAAGAAGGGATCATTAGGAGAAGGCAATGTCGGGTCGGCTGGTGGTCGGTCCTTGAAAACCCTAGGGAAAAGGGGTGAGGTCCTTTGGTGACAGCGGACGGTGGAGGACAACTGTAACGCCGGAGGAAGAAAGGATCTGATACCAAATTTGCTATGTGCTTATTTTGAGGGTATGCCTGAGGTAGCGGAGAAGGGGAGATACAAGGGGGCTAACCCTAGAATGGGGAAGAAGATGAGAAAAGAAACTAGAGGAAGAGAAGAGGGGACTAGAGAGAAGAGTTAGAGAAAGGGGGGAAATTTTGATTTAATTTTTGCATACCCAATAGATGACCCGGGGGTCCCTTATATAAGCCCCTGATGGCATGAGCATAAATACCCAATATAAAGAGATGTGTGAACATTAAAACACTAAGTCTCTAATAACTCGTAACTACGACTCAAATCGACTCGACTCATACGACTTGACTCATACAACTTGACTTGATACCTAAAGACCCGTACTAATATAATTGCTAGATAACTGACAGCTGGGACCCATAACATAATAATAACTTGTTCTTCGGTAATCTCATTTTGTTTATATAAAAAACTAATGATTATAAATAGGGATATGTATGCATAGCTATGATTTTGAAGGTTATATTTGAAAATGCTCAATGCTCACATCCCTCTAACTTTATAGACTATTCATAGATATGTAGATAGTTGACTGAATAGTGAATGCAGTAGCAAGCTGCAATTTGAATCTGGGTTACGGAGACTTGTAAGCAATTATGAATATGATCACGGAAGGAGATAATACCTAAACCATTCTGAATGTAAGGTTAAATAAATTGGCAGCTTTATGATGTCCAGCCAGACAACTATTTTCAGTCTTACTTTTTTCCCCTTCTAATGCATGTATTATGGATCATATAATGCAGATGGCAGAGGACCAGTGAATCCTAAAGGCTTGGAGTATTACAATAATGTCATTGATGAGCTTATCAAGCATGGTATGCTGAAACTCAATTCACTTTGTAGTTATTTTATTAAGCAAGATGTCATACTGCACTGTACTGTCAGAAACTGACATCTCCTTTTAAAAAGAAAATATGTCCGACTTGGAGTGCTTTGAATTTTTTAATCTAAATTTGGAGCTGGTAAATTCTAATAAAAATGTTCGGGCTCTATAAAATTAGATAGCACAACTAATTTCAACACAAATCACTAGGCTATAGTTTTTGCTTCCAGAGGTAACATGTACTCATGATTTCTTTATTTAAATTTTCTTTCAAATGGAACAGGTATCCAGCCTCATGTGACCCTGCATCATCTGGATATCCCACAAGTTCTTCAAGACGAGTATGGAGGATGGCTGAACCCAAAATTCATGTAAATACTGGGATGTTCTACATAATTGTTTAATGATAACAATGAGGCATATCTGTATTTCTGAATATTTGAAGACATTTCACAGTGATGATTTCAAGGAACTAGCTGATGTGTGCTTTAGAGAGTTCGGCGATAGGGTTTCTTATTGGACCACCTTGAACGAGCCCAATATCAACTCTTTGTCTTCTTTTGATTATGGATTTTTTCCTCCTCACCGATGTTCCTCTCCCTTTGGTGATAATTGTACTGCTGGCAACTCAGCTGTGGAGCCATATATTGTTGCCCATAATATGATCTTGGCTCATTCTGCTGCGGTTGAATTGTACAGGGAAAAATATCAGGTAGATCACTAACTCATGTGACTTGTGAACATACTTCTTCATTTACAAGTTTTATGGCAGAAGACTAGTAATGTCTACATTTTCCCCTCAAGCTAGTCAATCATCAGATTACTTGAAAAGTTAAGAAAGCAGAGTGCATGTGATGCAATGGCAGGTTGACTCGGGATGGACGCTCTAAATGCAACCCTATATGCAATGGAAAATGTTGTAATTGCAAGAGTAGGTCGTTTGAACATTAGCAGCAACAATTTATTAATAGAAAAATTAACAGAGGAACAAGCGATCACAAACAATAATTAGGGAAAACAAGTTTCAATTCTTCAAACGATAGAGGCGCAAATATTTTAAGCGTGCGCGGAATAAACCCTGCAAATTACACGGAGTCCAGTACTGAAGCAAATGACAATAAACATCCACTATAGATAGAGTGCCAAAGACACAACGATAGAAAATAAAACTTCAACAACAACTTACGCATGCAGGCGGTGGTAACGACGGTTGATGGTGGGCATCCGAAGTCGCGACAGAGTGGGAAGGTGCCAGGAGAGGGTTCTGGCTTGGTGGGAAGGCACGGGTGGTGTGTGCGTGGCTGGTTTGGTAGGCTGGAATCAGAATGTGGAGGGAGGAGGGGTTGGATTTTAGGACAATTTGCTGGATTGGCTTAGGAGCAGTGCACAGGGGCAGCGGGAGGCAGATTCCGGTGGTTGGAAACCAAAACAACAGGCTAGGTGGTTAGGGAGAGGCGTTTGAACTGGGATTGGGACGCATGGAGGGAGTTCTGGGAGGTGGGGTTGACGGGGAGTGATCGGAATGGGATTTCCGGGCTGCAACTAGCAAGACAGCCAAGTGGGAAGGATTCTGGTTGTGGACTCATGGGAAGAGCAGATCTGGGCGGATGCGGGTGGATCCGGCGGGTAGGAGAGGGAGATGGAGGCGTGGGGGTGGGGGGGGTGCTGAAGAGGTTAGGGGAAACTCGAGGGTGAAGGAAGGAGTACTTACGGTGGACTGGAGGTGGAGGAGGGGCGAGGCTGCCTTGGCGTCGCACCAAGGGGGGGGGGGGAGATCTCCCGGAGTGGCACCGAGAAGAAACCCACGACCGACGGTTTGCAAACTGCAAATCTACCTTCGATGCCCCAATTCGCCGGTTCCAACATTTATTTATACTTAAACAAACTTAGGGCACCCTGAATCGGATGTCTCATATTGTCCGGGTCGATCGGGCGTCAAATACAACTCAAAACATATAAAGTAATATATCAAATCGACCCGGAACGATCATCCGGACGCAAGCACGAACTTGGATCGTCTGAACGGGCAGTGAATCACCGCCTCCTGCGGGAATAGCGTGCGTAGGGCGTTGCGCGCCATCAACTCCCCCCGACTTGAAAGCACTCATCTCCGACGAGTGAAGACGGTCGTACTCTCTATGTAGCTGCGGAGCAAGTCTCTCGAGCTCCTCTGAAGAAATTCATGTCACGTTGTAAAGCGGGTGACCTCTCCAACGAACAAGATAGCGTACAATATCTCGTCCGCCGATGGTATAGAAGTCGTGACCCATGATCTGAAGTATGTCTCTGGTAGGAGTAAGTGACTCTGACTGTAATGTATCTCCGTCTGACTGCTGGATCGGTGGAACCGTCGCTGTTGCCGGGTGAACCTCATGGAGCGACTCCTCGGGTGGGGACATGGAAGGGCTGGCAGGGACCAAAGGAGGCAAAGGCTCAGGTATGGGTGTGGAGAAAGGGTCCACATACACACGCTCCTCGTAGTAAGGAGTCAAGTCTTCTACGTTGAATACTCGGTTGATTCCCATACCATGAGGGATGTCAATCTCATTTGCGTTCGTACCGATCCGCCGCACGACTGTATAGGGGCTCATTCGGTGAGCGCTTAATTTCTTTGCTGGTCTTTGTGGGACCCTCTCAGGTCGAATGCGAATCATCACTTGCTCTCCGGCCTCAAAAATTTGTTCTCGCATGTGTTGGTCTGCTCGGTCTTTATAATAATCATTACTAGATGCAATTTTTTTACGGACCGACTCATGTAGCACATGCAAATGATAAACAAACGACTCAACAAACTTATGCAAATGAAGCACAACATACTCGACACACTTCCTAAGGGAAAGCCTGACAATGACTTAGATATCTCTAACATGGGGCGACCGATCAGGAGGCTCCCTGGGTGGTTGATAGAAAAATTCGGCATGAATGATGCCATCACCCGTAGGAACGTCGTGGATGGTGACAAAGGAACACGACGCACGGGTGTGATGAGTACCTCTCAAATGATAAAGCCCGTCAGGTGGCTCACCAGGAGGTGTATACGAACATTCATCGCGCACGTGATGACACAAACCATCCAAACTAGAGTGAAAGCCTTTTGGGAGGAGAAGCTCGTCAATTGAGCCTCTCATGGACTTAATCCCGAGGAGGTCAATAATGGCCGGATGACCCTCCAAGATGTAGGTACCAATAACGGTAGTGTCTGTGGGAGCAAGTAAGACACCCACAATAAAGTCAATGCTAGCCCCTTGACCCTCACAAGGGAGTGGTGGCTCATCAGGAGGTTTGTCAGGGGGTTCATCAAAGCATCCATCAATATGGTCATGATCCTCCATATGAGTGCTATCGAACGGTGTGGTGTTCCCAAAAACGGGTGAGACAACCACTAAGAGATCGACACTAGGCCCTCGGCTCTCAGTTGTGATGTGACTCGAGACAACGCTATGGGAAGAGTGGGAAGAGCCCATACTCAAGTGTGGGTCAATCGGTATAATGTCAAGAACTGGATCTCTAGTTGAAGGGGATACTGGGCCTAAGTGAGACGCGGAGGATGGATATACCATCATGGTGTCGATGGGCCGCTTGTCCTCACTCTCGTGACCATGCTCACTAGTCATACTAGTATCACTCCCCACCTGTATCAAATAGTCATGATCAGACTCGACTCCAAAATCAAGTGAGAACTGAGTCTTATCCAGACAAGATGAATCAAAATCAGGTGTCGGGCCTCTCATGTTAGTGGGAGCACTACTAGACGCATCGATGACACTGGGATTTTTCCTATTGATTCTTCTTAAGGCAGATCTCATGTGATCAAAATGAGCATCTAAGCGATCAAACTGGTTAAGAACTAACTGCTGAAATTCGGCCTCAGGTATCTCTATTGCAGGACACTGGGAGGGTCTTGACTTGTATTGGGTTATTATTTTATGTATTATTTTATGTATTTCTGTATTTGTCCCACCTCACCTGTTTGAGGTTTGGACTTGTTGTGTTTCCTTTATATAACCCTATTGGGTTCCATAATACTATAATGCTTTTTCTCCTTCTCGATTTCTACTTGGTATCAAAGCGCGTCTGATCCCGATACCGCTGCCCTAGCCTACTCCCGTCCGCTCCCGATTCCTCCTCCTCCGTCGGGATGTAAGGCCGATCCCGATTCCGCCTGTCGCTCTCGCTCTCGCCCCCGATACCGCCTGCCGCTGCCGTTACCGCATCCCACCGCCGATTCCGCATCTCTTCTCCCGCTGGGTTCCCGCTGCCGTTACCGCTGCCGCTGCCGATTCCGCATCCTGCTACCGTTACCCACTGCCGCTGCTGCTGCCGATACCGCCTCCCGATCCGCATCTGCGGCTGCTCTTCCTCTTCCCTTTCCCTCAATGACCTAGATTCTCTCCCTTTCTTTCTTCCTTTTTCGTGATCTTTGGAGATGGGATTCCCCCCTTCCAATTAAAGGTGTATTCTCCTTGCTTCCGTTGGGGCTTCTTCCCACTTCTTGGGTCTTGTTCTTGATCCCTCTCCATGGATTCTTCGAATGAGGGTTGTGCCCGTCGAATCACCACCACCCTTCTCAATGAGAAGAACTTCATTGCTTGGTCCAACTCCGTGCGTGTCCATCTCGACGGACATGACAAACTTGATTGGCTTGAACCTAATGGGGTTCCTAAGCCCGCCGAAGACAAGGCCGCTCGTCAATGGCGCACTGAAAATTTCAAGATCCTCGGGTGGCTCCAATGCTCCATGGAGCCCCGCATTTATGAGCAGTTTATGCGTTTTGATTCTGTTCCGTCTCTTTGGGCTGCCTTGACTCGGACCTATGGGCACACTCGTGTGGATACGCGGATCTATTCTATCTTCCAGGAGATCTCCACTGCTCGTCAGGGTGATCGCTCTGTGCATGAGTATTTCACTTTCCTTTCAGGACGCTTCCAGGAACTTTCTGATCTTGAGCCGCTCACTGCTTTTCCTCATGCTGAGGATATGCTGGTTGCCAAGAGGGGTCAGGAAAAGCGTGAGACCTACCAGTTCCTGATGGGATTACGACCAAAGTTTGAGTAGATCAGGGTTCAAATTGTCAGCATGAACCCTCTACCGGATATTTTGGATGCCTACTCCATGGCGGAGGAACATGAGCGCCGGGCTCGTTTGACTTCTCCTCCTGTTCCGGCTTTTCCCCCCCCTCCGGACCAGATGGCCCTTGCTTCGAGCCGCACTCCCTCGGCTCGGGGGGGGGGGGGGGGGGGGCGCTCTTCTGCCCCCCGGGGTCGCGCTGGTGGCCGCGGGAGCCCGTTCGCCTCTGTTCAGTGTCAGCATTGTCTCCGGACCGGCCATGAGAAATCAAGATGTTGGTTGCTCTTTCCTCACCTTCGCCCGCAGTCCACTGCTCCGCGCACTGCGGCTGCTGCTTCTTCTGATCTTACCAGCCAGCCTGGGTCCTCTGCTCCGTCTGAGACCCCCTCTGCTGACTGGAGTCAGCTTATGGCTCAAGTCCAGGAACTTCAGTCCCAGCTTCAGCTTCAGAGACCGTCGTTCTCGTCCACTTCAGCATCTGCCTCAGGTACTTCGACGACCCTTCAGGTCACCCACACGGGACCTACCTCACCCTGGGTGATAGATTCTGGTGCCACTGATCACATGACAGGTGAGCCCCAGTTACTCTCTTCCCTTGTGCCTTCGGGTGTCCATCGCCAGGTTCGTCTTGCTGATGGCTCTGTGACACCCATTCTTCACCAGGGCACGGTTCACTTATCTTCCTCTTTTTCGTTGGACTCTGTCCTCCATGTTCCCAAATTTACTTTAAATCTTTTATCTGTTAGTCAATTGACTCGCTCCTTACACTGCTCGGTGACTTTCTTTCCTTCTGGTTGTGTTTTTCAGGACCTGACCACGAGGAAGATTTTTGGCTACGGCCGTGAGCGCGACGGGCTTTACCAGTTGGATCTTCCTCCTGCTCCTCCACCAACGTCCTGTCTCTCCTCGCCGACCTGCGCCGCTGCTACTACCGCTCCTGCTCTCTGGCATGCCAGACTGGGACACGCCAGTCCTAAGATTGTATCATCTCTGTTTCCCAGTGTCACTTTCGGGCACTCTTTTCAGTGTGATGTGTGTGAACTCAGCAAACACACACGCACTTCCTATCCTGTTTCTGTTTCCCGTATTTCAGCACCTTTTGATATTGTTCACTCGGATGTATGGGGCCCTGCCCCGGTTGTCTCTTATGATGGATTTCGGTACTTTGTTTCCTTCATTGATGATTTTACTAGATGTTGTTGGATTTATCTAATGCGCTCTAAATCTGAAGTTTTTGATTTATATGTTCAATTTTCGGCGATGGTTACTACACAATTTACCTCTCATATTCGAGTCCTCCGCTCCGATAACGGGGGGGAATACACTTCGTCCTCCTTTACTACTTTCCTTGCCAGCCAAGGCACTCTTCACCAATTCTCCTGTCCTTATACCCCGGAACAGAATGGTCTGGCGGAACGCAAGAACTGCCATCTCCTGAATGTCACCCGGCGCCTTCTTCGTGGGTCCCATCTCCCCAAGTCTTTCTGGAGTGCTGCCCTCCTTACGGGCACCTTCCTGGTTAATCGGCTGCCATGCCAGCCTCTTCAGGGGCGTGTTCCCCTTAGTCTCCTCTCTCCCAGCCGCCCCCTATTTCCTGTTCCACTACGGGTGTTCGGGTGTGTTTGCTTTGTCCAGGATCGTAGCCCCACTCGGACTAAGCTGGATAACAAAGCAATCCGCTGCGTCTTTTTGGGCTATTCCTCCTCGTCTAAGGGGTACCGGTTCTTTGACCCCTCCTCTCGCAGGACGTTTCACACGTTGGATGTCACATTCTTTGAAGACGTTCCTTTCCACTCCCCTCCTTCCTCTTCCGTTGTGCCACCCCCTCCACCACCACAGCCCGCTCCTGTTTCCCTTACACCAGTCTCCATTGCTCCCATTCCCGAGTCCGTTCCCCTACATCAATATTCTCGTGCCCCCCGTGGTCCTTCCAATATTCACCCCATCCTTCGAGATCCACTGGTTGCACCCAGCTCACGGGACCTGGTGCCGCTTCCTCCGGCAGGTGACACTCCTTCTCTTGACTTACCTATTGCTCTTCGCAAAGGTAAGCGTTTACCTGTTACTGCTCACCCTTTGGCTAATTTTGTGTCCTATTAGCGACTCTCACAGGGTTACCGAGCTTACCTCTCCGCCACCGACCAGATTCGCATTCCCCGGTCGACTACTGAGGCTCTCCAGCATCCTGAGTGGGTGACAGCCATGGAGGCTGAGATGTCTGCCTTACACAAGACTGGGACCTGGCGTCTTGTTCCGCTACCTGCCGGCAAGCGGACTGTTGGTTGCCGTTGGATCTACACTGTCAAGTATAATGCTGACGGGTCTTTGGACCGCTATAAGGCGCGTCTCGTTGCGAAGGGATTCACCCAGACTCCGGATGATTACGGGGTGACCTTTGCCCCTGTCGCCAAGCTGACAACTGTTCGCCTCCTTATTTCCCTTGCTACCTGCCATAAGTGGCCTCTTCATCAGCTGGATGTGAAGAATGCCTTCCTCAATGGCGATTTGGTTGAGGAAATTTATATGGACCCGCCGCCAGGATACAAGCTTCAGGGGGAGTATTTGGGTCGTGTGTGCCTCTTGCAGAAGTCCTTATATGGGCTGAAGCAGTCCCCTCGGGCATGGTTTGAACGTTTCGGCTCTGCTGTGCTTCAGGCTGGGTTCACCAGATGTCATGCCGATCATACTTGCTTTGTTAGGACTGCAGCGGATGGCCGTAGAGTCATTATTCTTGTCTATGTGGATGACATCATCCTTACCGGCGACGACAACTCTGGAATAACTCAGATCAAAGAAGTCCTTCGAAAGGAGTTCGAAGTCAAAGATTTGGGACCTCTAAAGTACTTCCTCGGAATTGAAGTTGCTAGATCTCACCAGGGGATTTCTTTGTCTCAGCGCAAGTACACTCTTGACCTTTTGAGTGATACTGGCCTTCTTGGGTGCTCCCCAGTATCTACTCCCATGGACCCGAAACACCGCTTACACGCCGAATCTGGCGAACCTCTCACGGATCCGGGCAGATACCAGCGACTTGTTGGAAGACTCATCTACTTGACCAATACTCGTCCTGATATTAGCTTTGCTGTGAGCATTGTCAGTCAGTTCATGCATGCTCCCCGGACATCTCACCTTGATGCTGTATTACGGATCCTTCACTACTTGAAGGGATCACCTGGTCTCGGCCTCTTCTACCGTTCATCGCCATCCACAGATCTTTCATGTTACACCGACTCTGACTATGCGGGCTCCCTCACTGATCGTCGATCTACTTCAGGGATGTGCACGTTCTATGGTGGTAATCTTATTTCTTGGAAGAGCAAGAAGCAGAGCGTTGTATCTCGTTCCTCTGCTGAGGCTGAGTACAGAGTTATGGCCCATGGCGCCACTGAGCTCCTCTGGATTCGTACCCTCTTGACTGAGCTTGGTTTACCTCCTACCTGTTCTTCAACATTGGCTTGTGACAATCAGTCTGCTCTCATGCTTGCCTCTGATTCTGTCCTGCACGAGCTGACAAAGCATATTGAGGTGGACATTCACTTTCTCCGGGAGCACATCCGCTCAGGGATTCTTACTGCCTCATATGTTCCCTCTGATGATCAGATTGCAGATGCCTTTACTAAGGCTGTTGGACCTTCCCGACTTCTCTCCACTTATGGCAAGCTGGGCTTGCTTTATATCTTCGCTCCAGCTTGAGGGGGAGTATTGGGTTATTATTTTATGTATTATTTTATGTATTTCTGTATTTGTCCCACCTCACCTGTTTGAGGTTTGGACTTATTGTGTTTCCTTTATATAACCCTATTGGGTTCCATAATACTATAATGCTTTTTCTCCTTCTCGATTTCTACTACTTGTGATGTGATCTTGGCGATGGTGACCTCTATAGGTCTCCTGAGGGTCATCTAGACGATCGTTCCTAACATAATCAGACCGTGCTCGTGGGTGGACGTGATCCCTACGAACGTGCGGTGGTAGACCGTGCTCAGTTGGTGATGAGAGTCTGCCTGAAGACTCTTTATCATGGAGGTCGGGGGATCGAGCCCCGGCCTCAACAACCTATCGGTCTTGTGGTGGGGTCGAGGATAGGTTGGGGTGTACGGGCCGCAGACCTGATAAGGCCTATCGGGTGGACTCCCGGTGGGACCCCTGGGCCGGGGTGTGATGCCACGTCGCAGGGTGGCAGGCAGGTGGGACGCCTGTCCTGCATCAACTACCATGACCATTGACAATACTAATTATCTATCTTATTCTCTCACCATTCCTCTAGCCCATTGACGATTCCTTGGTCACATTGATGGTGCAATTACATAACTGCTACAAATTGGCCCCATTTAGGAAAAGTAGGATGAAAACGAGTCAATGGTCATGTAACAATTCATCAACTCCTTTGACGGATCAATATGCCAAAATTATGTTCTTCTGGACATTGCAACAAACATTTGGGCGCAAACCAAGACTTCACTCAAAACATTCTTTAGGATTGCTCTGCCTTAGCTGTGTGCCTGTTCATGACTAACTCTTGTGTCACTCCTCCTTGGCCTTACAATCCTCTATTGTTGAGAGTTTCTGTAATTACTACTATACACCCAAAAAATTAAAATTAAAATTTAAATCTTTAATTCAGGATCCGATATTTTATTAAAAGAAATATTTTCTTACTTTGCTTTGCTGCCTTATTGCCCATGCTGCCTTGCTGGTTGTGGTTGCTTCTCTGGTAGCTTCATTCTATATAAAAAACCGACATGAAAACTCAAACCGACGTGTCCCCGACATCTGACATCTGCAAGCTTGATTATAGGGTTATGAAGGAACATGATTAAAAATGCGAAATTTAATACATCATGCCCTATGTATATATGATATTAGTAGATCATAACTTGCTGGTCTTATCACATTAATGCGAATAATATATGCAAAGTTATAAAGAATTTAGGATTTAAGCATATCACCTAGCTGCAAGATATACCTTTGCCATGTACATGTTAATAAATATGCAAATGAAAGTAAGCATTTTGCATTTTGTAACTTGAAGCTACTAAAAGTGGAAAGTTATTTTATAGTGTTAATTCATCGGGTTGATATCATTAAAACTAAGACAAGATATAAGACGTAAACATGATGGAATACGCAGTTTAATCATGCAGCCACTAATAAGAAGGTAAAAGATTAATAGAACATTTAAGCTTAGTGGCTTTAAGCGGGTATTCCTTAATGTTGGACATGCCGACCACTATACGAAGATAAATAGGGGGCACGATTGAAGGTTCCTCTCATGAATGATAGAGACACACTATCATACTCATAGGGCATATCAGATAGTATGAGCCTCAAATGGGGAAGTCGACACCACATGTAAGATTTAATTCATCTAACCTAGAATCCCTATACTTTAATGATTCCAAAATTAGAGAAAAATTTAGTATAAGATCAAGTTATAGAAGAAACATTTATGTTCAAAAGTACTTTTATAAAAAAATATGCATAAAGCTATAATATACTTTCCTTTAACATAAAATATTAATTTAAAAAACATGCACGCATATTTTATTTATGTTATTTTAGTGTCACTAAGGGAGAGCTTTTCTTACTCACCAGTTGGGCTGACCCTGTCTTCAGACATTTTTTTCAGGGGTCATAGATCAGGAGATTCGCCTAGGATAAGCTTCCGAGAATTTTTACTTTTTAGTTTGTTTTACCTTTCAATTTGATGTATCCAGTATATATGAACTCAAATGTATCATGTATTAAGTATTAATATTTCATGTTCTCTGCACTTTTCAATTCTAGTTGGATCTGTGAATCGGAATTTGAGGTATTTTTAACCGTAACTCCAGTATTTAAATTTTCCGCTATGTACTCTAGATATTTCCTGCTATGCACCAATTTTATTACTATTGCTTTGTTTGCTTCATATCATAAGTGTCGGCCGGACTTTTGAATTGATGTTAAACTATGTAGGGGTGTTACAACTACCAACAACCCTACCACATACTAGACTTTTGAATTGATGTTAAACTATGGAGAGGCGACAGTGGCGCTGCTACCCAGCAGCAATAACATGTGGTGTGACATGGGTCAGATCAAAATGTTACTCCCTAGGGTGGAACCGGCGGTAGAGAGGGATAGGGTTAGGAAGAGAAAAGTTTAAGGGTAAAGAGGGAAAGCTCAGCCCAAGGCTTTTCAATACTATTTGTACCCCACAAGCCCGAAGGGTAAAATAGTCATTAACAGCCCAAAAAAAATACATAAGTCAAAACATTTAACTTACGCGACAAAGACAAAAGGATCAACACATGTGCAACACTCTTATCAATCCGCCGAGCCCGATATGGCCTTAGACGTTGGACGCGACCGCCAGCCTTGTGTAGACCCACCACGGTCCCAGGGGGAGCTCCATAGGATATTGTGTGCATGTTTGTTATGGAATGTAAACTCGGAGGGAAGGTTTTTGTAATTTCAAAAGATAGAGATCCAATTTAATCTATATGAACAACTGAAATGAAAGGCTAAAATGAGAATCTTTTGAAAATATTCCAACGGTTGAGTAAGACTTTTCCATTGACACTAAACCAAAATCTACTCAAGATACAAACAATAGCATCATGCTGTTCAACATCTTGACTGAATTCAACTTCTTTTTTGTGCTTTTTGAATAGGATGTCCAAAAAGGGAAGATTGGCGTCAACATCTACAGTATTTGGTTCACCCCATTGACAAATTCAATTGAAGATGCTAATGCGACAAAAAGAGCACTTGACTTCATACTAGGCTGGTGAGTTGTTTGGAATATACCCCTGGACTACTTTTCTGTGCTTGCAATTACAGGCCCATGCATACAAGTTTATATTTGTGTATGCACTTGCGGATGCCTGTTTGTATACACAGCCAGACACCTTTGTGGCCCAGCCATTTCATTTTCCCCTTTACATACGTTTACCAAGAACATCTATTCATTTGTCATCATGCTGCTGGGAAATAAAAGTTAACCTCTTCCATATTTTAACGCAGGACGGTTGAGACAAAAGTATATGTCGATTATATGAATGACCTAAATGAATCAGACATGAACCCGACAACTATGCTTGCAACAATTAAAATTATAAATAATATGACACAATAATCACGTCCAAATAGAGTCTGTATTAACTATTAAGGTAACAAATATTATAATATACATGCAAGAGTGCTAGAAAACAAATACTTTATCGAATAAAATCCGGCAAATCATGGGATAATATTGGCACAATGTTTACAAATTAATATTTTCCAAAACATTGAATTCACAAAAGATTCAACACAAAAAATAACAATGAAACAATAAACTCACAATAATCACGGGATTGAAGGCTCAGTGGATGGCCGGGGAGTTATCAGCGGCCGGGGCTAAAACATTTACTGGATTCGGGCCTTCGGGGAAGCTCAGCTTGCTGAAACTGAGCTGCTGCGGGCCTGGATGGATAAAGACAGTTGCTGGGAGAAGCCGGGGGCTGTTTGGGGGTAGCTGGAGCCTGACAGGAGGTGGTGGGAGGCTGGAGGGACTGCCTGCAGTGTGGAAAACCCTCAAGGGTTGCTGTACAGTACCTAGCAACAGGGAAAAGCTATGTAGCACGGGGACGGAAACGGGATACGGGATACGATACGAAACGGATACGGGAAACGTGAATTTAAAAAAAATAAAGATACGGGAAACGTTTTTAAATTTTTTTAATTATTTTAATATAAATATTAATTAATGTTAATATTAACATCATTAATTGTGCTAATATTAAGAGACAATCCTCAACTAAGTTTGTTTGTTTGTTTGTTTTGAGTATTTTTCAGCATAGATTTATATTTTCATGCGGGAAACGAAGAAATCCTCATCTGTTATTCTACTTACATATAATAATCAGTTTGTTTGTTTTGAGAAGTCAGGTTGTTTGATATAATGGAGTAATATATCAAGAAAATCAAAAGATAGCATCCAGAGGTGTCTCACCGCAGATATAGCAAGAAAATGTAAATATAGCTTGGCTACAGGAAGATGCGGGTACATGCATGAACGAAGAGATGTTATAATTAAGGGAAAAGTAGATCCCCTAGATGTGATTATATATTTTTCGTGAAATATACTTACCGGAGTTGTAATGGTGTAGTCGTAGTCGGAGTCGGATTCAGAGTCGCAGTCACCTAGGGACTGAGCTTGCAGAGGAGCAGTCGGAGTCGGATTCAGAGTCGCAGTCACCTAGGGACTGAGCTTGCAGAGGAGCAGTCGGAGTCGCACTTGCCTGGGGTTGCCGCGGAAGGTGGAGTCTTGCTTCGTGAGACCACTGCGAAATGTAGGTCAGAATAGTGCGAGAGATGATAGCTCTTGCAGAGGAAGAGCAGAGAAAGGGGTTTAGGAGCCGCACTCACCTGCCGAAGGGCTTTCGACGCAGAGCTTCGACTGCGGAGGAGAACGACCTAGAAATGCTTCGGGGGAGAACGACCTAGAAATGCTTCGGGGGAGAACGACCTAGAAATGCTTCGGGGGAGAACGACCTAGAAATGCTTCGGGGGAGAACGACGTAGAGCGAGGAGAATTGCGATGAGCTTTTGACGCAGAGATTCGGCTGCGGGGGTCGGGGGAGAACGACACAGATCGAGGAGAGTTGCGGGGGTTGTGCGTGTGGGTCGTGAACCCTAAAACTCAAATTATATCAGGCGTGAGTCCTGAGTCATGAACTGTGTGACGCGTGAACGAGAAAAGCGGGATACGCATTTCCCAAATTAAATTTTATTATTCAATTTAAATATTGTGTTTCGTACGTTTCGGAAACGCGTTTCCGCGCGTTTCCCGTATCTGATACGCGTTCGAGCCGATACGCGAAGCATTTTAAGTATCCGTGCTTCGTAGGGGAAAAGTGGGGGATTTTAGGTGCAAGCTGGCTGCTGGAGTTCCAGCATGGACATGGAAGATGAAAACTGGGGGTGGAGGGATGGGAGGCCAACTTATGGGGCTGAAATTTAATTCCAGATGCTGGAATTAATAACTGGGAGGTGGGAATGATCAGGGAATATTTCTCGAGGGAGGAATGCTAGGGCAGGTTGAGTTCTGGACGAGGAATGGGGTGCAGGTTGGCTGGACTAAGGCTGAAATTGTGAAGATGGCGACGGCCACCACGACGGCCAACTTGGTGATGAAGATGACGTCCATGGCGCACTTTGTGATCATGGGATAGTGGCGGAAGATGATGATGATGACCCGCCGGCCAAAGACTTGCGGCGCCGTAGCAGTCACGGCTACAATCTTCGCCCACGCAACAAGATTTAAATTTAATTTATCTTGCTAGTTTATGGTCTGCATTTATCCAATTATGTGGTTTGCATTTAACTATTTTATTTCTATCATTTTGAACTTGTGGTGTGCGTTTAGCCACTGTTATGGGCTGCTAATAGCCTCTTGAATGTAAGTCTTATATAAGGCCAAAATTCTTTCTATGTCAATTAGATTATTATTGAAATTAAACAAGACTTCTCCTAAACCTAAAAATTTCCTCTCTCCCTCTCCCTTTCTCATTGCCGCCGCCCAAGAGGGATCTCCCCTTGCTGCTAGGTTCGGCCGCCCCCCTCCATCTCTTCTCCTTTCCTCCCTATTCCCTCTTCAATACTATTCCTCCACCACCTTTCATCTCTCTAGATTTCCCCTCTTCCACGGCTCCATCCTAAATATTATCTCAAAGTTCCACATGCAAGAAGAAAGGCTTGGGTGATCTCCTACGGCGTGAAGCGGGGAAGACGGGCGTGTTCTTCATCCTTGGTGCGCTTTCCGTGGATCTCGAGGCAAGGGCGATTACTTTTTGTGGATCCAAAATCTCGGATCTACGTTTCTGAGAGGGGTAACGAAAATTCCTACTCAAGAGATTTTCTCTTCTTTGATAGTCTTGTGGTGGACGATTTTTGCGTGGATTTTCGAAGCTTTAATTTTCGCGGTATTTCTCATAATAGATTTGTGGTTTTCGTTTGGTTTTCCGATAACTCTCGAGAGGATTGGCGACCCTCGCTCTTTTTCTAGTTGGGATAGATCCTGCCACTTTCGAATCGTGATTTCTTTGGTGGATCTATTTTGGTACAACTCAAAGCTCGTCGGAACCAATATTGTTCCTTTTAGCCGGAGCGAATTTTGACCTATAGTCATTCTCCGAACCAATTGCGGTGCGGCTACCCGTACGATAGCGCGAGAAATAAATAAAATCTATTGTGATTGCTGCGTTTCGTTACCGTGTGGTAAAGAGGGCGTAGAACGTAACGAGAGTCGTCGATTCGCCATCCGTGTAGGATCGTCTTGGGCGGGCCTACATCAATTTGATATCAGAGCTAGGTTCGTGTCAATTTCTTAATTGACGCATTCCTTAGGTTTTCTTAGAACGCCGGCACTCACAATCTCCACGCGATTTTGGCGCTCAAAAAAATTAAAAAAAGAAATTTTCGCCGGTCTGTGAATAGCGGTCTAAAATTCTCATTTTTCTGTAAAATTCAAAAAAAAATCTGGAAATTCTACTTATTATTTTCTGTAAGAAAATCAAATTTTTTTTTACTTACCTTAGTTATTAGGCGGGAATAAAATAATCTTTCGTAAAATTTTGTCCTGATCTAAATTTTTGGTCTGCAATTAGTAAAAAAAAACAAAATCACTTGTCCTGTTGTTCAAGTGCACTAGGCTTGGCACGGAGTATCCCCCAACCACTTCAAACATGGCAGACGACCATGAGGATGAGCACGCTCCGGCAACGATTGCGGAGCTTCGGGAAGAGTTTAACATTAAGTTCGATGCACTCACACAGTTAATCTAAGGGTTAGCTTTAAATCAAGCGGCGCCTCAAAATCCCACTGCCAACCAATTTGACGGCGCTGGAATAAACCGACCAGGTCCCCAACCCTAGGCTGCCAACCAACGAGATGAGAGACCAAACCATCTTCGTAATCAGGACGATGAGCAAGCGCCTCGAGCTCCTTATGAGTTCGATGTAACTAGAGCCGTGAAAATTGATCCACCATCATACGATGGTATGGGTGAACCCCAAGTATTTTTAGACTGGATTATGGAGATCGAGTGTTATTTTGAGTGGCACAACCTGTCGGACGGTGAGAAGGTGCGGGTTGCACGGATGAAGCTTCTGGGTAGGGCTAAAACGTTCTGGTTGAACGAAGAGAGGCGTCTAGGTACCGTGAATGGAGTACCCCCAATTGGGTGGGCTGTCATGAAAGCACTCCTGTCTGACCAATATGTCCCTGCGTATCACCGAACCCAAATGTTCGACGAATTAGCCACCCATCGTCAGGGGGGCAAATCGGTAGCGGAGTACATGGGACTCCTTAAAGATATGATGGTGCGGTGTGACGTCCGGGAAATGCCCGAAGTTACACTATCTCGTTTTCGTAAGGGACTCAACCCGGATATCCAAGGCAAGCTCCTGCGTTATGGTCATACGGACCTTAACACGACCTTCAATGCCGCATTGGACATAGAGAAGCACAACGCCTACAAGTCCAAGGGACGAGCATTCCAGAAGGGAAAGTCCCTCTTAGGACCCCCACCTTCGTCCTCCATGAGGGACAAAGGAAAATTTCGATCGACTGATTCGAATTCCGTAGTCATTACTGCTAGGAACATCCGGAATCACACTGGTGAGAGAGTTCTGATAGGACGGATTAGTAAGACTAATGCCACATGTTATTCTTGCGGGGTCCAAGGGCATTACTCTAGTGAGTGCCCCACTAAGAGTAAACCACTAGCACTATGAGACTCCACGTCTGAACCCGCCGAGATCGTCTATGAAGCCGACAATGAATCTGATGCCGAGCCGAGTGATATTGAAGATGATTCTTATATGATGGTTATGAGGTGTATTTTGGCCACACCGCGTGCGTCGGATGAGTATAATCGGACGAACATCTTTTCGTTGAATTTTAAAAGCGGTGAGAAGTGGTGCAAATTAATAATAGATAGCGGTAGTAGCATGAATGTCATTTCGGAGAACGCTATCACTCGTATGCATTTAGTCACTGAACTGCACCCCCATCCGTATAAAATAGCGTGGGTAAACAAAACGTCTATTGCGGTCTCTAAACGTTGTTTAGTGCCGCTTACGGTGAAAAGCTATATCGATAAGGTGTGGTGCGACGTCATCCCCATGGATGTTTGTCATGTACTACTAGGACGTCCGTGGCTTTATGATTATGACGTGACCCATTTCGGACGAGCCAACACCTACGAGTTTAAGTTTAATGGTAAGACCATTGTTTTGAAACCCGCACCGCCTAAGGATCCGTCGATTGCCTCCAAAGACACAATTGTGCCCGCGGAAAAGAAAACAATAGGCTTGATAAGCAAGAAGGAGCTAGTGCGTAAGACTTTCTTGAATGGCGTCATCTATGCTTTAGTATGTCTACACGCTAAGGAAGATTCATCCTCTTTAGAGAACCTACCGTTATCTCTGCGAACACTCTTGGAAGAGTATAAGGAAGTCTATCCGGTGGACTTACCATCTAAGTTGCCACCCATGAGGGAAATCCAACACGAGATTGATTTCGTCCCGGGCTCATCATTGCCCAATCTCCCCCATTATCGGCTCAATCCCTCCGCACATAATGAATTACAAACTTTGATTTCAGATTTATTAGCAAAGAGATATATTCGCCATAGTAAGAGCCCATGTGCCGTCCCTGCCCTTTTGGTCCCAAAGAAAGATAAGTCTTGGAGATTGTGTGTAGACTACCGGGCCATAAATAAAATTACTGTTAAATATAGGTTTCCCATCCCACGTTTGGACGACTTATTAGATATGTTATCTGGAGCCACCACATTTTCAAAGTTGGATCTTAAAAGTGGTTACCACCAAATAAGGATACGGGAGGGAGACGAATGGAAAACGACATTTAAGTCTAAGGATGGGCTCTATGAGTGGTTGGTGCTTGGAGAGGGGCTCACCAACGGACCGAGTACCTTTTCGCGGTTGATGACCCAAATATTTAAACCATACATGGGAAAATTTGTAGTGGTATACTTCAATGACATCTTAGTATTTAGCCTTTCGCCGATGGACCATGAAACGCATTTAAGGACAATCCTCACAACATTGCGCCAAGAAAATTTATTTATTAATCTTAAAAAGTGCGCATTTGGTGTGACTTCCGTAGAGTTTCTAGGATACATAGTGAGTTCCGAAGGTATTCATGTTGACCCTAAAAAGGTCCAAGTTATTCGAGAATGGACAGAACCAAAAAATATCCGGGAGGTTAGAAGTTTTCATGGATTGACCACATTTTATCGAAGGTTTATTCGCAATTTTAGTAGTATTATGGCACCAATCACTGAATGCATGAAGAAGGGTGATTTTATTTGGACTAAAGCGGCCACTAATGCGTTTCAAACGATTAAGGAACGGATGTCTGAAGCCCCACTACTACGGTTGCCGAACTTTAGCAAGGTGTTTGAATTATCATGTGACGCATCTGGGATAGGAATCGGAGGAGTTTTAAGTCAGGAGGGACATCCGATAGGTTACTTTAGCGAGAAGCTTGCGGGCCCAAAGTTAAATTACTCCAACTATGATCGTGAGTTCTATGCCGTAATACGTTGTCTCCAACATTGGCGACACTATCTTATATTGAAAGAATTTGTAATCTTATCAGGTCATGAGGCGCTAAAATTTGTAAACTCCCAAAGTAAAATCAGCCCTCGGCACGCCAAATGGGTCTCGTACCTTCAGGAGTACACATTCATTATCAAGCACCTTAAGGGTACGTTAAATCGTATGGCGGACGCTCTTAGTCGAGTCACCCTATTACTATCTACAATGGAAGTAACGGTCATAGAATTTGAAAGAATTAAGGATGAATATGTTCAATGCCCGGATTTTATGGATATATACTAACTTAGCCGCTCAGGACAATTCCCCTTCTACTATATCTGCATACTACATCTGCGACGGTTATCTATTTAAGCATACGCAATTATGTATTCCTCGCTCCTCGCTACGCCATTTCATTATATGGGAGTTACATAGTGGAGGGTTAGGTGGATATTTCGGTCGATATAAAACTATAACACTAGTAAAGGACAAATTCTTTTGGCCGGGCCTCAAACCAATGGTCAATAAAATCGTAGGGAGTTGCCGTGTATGTCAATTAGCGAAAGGTAACAAGACCAATGCGGGTCTTTACACATCACTCCCGATTCCGTCTGCCCCGTGGGAGGACGTTAGCATGGACTTCATATTGGGCCTACCCCTGACATTTAGGCGACATGATTCCATTCTGGTCGTAGTGGATCGATTTTCCAAAATGGTCTACTTTATCGCATGCAATAACACCAACGATGCATCACATGTTGCTAAGTTGTATTTCAAGGAGGTCGTGGCCCATCGGGGCGTCCCCAAAACGATAGTGACTGATAGAGACGTTAAATTTACGAGCTATTTCTGGAAAACACTTTGGAAGCTTTTGGGTACTAGACTTATGTTTTCGTCGGCCTATCATCCCCAAACGGATGGGCAAACGGAAGTGGTTAACCGAAGCTTGGGTGGTTTACTTCGTTGCCTAGTGGGTGATCATAAAGGTATGTGGGACCTTATTCTTCCTCATGCTCAATTAGCTTATAATAATTCTAAGAATAGGTCCACCGGTTTATCTCCAAATGAGATCGTACATGGATATAAGGCGCCCGTGCCTCTTGACTTGGTTCCGTTACCGCCATCTTTTAAATCCAGTCAATTTGCACAGGACTTCGCCTCGCACGTTCACACTCTCCATAAGCACATTAGCGAGACGTTAGCTAAGCAATATTCTATTTATCAATCGAATGCTAGCGTACATAGGCGAGCAGTACCCTTGAATATTGGTGATTTGGTAATGGTTCGTCTTATCCCTGAACGGATGCCTTCGGGCACCATAAAGAAATTGGCGAATAGGAGAGCCGGTCCTTTTCGGGTTTTAAAGAAGCTAGGCGAAAATGCATATCTATTAAAGTTACCCGCTGATTGGGGAATCTCCCCTGTTTTTAACGTTTCAGATTTAACGCTTTATGTCGCTCCACCACCTGAACTGTCTGTCTCTCCGTTTAATATTTCCACTATACCTTCTAATGGGGTGGGGGGTGAGATTGTTTCTGGATCGCTCTCTCCTTCGGATTCTACGGGAGGTATGTTGCCTACTGATGATGAAACATGTTTTTCTTCTTTGCCTAACGCATTTCCAAGGTTCCCCCGGACCGATTTCTTGCCTGACCGGATTTTGCAGGATGCAGTGTTTCCCACTCCCGACGGTGATATTCACAGGTTTTTGATCCGGTGGCGAGGTCGTCCTGCTTCGGACGACTCTTGGCTCCCCGCCTCGGAGGTGGATCTTCTGGACGCGGATCTCCTACACAGTTACTTGCCCGCACACTCATCGGTGATGAGTCCTTTTGAGCGGGGGAGGATTGATGGCGACGGCCACCACGACGGCCAACTTGGTGATGAAGATGACGTCCATGGCGCACTTGGTGATCATGGGATAATGGCGGAAGATGATGATGATGACCCGCCGGCCAAAGACTTGCGGTGCCGTAGCGGTGACGGCTACAATCTTCGCCCACGCAACAAGATTTAAATTTAATTTATCTTGCTAGTTTATGGTCTGCATTTATCCAATTATGTGGTTTGCATTTAACTATTTTATTTCTATCATTTTGAACTTGTGGTGTGCGTTTAACCACTGTTATGGGCTGCTAATAGCCTCTTGGATGTAAGCCTTATATAAGGTCAAAACTCTTTCTATGTCAATTAGATTATTATTGAAATTAAACAAGACTTCTCCTAAACCTAAAAATTTCCTCTCTCCCTCTCCCTTTCTCATTGTCGCCGCCCAAGAGGGATCTCCCCTTGCTGCTAGGTTTCGGCCGCCCCCCTCCATCTCTTCTCCTTTCCTCCCTATTCCCTCTTCAATACTATTCCTCCACTACCTTTCATCTCTCTAGATTTCCTCTCTTCCACGGCTCCATCCTAAATATTATCTCAAAGTTCCACGTGCAAGAAGAAAGGCTTGGGTGATCTCCTACAGCGTGAAGCGGGGAAGACGGGCGTGTTCTTCATCCTTGGTGCGCTTTCCGTGGATCTCGAGGGAAGGGCGATTACTTTTTGTGGATCCAAAATCTCGGATCTACGTTTCCGAGAGGGGTAACGAAAATTCCTACTCAAGAGATTTTCTCTTCTTTGATAGTCTTGTGGTGGACGATTTTTGCGTGGATTTTCGAAGCTTTAATTTTCGCGGTATTTCTCATAATAGATTTGTGGTTTTCGTTTGGTTTTCCGATAACTCTCAAGAGGATTGGCGACCCTCGCTCTTTTTCTAGTTGGGATAGATCCTACCACTTTCGAATCATGATTTCTTTGGTGGATCTATTTTGGTACAACTCAAAGCTCGTCGGAACCAATATTGTTCCTTTTAGCCGGAGCGGATTTTGGCCTATAGCCATTCTCTGAACCAATTGCGGTGCGGCTACCCGTACGATAGCGCGAGAAATAAATAAAATCTATTGTGATTGCTGCGTTTCGTTAGCGTCTGGTAAAGAGGGCGTAGAACGTAACGAGAGTCGTCGATTCGCCATCCGTGTAGGATCGTCTTGGGCGGGCCTACATCACAGCCGCTGGATTGCAGTCCAGAAGCTGTACGCTGAATACTGGAGGGAAAAAAGGGGCTAGGCTGCAGTTTGGTGGGCTCTGGATTGGAGGGAATTGGGGCTAGCAGCAGTTTTTTCCTCTTCCTGGACAGGGACCAAGCAGGGGAGAGGGATTTGTGGGAGTGGGGGTGTTTACTGGCTGAGGAGTGGAAAGAGGGGCTCGGTTAAGGTCTGTAGGGGGGTATTCGCGTGAGTGGAGAGTGAAAAACGTGGGAGGAGTGGGGAGAATGGAAGGGTAGGAGTGAATTTAGGAGAGGTGGGCCTAAATTTTAGGAAGTTGAGATAGTGGAGTAGTGGAGAGATGGTTAGGGAGTTGAGATGGTGGTGGCTGGAGGTGGTGTTGGTGTCCGGAGGTGGTTTCCAGGGATAGACGGAAAATTGAAAATGAGAGGAATTTAAATGGTAGTGGTGAGGGGATTTTGTGGAGGTGGTGATGGCTTGACGGAGATGGCCTGGAGATGGTTTTACGGTGATCGCCGGAAAACTAAATAGAAGGAAATTTGAGTGGTAGTGGTGGAGTTTTGTGGAAGTGGTGGTGGCTTGAGGGAGGGGACGGAGGCCGGCTCTTTGGTCTAGAAATTGATTAAACCGAACCGAGATTAAAAAGCTAACTTATAACTCCTTCCTCACCTCACGGGTCATGGGTCCCTGGTCTACGCAGTACGCAGTCAGCCAGTTACTCACTCACTACTCCCGCTGCACTTGCTGCTGACCGATCGCCGCCCGATACTCTGCGATTCACATGAGAAGCATGCTTGCCATTTAAATGAATAAATGCACGGAGGTCTTCCGGGTCTCATGGAAAAGGCCATTAGGCTCGATCAGAATAGAGCTAAACCAAGACAACCCTAAAACATATATCCTGATTCCCTCCTGCTCACCTGCTCGGGGTTCTGGCCATATAGGAGAAGGAGAATGATGACCGCTTGCTCGGTGACCGCGGCCTACTTGCCCATTTTATTCGCCGAAAATAGGGCTAAGAGGAGGGCTGAACACTATCTAGTGATAGACTTCTTAGAACTTACTGCAAGTTGCACTATCTAGCTCTCTTTCTGGGCCAAGGGGAGGAGGACTCAGTACTGAACACTAGTCCCCATTCTCTTTCTCTGCCTTCCTCTGTCCCCATCCTCTTCCTCTGCAAACTGCATATTGAAGTTATTAGTCTATGAATGATGTGTTTAGGGTTTTATAAACTTAAAGTAAGAGGAGCTATGCTTCAGCTTTGATCTCATTTTGAAACTACATATGTTGTTTATGTACGTGACATCTTCGAAACAAAATAAAGGAAAAGAAGTATTAGAAGATGTAGACGAAACTGAGGCAAAACTTGTTGGGCCTATATAGTCTCAGGAGGAGGATGCACACAAAATGTGTCCAAGAAACAAAAAAATTGATGACACTATCAATGAGCCCGAAGGAGCTAATTCTAGAAATAAATCTACAGTATGAGAGTGGTTTGGTCAGTTTAAGGATGATAAAGGCAGAAACCTTGTAAATTATCACTTTCTCATTGCAAAATTATTAATGCAGTTAACAGTATTCTGACCTAATGTAATTTCTCCATTAGATGTTAAGAAAGGTGGTAAAGCTGTTGCTTCCCCCTCTTCTAAATAAAGCTGGAAAACATCTGAACAATTTGTTATGATCTCGCATGGTTCATATTCATATTTTTTAAAACCGAAATCGAACTGCCAAAAATGGATCAAAAACTGAACTGACTACGAACCGAACCAATCGGTTTTGGTTCGGGTCGGCTTGCACCTACCAAAAAACGAAGATAGTCGGTTCGGTTTGGGTCCAAACCAATCCTAACCGAACCGCTCACACCCATACATACATGTACAAACAAAAAGTTTTTTTGTACTTGTATGTTAATAATGTAAACTCAGAGGGGGGAAGTCTTGGAAATTTTAAAAAGTAGAGGGGAGGTCCCTATAATTATGCAAAGTCGCTGGGTAGTTTTCATAGATTATTTATGTACATGTATGCTAACAATGTAAATTCAGTGGGGGAGGTCTTGGTAATTTTAAAAAATAAATGGGAGGTGCCTATAATTATGCAAAATTGCATGGTAATTTTTCATAATTATTCCTATATATACACACACATTCCTCTCTTTTTGCTTCAGATAAAGATAGAGAATAATCTATTTCTTTCTCTTCTCCCATTTAGTGGAGATATGAGAGTTTACTCTCTCTTGAGTCATCTCTATTTTCTATCTGCCAAACAAGCTCTATCTCTCTTTATAGTCTATATACTCGTTTGTGCTTGAGTGCATGTCCATGTATTATGTTACCATACCAGCATTTTAAGTACACTAGTCTGGTTCCAGGATTTTGAGTCCACTGGTGTTTGGAGACTACCCGGAGATCATGAAGAAAAATGCAGGCTCAAAACTCCCATCTTTCACTGATTCCCAGTCCCAACAAGTGAAGGGCTCATATGACTTTGTTGGTCTTAACTATTACTACTCATTGTATGTGGCTCACGACTCTAGTATTCCAAAGACAAGTCCTCGAGATTTTACTTCCGACATGTTTGCTAAATTCACTGGTTAGTTATGTTTCAATTTTTGCATATTTAGTAGAATTGAAAGTCCCGAACATTTTTTTTATTTTCACATGTAATTCTTTTGCAGACTTCGTGGATAATCCAACGGGTCATAGGGTAAGAGTTCATGACCCTAAGAAGTTAAAGTTTTCTGTTTGTTTTCTCTTGTTTTATGACAGAATGTTGAACATTTCGGTTTATAATCAGATTATTCCACCCATTCGGCCGAAATATGACTATGATAGTCTTTGGAAATTGCTTAATCATCTCAAGAACACTTATAGCAATCCTCCCATATACATCCATGAGAATGGTCAGTCCTTCTTAAACCCACTGTGTTGTTGTATAATGCTTTCCAATTTTAACTGTTCAAGTATAAAGATGTAATTGCTTCATGCATGTAAATAGGTTTTGGTGTTGAATTTGTGGATGTGATGAATGATGTAGCAAGAGTATCCTCTCTAAGTGGTTTCATCAGAAACGTACGCGAGGCTATCAGGTTACTTTGCAACCTAAAACCTAATTAGTTGTCATAGATAGGCCTGTGAATTCGGCCCGAAGATAGAGGATTGTTCGAAAAGCGGATAGGTTTTTGATTCGGGTCAGAATCAACGAGCCGACTAATCTTTAATGAAACTTAAATTCTATTGAGCATAGATGGGCTTGATTTATATATGCATGTGTATTAAATACATCATGTATACATTTTGATTACACACGCATCTTTGAATCTATACATATATGATGTATGAGCATGCATGTTGGACTAAGGCTCCGTTTGGCATCACGTTTTTGCTCCGTTGAGTTTGGTCAAAAAGGTCACCGCCATAAAATGTATGTTTGGCATGATTGATTATGACCGCCACCAAGAAAAGGAAACTAGTTTTGAACATAAAAGAGAATGAAAGTTCTTAGGTGAGGTCGGGCGTTCATGAACAACAGTTCATAACCACCGTGTTCACGACTGCTACTGCCATGCCAAACGAAGCCTAAAACAATTGTTATAATATCAGAATTTTATCGAAATTGGTTTGGGTTTTGGTCCAAACCGACATTGAATAGAAGTTAAGGGGCTATATATGCCACTGAAACTAACTGAACATAGCTCGACTCGAGATCAGATCGAATGTATTTGTGCCGATCTTGAGCCGGGATCAGATTGGCTCCAGATCGGATCATTGCATGTGGATTGCATTGCTATCATGCATGCTCTTATATGTTTGTTCCATTGGTTGCAGGGATGGATGCGATGTGAGGGGATACTTTGTTTGGTCATTTGTGGATGTCTACGAGTGGATATCTGGTTTTAGTGAAAGATATGGGCTCTACCATGTAGATTTTGAGGGCAATGGACGTGAGAGAACACCCAAGCTCTCTGCACATTGGTACAGCAACTTCCTTAAAAATGGAAGTGCGGTCGATATAGAAAATGTTGGTCTGAGAAGAGCAAATGCTCATTCTTCATAATCAATAGTTTGTTTCCCTATGTTAAAATCATTTTCTGATGCTGATGAATTTTCTAGTTTGCAAATTGTCTTCAAAGGAATTGTTTTGAGAATGTTTAGAATGTTAAAACTCTTCTTTTCTTAGTATGTTTGAAGTCATTCAATTGAAAACCCTTCGAGTTTATGTTTTGTATTTGTTGTCCAGGTTTTTGTTGGAATTTATCATTTCGTGTTATTTTGACAAATTTCATTTTAACTGCGGCGTTATATAAACAGTTAGTGTTAGGGTTTGGGAGTGCGAAAACTGATAGACCACTGGAGGTGGAGGTACTTAAAGAGTAGTTGCTTCATGCATGCAAGTTCCTATATTCTATTGTTTTATTGTTTTATTGTTTGTGTGCAGAGAAAATAATATCTAAAAAACCTTAATAATAAGTTCCCTGTTACATGCATGCTATGTGAATATAAAGAAATGACATTTATTTCATATACTGTGGATGATTAGTATTTATATACTTGGTAATAAGGGAAAAAGGAGAGTTCAAATCCCAAGTCCATGAATCTTTCAAAATTTTATATGAAACTACAATTCATTGGAGTGTGAAGGCAGTGAGATAGCGCCGCAACTATCTAGAGAAAATTTCGCTGTGATAGAGGGTGACTGAATAATGATAAATGAAATGTTCTATTCACAGTCAAGAGAGGGTAATATATATATATATAATTACCCAAACCTCCCCGGTAAGTTAGCATAATTAATGAGAGCGCACGCCTCTTAGTTTCAAAATTACAAAAACCTCCCCTTAAGTTTTCATTGCATTACAAAAATCTCTCCTTAAGCTTTCATTGCATTACATCCATGAACAAAAATACCCCCTGGACACTGTTCACCAAGGGGGGTATTTTTGTGCATGGATGTTATGAAATGAAAACTTCAGGAGAGATTTTTGTAATGAAATGAAAATTTAAGGGGAGGTTTTTGTAATTTTGAAACTAAGAGGGGTGCTCTCAGTAATTTAGCAAAGTTAGAGGGGAGGTCCCGGTAAATGGCTCTATGTATATATCTATCTATCTTAATAGTTAATTACCGGGACCTCCCCTGAGAGTTTGCATAATTACAGGAACATCTCCTCTATGTTTTTAAATTACAAAGACCTTTCTCATAAGTTTGGTCGGTTTACAAACTCCCTCTTTACATGTTAAAACTCTAAATATTTTTTTTATAAAAAGTCCAAATTTCTCTCTTTTTTGAAAAATGCAAATACAACTCTTAGGGCCGATTGTAGTATAACCCTAAAAAAAAGTTGATTTTAATTTCCTGCTCGACCTTGCCAGCTCCCAACACTTCCACCCACATGCGCGGACGGCAGTGCTTTCGCTCGAGAATCCATGGGCGACGGAGTAGGGCGTCAACGACTTTGACAAGGACCTGCTAATAAGGCATCATCGATTATTCTGATGTCGATGGGGCTTCGGCTCGAGATGACTTCGGGGACGGAAGGGGAAATTTGTAAACAGACAACTTATAGGGGATGTCATTGTTCTGAAAGGACGAGTGGCAAGCGCAGTGAGTAAAAACAGTGTTGGATAGTTTGTGCCAAAACATCACATTTTGTGGTGTTTGAAATCTAACTGTTCCCGCCTAAACTGCAACTGCCCCCTGTTTGCATGTGGTTTTATATGAAAAATTCGCTCGTGTGCCAACTCCTCTATTTTCTGCAACTTCTCGGACCTCTCCACTGGAGACTCTTCTGATTTCTATTCAGGCTCCAGCCTTTGGAAATCATTCCACTGCTTATGAACTAATTAATGATCCGTTTGGCGCATTGGTTATGAACCGTCGTTCGTGAACACCCGACCTCACTTAAGGAAATCCATTCTCTTTTATGTTCAAAACTAATTTTTTTCTTGGTGGAGGTTATAACCGTTGTCATGCCAACATACATTTTATTATGGTGGCCTTTGGAAATTCCACTCCTCGTTGCCTATTTTTTCATGACAATTCCATTGAAATAGCAACTTAGGCTCTGTTTGGTACAGTGGAGGCAATCATGAACGCAGTGATAAAACCGTCATTCATGAACGCTCATCTAAAAAACTTCATCCACTTGAACATAAAAGTGAGTGAAATTCCTTAAGTGCCCATTCACGAATGATGATTTTACCACCGCGTTCACGACCGCCACCGTAAAACAGCAACTCTTATAACACAACTTTTACCGCAACAAAATAGTAACTTTTATCTCCTAGTAGCATGTTTTTCATAATGATTCCCCCAAAAGTTTTTAATTTTCACCTCTTTATAGCATCAAATTAGCAACTTTAACTTCCGGTAGAGTATATAGTATTCTTAATAATGATTCCAGCAATATAGCAAAGATTAACACCACGCTGCTTTATTTCATCAAATTATTGCAATACAAAACCAATTAAGCAGTATCCATCTCACAGATCACTAAATTCCTCAGCCAAATCTACAACATGACCAACCTTCTCAAGAGAAAAAAAAACTTCCAAGGCATAAGTTTTCGTCCGTGCTAGAAAGAAACACGCATTTTTACTCGGAACTACTCAGTAAACTCGACGTCACCTGATATCATAACAGGTGATATGAAGTAATACCAAGTGAAAACACACGCGATACTTTCTCACATTGTACACGCCCAAGAAATTCTTCAGAAGTCAGATAACTTGCTCTGAAGGATGGGATGTTCTCCTCTGCTGATGACATCATTCTCTATCTTGATTGTGCTCCCATTTTTGAGGAAGTGTTGATACCAATGGGCGGAACTCTTCGGCGTCCTCTCATGTTCGCTTCCCTCAAAATCCACGTGGTACAGACCAAATCGGGCATTATATCCCGACAACAACTCGTATGCATCCACAAATGCCCAAATAAAATATCCTCTCACATCTACTCCATCCCTGCAAGTAATTCACAAAATGAACATTTAAGAAGAGCACACAAGAATAATATATTTTTCATATGCATCTACGCGCGAAAGATAATTCTAGGATATGAATGAATGGATAATGAGGATTCATAGAATGTATTTGAACTAGTTGATGAGGATCATATTTCACGGTTAGGCTGACCCCCTTCTCGGAACCCGCTCGAGTCTACTTACACGGGAGGAGTGACGCGCATTTTTAGAATCGCTGAATGGACGATCTGAGCCGATAGAACGACGAAGACATATTTTTATGTATTTTTTGTAATTTTATTTCATGTATATTTGGTGATTTTATGTTTCGAACGATCGTGACCGTCCGTAGTGGGTTCTAGGTCTATAAATAGGGGTGTACGGGCTGAATCTCGGGCATTGCAGAATGTGGACCGAATAGATAACGAGGATTCATAGATGATGACGATATGCTATGATTTAGATTTTTTTTTTTTACAAATAAATTAGATTGCAGAGTTACCTGATAGAATCTAGTATGCTCCCAACGAAACTGCCAAGAAAGGATATCCTTGCTACGTCATTCATCGTGTCAACAACCCCCAAGCCGTACCCTATTTTCGAATGCACAAAAACCAATAAATAACAAAGTGTAAGCTTAAACACTCGTAAATCAGAATAACATGGCAAAAGTTTCCTTAAATTTTGGGAGTTATATATGAATTTTGAGACTTTTGTCAGTATCATCATTGTTTTCAAATTTTCATTCCAAAGCATTATCCTATGGCTCTGCGGGTTTATTTTGGACTTACCATTCTCATGGATGTAGATAGGAGGATCATTGTATGTGTTTTTGAGATAATTCAGCATTTTCCGAAGACTGCCCAAATCATTAATCATGTGACTAGGTGGAAGAATCTGGATTTACACAATGGAAATAGTCATCACCTTGTGGATTAACAGAGAAAAATAACTAGAGTTTGATCGACAGACGCGTGAAAACTTACTCGACTTTCTGGTGGAATATCCTTGAAGGCTGCAATAGAAGTGCATGTGATGAATTCTTAAAATCCGAAGGTATCATCAATCTACGAAATAAGTACTTCAAAACAAATATAACCTGTGAACTTAGCACGCATGTCTGAACTCGCGTCTCGAAGAGTTGTACTAGAATCGTCGGTGACATACAATGCGAAGTAATAGTTAATTCCAATGAAGTCATATGATCCCTTCACTTTCTGGGACTCGGATTTAGTGAACGGCGGGAGCCTTGAGCCTGCATTTTTCTTCATGATCTCAGGGTAGTCTCCAAACACCAGTGGGTTCAAGACCCTGAAATTGACCAAGTAGCGCTTACAACTGCTTATGCAATTAGAGAACACATGGGGATGCACACAAAAGCACAGAACACATGGAGGCCCACACATGCACACATATATAAGGTCAATTATTGGGACCTCCCCTCCAGCTTTGCATAATTATATGGTCCTCCCTTCTAAAATTAAAAATTGTCAAAACCTCCCCTCTAAGTTTGGATTGTTAACATGTACAAAAAACAACTGGAAGATAAGTAGAGGGGAGGTCCCTATAATTACGCAAGATCGCGAGGTAGTTTTTTGTAATTCGTCCTATGCACACACGCACACACACACGTGCGTCCGCGCACTGACATCAAAGTCAAGCCCGTGTACGCATGAATGCAAGCGCATGCGCAGAAATTACAATACAAAAAATTGCAAACAATTAACTCACCAGCCTAGTAAGAAGTCGCTTGCTCTCTTTGTTGCAACAGCATCTTCGGTAGAATTTGTTAACGGTATGAACCAAATAGTGTAGATGTTGATGCCAATTTTTCCTTTTTGAGTAGTCTGAATATAAAAGAATACCAGACCATTTGAAGCAATATGACCATAAAAGATTATTTAATAAATCATCCATATGTAACAGACGTGCACAGATACGGAAATACCCATAAAAAGAGTGATATTTGGCCTCATGCATATAATGAGAAGAAAACCCTTTACCATGCAGTACAAAAGGAGACTTCCCATATGGGACTAAATATTAGATTCAATAATGCATATTCTAGCACGCTCTCTCAAGCTGGAACAAAACAGGAGAACACTTCTAATCTGCCCAACTTGTCTCTTATAATACAAATTCAACTCTCTGACAATGCTTTGGTGGAGAGGTTAGTATTATGAAAATATCATTTCCCATGATTTTTTGATGAAATTTATTAAGGATTTAGAGTCTAATGAACTCATTCGATCTGCTATTGTTTTTTCTATTATTATAGCGCATTCTAGAGAGGAAGAAAGAGTTAAGGTCTATGTTTACATCCCAACAATAGGATGACTCGAAGTTAGCTGGCACATCGGCTGGAAAGGAGGCAAAAATACAGATGTTATCTTTTATAGTTATTCATTTGCTCTTTGTTTCCATTATTGTATTTAATTGCAAAAAATTTAAGAGATCTGGAGATGGACGTCAGCATTTTCTCTACTTTAGTGGGAGTGTTGAGAATAGCTGATGGGGACATGCCTTCTATGAGGACAATATATGGAGATATGGCAAATTCTAATAGATATCTTCCTATATTGAAGTTAATTGATAGTAGATCTGTGAGCAAGTTGGGCACATCTTTGCATCCCAACCAAAGGCTCTTTCTTTGTTTCCAGTACTGCCACAGCCCTGCCCAGCACCCTGATTTCATCCCGGAGGCCCTGGACCAGCCCTTGGTCTCATTTCCGGCCACTAGGGACTTGTTGGAAACCCACCAAGCCCTCTTTTTCCTATTTGTGTAAGCTTTCTAGATTGGGATCACTTATTTTATGTTGAATTCGTGTTAGTTCCCTATTTGAAGTATATCATTTTATAAGCGTTGTTTCAAAACTTTTGTAACATTGTATGTTCTCATTTCCGAGTTATTTGATTGCGAGCACCCTTTCATTAACACAACTCCATGTGTCTCCTTGTTTGGAAGCTTTAACATTTGTGGCGCATACCTTTAATTTTGATTTATAAAAGTGCTTATTATTGCAATCTTAATATCGACGGATATGTATGCATGTAGTGCTCATCCACATTATCCTCGTCATTTAGGACCGTCCTGCATCATTAGACTTATTATTTAGCCTTAATGCAGTAAAGTATTAAGTTTGTACTATAGGAATGATTTCTTTCTTTCCTACACTATTGCTCGACTGAAATAAAACATTCAGTTCAAAATAGAAATTATTAAATTGGCAAAATAATGATTTTAGCCCCAAAAGTCTCGTATCTTTATGATTTCAGTCCTAAAAGTTTTTATTTTAAGATTTTAGTCCCTAAAGTTTATCAACTTTTTTATTTCAGTCCCTTCCGTTAAATCTGCAAACACATGTAACAGAAAGACATTTTGGCCGCTCACATGGCACCGCTCGTCCTCCTCGAGGAAGATTTTATCTGCCGCGCTACCAGGGACAAGGTTAGGGGATCCTGCTCGGAAGAAGAAGCGGCGGCGCTGCTTGTGGAAGCTTTTGAAGCCATGGTTCCCCTGCACACGTGTGAAACCCCTCAGCCATGGAATACCGTCCTTCACGAATCTGAGCTTTATCCAAGCATGCGGTTAGTTCACTCGGAGTTAATTGAATGACTCTGTTTTTGTTATTATTTCTCTGACTGTTGACCTTTTTGAGAACTTTCATCAAATTTCTCTGTTTTTTGAGCAGGTAACTAAGAGAACATCACTATGCATGTGTTTGTGTGTGTTTGTGTGATGGAGAGTCATGAGATAATCTCCATGAACAATGCAGAGCTCCCCGTGGAAGGAATGTTTATCTAGCTTTAATAAAGCAGAGTTCCACTGCTTGAGCTCGGGTTGCGGTCGAGATGTGACTTATCTCGCCAGTCCATGAAAACCGTCCTAGTTCCCTGGGTGGCAACGAGAGAAGCCGGTGGCGAGAGAATATTTTCGAGAAGACTTCAGCGAGAAAACCCATGCGTTTGTGAGGTTGGACGGGCGGGGAGTAATAGAGTTCATGCCATGCGAGTGGCGAGAGGATATTTACGAGCGTGAGCTCGACGACTTGCGGACCGTCACGTGAAGCTTGCCGTCTTCTCCGATCTCAGCTTCGGTCTAAAGCTGTTCTCTCCCGTCCAAGGAAATAATGTCGGAGTCAACGAGGAAGGAAATGATAGAACCGGCGGTATCCGGGTACTGCTCGCCGTTTTTCTCTCTATCCTAATTAGCAGCCACACAAGCTTTCCGTTACATGTGTTAGCAGATTTAACGGAAGGGACTGAAATAAAAAAAGTTAGCAAACCTTGGGGACTGAAATCCTAAAGTAAAAAACTTTTGGGACTGAAATCATAAAGGTATAAGACTTTTGGGACTGAAATCACTATTTTGCCTATTAAATTTGATAAAAAAAACAATGTCATCTTAATTATTCAAGGAATTTCACCATAGAATATCTTGAGAAAATATAATCATTGTCAATTTGACAATAAAAGTTCTAAAATTTGTTTGCAGGCTCTTAAGTTGAGAGAAATGTTGATTTACCTGATATCTATTCCTGTACAAGTCAACTGCTGCAGAATGGGCCAATATGTAATTACGGGCACTGATATATGGCTCCACCGATGAATCACCTCCTGTACAGTTAACACCATATGGATATGAACATCGTCGAGGAGGGAAAAATCCATAATCAAAGGAGGCGTATGAGTTGATGTTGGGCTCATTCATGGTGGTCCAATGAGAAATCCTATCGCCAAACTCTTTAAAGCACACATCAGCAAATTCCTTGAAATCATCACTGGGAAACATCTTCAGATAGTCAAAAATACAGGAATGCTATGTTCTTTTCATTATTCCCCAAAAAAAATCTGGATATTTACATGATTTTGGGGCTTAACCATCCTCCATACTCGTCTTGAAGCACCTGAGGAAGGTCCAGATGATGCAAGGTCACATGAGGCTGAATACCTGTTTCATTTAGAAGGCAAAGTTACATAATTAGGAGTTTAGGACTGGAAGTTATAGTGGGAAAGCTGAAGGCACAGTGTGGTGATTTGTTGCCAGTTAATTAGCAATCTTAGTCAAGTTTTTTTTAATTCTGATTAAAAAGGGAGACATCAGCTTATGAGTTCTTGTCAGTATTTTTCAATCTTTATTAATAGCATGAGTTCAAAGTTAAATAGCATACCATACTTGATGAGCTCATTGATGACATTGTTGTAGTACTCCAAGCCTTTAGGATTTACTGGTCCTCTTCCTTCTGCAGTACAAAATCCAAAATACATATATTTCAATGATAAATAGGGAGTTGTATGAAACATATATATCTACCTGGTCATCATGAGAAGAATGGCTATTTAACTAATCATTCAGATTGGTTTAACTAGAATTTCTTTCCAACATTCATACTTATTCGAGTGACCTTAACTAAGTTTCAGATTGCCTCTTTCTCCTGTGTTCTGTACTGATGTGACCTTATTTTTGAGGGGATTTTTTGCAATTGTGTAGGCTCTCTCGAGTTCCCTAAAGGCTCAATATTTAAGTATGTTAATGTTACGGGTCCTTTTATGGCGTTATTTAGTATTAATTATTTCATAATATACATTTATTATGTCATAAGAGTCGCGTCCTTATAGGGAGGGGGTCGTCATTTATGTCGTGTCATTATGAGATGTCCTTTTTAGTCGCATGTTCAAGTCTGTCGTTATTTACTTTCATGTTCTTTCCTTTTGATGTCAATTGTAAGTGTTATTTAAAAGACTCAGTGGGTCTTGTATTGGTATGAATAAAGAATTCTATTTTCCCAACCATAAAAGAAATCTTGGAAGCTCTCTCTCTCGAGCACGCCCCGCATAGGCAGACGCGGTCAAGGTTTCGTAGTATCTCCGCCTCCATCATCTCCACCTCCGGCTACTCTTTCGGCGACCTCCGAGTCGCTCCCTAACACCTTGGTAGCAGAGCCAAAACTGTTCTTCCGCCGACAGCCCTGCCGCGATCCCAGAACGCACACCAGCCGCTCCTCCAGCTCTCTTCTTCCCGTGGCCCCACCGGTTCTTCTACCTCGTAGGAGTCCGCACAGGCCACCACGAATCTGCGATACTCTCTAAACAAAGATCGACGCCATCGATTGACGCAGTCACTCGCACGCGCGCGGCTTCCTAAAGCCCGCCGCACTCGAAGCCTCCATTCGACGACAATACAGCTGCACGGACCACCTGCGTGCTCGTCTCCTCTGATCGAACCTCTGCGGGATCTTTGTGTGGCTCCAGCGATTGCGTCTGCCTCTCCTTCCGCAGGGAGAACAATCCAGTGACATCCGTCCAAAACCTGCGCCCATCCTGTAGACAGCAGAGCCGAGCACACCTCCGGGGCAGGATCCTCGCCCGACTGCCACTCCTGCTCTATTACATCGGTCCGCACGGCAATCGCTCGACGCACAAGGAAACAGTGGGATGTGGATCCTCTACCGACGAGAAAACACGCGTAACAGACGCATCTCCCGTAACTCCTTCTAGATTGGACTGCCACTCACGCATGGGACTTTAATTCCCTCTCTACACGGGAATTTAAATCCTTTTCAGCACATACGAATTAATTTCAATCAAGGGCATTATTCTGTAAGGAGTATTTTCTTCCATCATTGGGAGACGACGTGGATCTCGTGGCACCTCCCAAACATCCACCGGTCGGGCACCTCCCAAACATCCACTGGCTCATCAAGTGTCTAGTTTTACGTAGAGTGAAGGTAGATTTGGCCTTCATAAACAGTAAAAGAAACATCAAAAGTAAAAAAATTCAGCTTTACTGATCAACAACATACTTGGGAGGAGCCTTGGCCAGGAGATGGATAATCTATAAGCTTCGAGCCCAGTATCACTCATGAGCTTGATGTCTCCCTACAGGATTCAGAGATATCATGTCAGCATGCATCATAATATGACGGCAATTAGAATATCAACTACATTAATCAGTTGCTGCTAGTTTTCAAGGAAACAAAAGATGCTAAAAACTGAAAATATTTGTAGTTCTTATGTATAACAGCTACTATATGTCGTTTTGAAGAAGTAGAAGACTCTTGCAACTAGTACAAAATAGAGTTGGACTGTTATGTTTGCGCTCCAGACTGATCCCCCTGTAGCAAGAGAATAACTCAAAGCCGCCACCGGGTACGACGCACAGTAGCTACAAACTATTTAATGGATTACTTTAATTTAATGTATTGTTTAATTTATTTATTTTTCTTAATTTGTGTGCCTAGGAAATCTTTTTAAGGGAGTGTCATATAAAGGTCAAGAATCTATCATCTATCTAGTCAGTGAGCCTTTGGCCTTGTGTTGGGCAACGGAACCAACCCTCGAATTGTACGGCAAGAGTATTTCTCTCAAATTGTAAACTTACGATGCTCTTAGTGAATCCTTTTCCTTTTTCTTCTTCACTAAATCATGTTGATTGATCTGACTTGCAATTGCATGTTTTCGTCGGTAATTGGATCCAACTCTTTCCAGCAAAGAACATCAGACTCCCATCATCATGTATCATATCAAGACTACATTTAATGATCATTTATCTAATCTATATGTAATTGGAATTTCAGTGTGTCATCTACTTACATGGTCTACCTAACTAACTTACTATATATATAGGGTTATTTACCGAAACCTCCCCTCGAAGTTTGTGTCATTACAGGTTGCACCCCTCCAATTTTTGAAATTACAAAAACATACCCACAATGTTTACATTTCATAACATCTATGGACTAAAGTACCCCCTTGGAGTAAATCTCCAGGGGGGTCCTTTTGTGCATGGATGTTTCTTCATTGCTATAAATGCGAGTGGATGATGCTAAATTGGGATTGAATAATGCCTTGGAGACATAAAGGAAGAACTTTGTCAAATTTTTACTTTTTTTAAAGCAGTCGAATAATGCCTTGGAAACATAAAGGAAGAACTTTGTGAACCTTGTAAGCTATTCATGATAAAGAAACATGATTTTAGTTAAAAAAAATCATAACTGTTCATATGAGGAAAGGAAGTCGTTCAGAAGAAGAGATTTTGTGGTTTTCACATTAGTGCTCATTTGATTGCTTGAAATTGCAAACATATTTTTATAATACAATGGAGGTTGACATACAAATTATTTGATTGGATGTAGTTAGACACTAACATTGAGTTCAAATAAAATAAAATAAACTCCATAACTCCCTCAAATGCGATATTGATTTTCAAATATAAAAAGATTAAAATTCAGTACTTTCTAAAACATATTTTTTGTAATGACCTAGCCTATAATATGGGGGGTATTGCCCATTATTGTTCCGCTCAACCCATATTAAGTTGAATGTTACATTTTTACCATTTTTGACGTGGTATATGAGTACTTATTAGGAAGCCAACCATCTAAGTACTACTCCTAGTTGAGTGTCACATATTTAGGCAAAGACTTTTTATTTATATAGAGCAATAATATTTTTACTATTTTTGATGTGTGATGTAGTTCGTCCTTACACTCACTTTCTATTAGAAA
Source organism: Dactylorhiza incarnata (assembly GCA_033032865.1). Classification (NCBI taxonomy): domain Eukaryota; kingdom Viridiplantae; phylum Streptophyta; class Magnoliopsida; order Asparagales; family Orchidaceae; genus Dactylorhiza; species Dactylorhiza incarnata. The sequence goes on along the minus strand of JAWHQI010000158.1, from coordinate 1,480,935 downwards.
TCTGTCAGAAATGGCTCCTCTAAAATTCATTGTCGAGGCATAATTCTCTACCTTCATTAGATTTGTGATGTCACATTACTACCATCTTTTCCTTTGCTTGCGATTGAACCACACTGTGAATTGTAAGAGGTCCCGCTCTAGTACCAATTGAAACAACCTGACACGTCATTATTCTCTTTAGCCGAACATACTAAGTAAAATCCCACAGGGTTACCCTTTCTGTTATGGTAGCTTCTCATCTTGGTAGTCCTATGTTATGGGCCTGCGCGGAAGTTGCCGGAGGAGTGATCGCGGCTGCCTAAGCAGGGCGTGCTCGAGAGAGAGCTTCCAAGATCTCATTCAAAGACGGGAAATAGACTATTTCATTCATGCATCATACAAGACCCCTAGTGTCTTTTAAATAGGACTTACAACAGACTTTAATGGAAATAAATGACATATTTGGACATGCGACTAAACGGGACGCCACATAAAGACACGACATAAATAACGACATCATATAAGGACACGACTTTAAGACAGAATAAAAGCATATCAAGACGAAATAAAAGCGACCCCAGAATAGTGGGCGTGACGTGATGCCCATAACATCTCCTTCGTCCTTCAAATTGAGCTTGTCCCCGAGCTCGAATGAGGCTTGTATTGCTTGATCATCGGGCTCTTTTATTTTCTGCCAGAACAACTCACAGGATCGTGTTGCTATAGCGGAGGCACAAGAGATGGCGATAAACGGACTGAACGGGGGGTCCTCGGCGATTGCGGACAGGGGAAAAAGACGATAGTTTGGGCGAGAAAGAGCTGCATCGATCAGAAATTGAGATGTTGACTTTTGGGCGGGCAGTTGAAGAAATGGATCTAGAGGAGCTGGTAGGGTAGGTGGCCGCAAAAGAGGCGGCGATGTCGGTGGCGAAGACTGCGAGGTGAAGCATATAGGAGGTGATGGGGAAAGGACAACCACCGTGGAGAGCGGTGGTGCGGCTGCGGCTGACGTTGGGAGCGGTGGAGGGACGATTCCAGGGACTGGTGGTGGCGGTGGAAGCGACAGCGGCACGAACTGCGACAGAAAGGAGGTTGTCGGATTCTTAATTTGGTGGAGTGCGTCAGCGTTCCGAAGACGTGCATCCATGGAGGGCGTCATTTCCTCTATTGAACTATTAGGAAAATTAACAAATAATAGTACAACAAAGTACAAACTCAATATTCAACATATTATTGACATAATTAATAACTCAGGTGTTAAAAATGATTAAACCAATGAATATTGATCCAACACTTTTAGAAATATTAGATTGGAATGTTAGTAATAACTTAGCAAACTATTCTCTTAGTCTACCAGAAGATAGTTTGCTCTATAAAATATTAAAAATATTGATAATACATATAGTTTAAGATTTCAAGGATATAAACATAGACCAGTGATAAATTCAGAAGAAATTGATTCTGATTTGGAAGCACTCCAAAATGAACAGAATAGAAGACAGTCATATAGTTAGATACAATTATAAAAGAACGTACGACGAGCAAATTAGGTTAGAAAATAAAATTGAAGATGAAGGTCTCATGTATGAATTGATAGTCTTGAGTTAAACCAAGGACATTTAGTAATGCGTAGAAATTTACTCATTCATGAATGTGAAGCAGAACTCGTAGAACTACTTGTAGAAGCACCGCAACTAGACTACCAAATAGAATTAGTTAATGGAGAAGCAACTTCCCAAAGAAGTAACCCGTTTACATTCGAAACAATAATTGAAAGTAGAATAGGACAAATCTCGAACGACATATAATGAATATGGAGGAGAAAATGATAATATAAACCTAGAAGAAAAAGGATGTCGTTAGAAACGATCGATAAAAACTGTCGTTGATGACGGAAGAATATTGAATATTATTGTCCATGACCCACAAAAATTACCAACAGTCCTCGAAATATGGAGACAAATGGTAAATCGTAGATACGAAGAAATGAAAATGGAAAAAAAACTCCTGAAAAAATGTATAATTACTTAGAAAATTTCTTAGGAGAAACAGCACGAGCAATCTGGGAATCGTATAAAAAATAATACCCCCAAGACTTTAACCGAGATGTTACGTTAGGTTCAAATCCTTATAATTTCATTAATAAAATTATTTATCTACTTCTAGAATACCACACCAACATTAACATTATAGCTTAAGCAGAAGCTATTCGAAAACTTGACCAACTCCAAATTCGGAAATGGAATTATATCAAACCATTTCTCCAAGATTATATGTATTATAGCAGCATTTTGTTACGCCCGGCGTCGTCACCAGGCTACCTGATTACTGTGCACATCGGCCAAAGGAGAAGGCGGAGGAAGACCGGGCTGAACCATCCGGTTCAGCCCGCCATTAATTAAATAAGAGGAGGGCTGAACCACACCGGTTCAGCCCTCACATGGGGCCGGCCGGCCCCTAGGGGGAAAGGGTTCACTTAAATACCCTTTTCCCCCCTCTTTTGTGAGGGCATGCATAATTATCTTCAGGTATTTCTCTTTCTAGCAAACCCTAGCCGTCTTCTTCCTTACTAGTTCTCTCTTTCTCTAGTTTGCCCTAGTAGTTTCATATCATTTGGTATCAGAGGATCTTCCTCCAAACCATGGTGACACGCACGGAGGCGGAGATGGCACGTTTGGCCACGATCGAGGAAAATTACGTCGTTTTGGCGGATTCGGTGGCGGCGCTCGAAGAATCTATGAAGATCTCTCAGAAAAATCTGGAAGAGCGACTCGATTCGAAGATGGAGGAGTTAAAATCCCTCCTTTTGCAAAATCTGAAAGGAAAGGAGGTGTCCGGCGATGTACCCGACGCCGAGGCAGCGAATACTCTTAACGAGGGCAGCACGGGAGCGGAAAATGGCGAAGGACTCCCGTCGAGGGCTTCCGGTTCTGGATCGGGAGCAGGAGATCCGCTGGGGGCCGCACGAGGAAACGGAGCCCCGTACCGGACGGGCGGAACGTCAGGCTGGCACCCGGACGGCTGGGGGCTGAGCGGCAGGGAGCCTGGAGGCCGGGAGGTGCCGGAGCCACCCCGGACTGGCTCCAGCAGGGCGGCGGAGGCCGCAGGAGGCTCCTGGGGGGTCGGCGGAGGAGCAGCAGCTCCCTGGGGGGGCGGCGGAGGAGCAGCGGCTCCCTGGGGGTTCGAACAGCCCCTGCAGGGAGCCGGCGGCCTGCTGCGGCATGGAGGGGGCTCCGGACAGGGTGGAGGAGCTCCGTTTGGACCCGGACAGCACGCAGGACAACCCTGGAGGCCGCAACACCAAGGATTTGGGTTGTTTCGCCCAACCGGGGCGAATGCGGTTCCTCTCGGAGGTGCACCGGAATTTTTTCCGCCCCAACCAGCGATCGTACCGAACGGAGGATGCGGACCAGCCCATATGGGGCCGGGGAGGCCTCCGGGGTGGAATCATGGAGGACTTCAAGGAGCTCATGAGCAACACGGTCCGATGGGCCAAAATGGAGGCGGTTTGGGAGGGGCATTTCAACGCCCGTACATGCAACCCAAGTTGACTCGGATGAACTTCCCGAAGTTCCGGGGAGGCGATGCGCTCGAATGGATCCAAATGGCCGAGCTCTTCTTCAGATATCAGGAGGTCCCCGAGGCTCAGTGGTTGCAGTTGGCGGCCTTCCATCTGGAGGAGGACGCGTATCAGTGGACGAAATGGCTCCTCAGGGGACGCACCACTGCTCCCTGGGAGGAATTCACGGAGGCTTTCTCGGCCCGATTTGGGCCACTGGAGTATGAGGATGTTGAGGCGACTTTGCAGAAGTTGCGGCAAAGGGGCACAGTTACGGAGTACCGGACAGAGTTCGAGAGGCTGGCGAACCGGGTGACCTGGGGTGAGCAGACACTGCTGAGCTGCTTCATTTCAGGGTTGAAGGACCGTTTGCGTGACGAGGTCCACGCTTATATGCCACGCAGTCTGAGTCACGCCATCAGCCTGGCCAGGATACAGGAGGAGCGGTACAATCGGCAGAGGACTCGGACGACGGGTCGGGCACCTACGGGCACAGATGTACCTAAGCAAGAACCACCTACCGGGGGCCGCCCTACGGTGACGAGGTTAACGTGGCAGGAGCTTCAGGACAGAAAGGACAAAGGGTTATGCTTCAACTGCGATGAGAAGTATACCCACGGGCATGCTTGCCAGAAGGTCCAGGATTCATGCTACAGGAGGAAGCGGAAGATGTTACTCGCACTGTAGAGGAGGGCGAGTTGGTTTTTGATGACTTTGTCGTATCCCTCCAGGCCCTGGAGGGGAGTACCCCATCTCTGACCTTACACTTGACGGGGAGGGTCGGCAGTGAGACGGTGACGATCTTGATGGACAGCGGGAGCACTCACAACTTCATCCCACCCGGTGTGGCCCGGAAGACGGGGGGTGTCATAGATCGCAGCGCAGCGTTCCACGTCAGGGTGGCGGATGGACGTACACTGCAATGCGAGGGTGTGATGAAGGGGGTGGAGCTCCAGATACAGGGATACACCGGGCATATTGATGTGTACTTATTGCCAATCCGGGGTTCTGACATGGTGTTGGGCGCACCGTGGCTGCAGCAACTTAAGCGGGTGACCTTCGATTGGGTCAGGATGACTATGGAGTTCAACCAGCACGGGAAGGGGTACTGCTTGGAAGGCCTCAAGTGCTCTGAGGTACGACTAGGGGCACCGGATAGTACGATGCCCATCGTTTCGGCGAGTGGCGCGGAGCCCACTATGGTCTCGTCTCCGATGCACGCCAGAGCCGACTTGTTCCAAGAGCCGCACGCTCTCCGACTCCAGCTTGAGGACAAGCTGGTCCTTGAAGGGGGAGGGAATGTTACGCCCGGCGTCGTCACCACGCTACCTGATTACTGTGCACATCGGCCAAAGGAGAAGGCGGAGGAAGACCGGGCTGAACCATCCGGTTCAGCCCGCCATTAATTAAATAAGAGGAGGAGGGCTGAACCGCACCGGTTCAGCCCTCATATGGGGCCGGCCGGCCCCTAGGGGGAAAGGGTTCACTTAAATACCCTTTTCCCCCCTCTTTTGTGAGGGCATGCATAATTATCTTCAGGTATTTCTCTTTCTAGCAAATCCTAGCCGTCTTCTTCCTTACTAGTTCTCTCTTTCTCTAGTTTGCCCTAGTAGTTTCATATCACATCTCAGGATGCTTCTATGACAAAAACATTGGCGAAAACTATTTTAAAAATTACCAAATCCCCTAGAAATCCAAATCTTTAAAAAATATAAAAAACAACCAATAAGTTATCCTCAAATAGATAACATTAGTACTAGAATTAGATTTATTATTGATTGCCTAGTAGAAAAATGTACTGACCTCCAGATTAGTCGTAAACTCAAAGGAGAAAATAGCTTTTGTAGAAATATATGCACACCCCAACATTACGATAAAGAAAAAAATCACATACAAACTCAAATATAATACCCAATATAAACTTAAGAAAAAATATTTTCTCGGAAGAAGCAATGCTAGGAAATCATATCTTAATCGAGAAAAACATGTACGCAAATACGATAAAAGAAGAAATTACCATAAGACCTTAGCGTGTTTTACCTATGGCTCGATCGATCATTTAGCCAAAGAATGCAATCGAAAACATAATATTCACAATAAACAAGCCACATTAATAGCGTGTACAAATGAAGATCTAATCCACATATAAAACTATTAGTGACACAGAAATCGTTTATAGCATAGTTAGTATAAATGATCAGGATGATCGCTATCTCCCTGATTCAGATACCGAAGCCGATGAATTGCAAATACAATTACTAGAATCTAATCGTAAGTGTAAAGAATCATATGAAGATAACTTATCAAAATTAGATACCCAAGATCAGTATCTTAACCAAAACTAAACATGTCCTTATGTGAACATTCCTGGCGATCTAATAGTGGTAGTAATAATAAATCATGTACCTACTGCTTTAGATACCCTACCTTAGCATTAAGATACCAGTGTACTATATGTCTGATAGAAGCATGTAAATTCTGTATACAAGCAAAACATTTGACTTTTCTTACAAATCAGGTCAGTTCCCCTGGACAATGTCGGAACGATATCATTGAACTCCGGATATTAGATATCGAAAACCAAATTAATGACCTAAAAAACAAAGTTTCAATCCTTCAAAAAGTTATTACAAACCTTTTTAATCTATTTAATACCTTATACAATTATATACATGCCCAATATGCTTCGCCTAGTAATGCATATGATGGATGCATATTTACAACAAGACCATCCCCGTAACCAACTTTATATTATCCAAGTCTTAGAATCAACAATAAAGCCATATTTTGCAACAAAAAAGTTTATTCGCAAACTCTGTACCCAACTATCTATTACTAAATCTCGTCTAGTCATTTTGAAAGACCGGTATTTGGCCTGGAAGGTGCTTCTCAAACTACGAGCTTGGCACCAACAACTTCTTCAGCTAGCCAAGCAGCAATGTGATCTACCTTACAAGCTTCTCTGTAGTAAAAATATCCCTACCAAACCTCTGCCTAAAGAAATACGACATGGTCCCCGGATTTATAGCCTAAAGATTCATCATAATTTAAATTCAGAAATAACACTTAGAAGTTGTGGGCCTGGTTGACACAGGTTGTAGTAATACCTTACTAGACATCAAATTAGTTCCTCCTTCATACATACAATCTATCCCTACCACTGAACGTTTTAAAGCTCAGCAAATGAACGGCCAACTATTTTCTTATGATAAACAAGTAGATACCACCTATAAAAATGCATATAAATGTGACACTGGCATATGGACGAATGACCAAACCCTTCCTGTCCGAATTACATTGCGAGATCTTCAACTTAATAATATTGATTGTATTATCGGCCTTAATCTTCTTATTAATTGGTACCACTGCCTCTTTCTTACTTCTCATAGTATGCACTTATTAACCCAAACCGCTTTCCCTTTCACCTTAGAACCTTCTCGAAAGCGTGTTCAGACCCCATGCATCCTCTCCAATTGGTCCTTGTCATTGTCCTATTCCTAGTGCTTGTAAACCAAACCGCAGCGCAAACCAGTTAGAACTTTCCCCTGAACAACTAACTGAGTTTAATGAGTTAGATGACTACCTTAATGAAAATGCTCAGACTAATAGTCATATTCCCGCTATTCTTCCAACCCAATTATATACACTTATAGAAACAATCTTGAAATTTACCAGCTTTTTAGCACATTAGAAAAAGATGAAACATTTGGTGATAATCCACAGCATCATTGAGAACGTAATAAATTAGTATGTCAATTAGATCTTAAAGATCATAATTTCCATATTATATATAAGAAGATTGAAGTAAATAATGAGAATATAGTTGATTTTAAAATGTTATCAATGAAGTATTAAAGCTCCAGGTCATTAGACGAAGTAACAGCCCTCATAAAAGTCCAGCCTTCATCGTCAACAAACATAGTGAGCAGGCCCGTGGACTAGTTTCTTTTGCAGATGGACCTCCAGCAACTATCACATTTCCAATTTGACCCCTTCCAGCAACAAACCTTACCATCCTGCAATAATCCACGATTTTGCACCAACCATGTTGTTACCCAGCTCCAACAATGCCTTCAGGATAATTTATGGAATTGCAAAAGAGCCAAGAATATCAATGATATTATTGAATGCGGAGCAGAGCATTTCGCCTTTTTAAATTGCCAACCAAACGGGCCACCACCCATGGCAAACAGTAGTCATATAAATTTACGACCTAATTCTACTAGTGAATTCAAACTGCTCAAGGCATCACTTAGTCAAGCAAAAAAAAATTAGCAAAACAAAAATAAATAATAAATGATTTAGAACAATTAGCAAACAGATACATAAAGATCTAGCAAATGCAGTAGAAAATTGGTTGGCAAATATTTTAATTGTCATTATAAGCAGTTAAAGAAAAAGTTTTATCCAGAGTACTTAACAGAGAAATAATAGCATTTACCAAGTATGAAAAGGTATTTAGACATCTAGCCTCCACAGCATTGGGCAAAGTACGAGGATATAATATAGCATGTACAATTTACAAAGAAAATAGTCAGTTACAATTTTCCTATTTAACACTAGAAATTGATGCCTCCAGATGGCAGGACATCACAATAGAAATGGTAGCACGTAATATTCTAGACATGATGGATCTGGGGACTAATATCCCGACTAATACTTACGAAACCTTGACAAGTAAAATCTATTAGAAATGTTGGTATAGCAGATACTCTATTCCAGCTACTCCAAAGAATGTCTAAAGGAGGAGCAGTCGAAGCTACCATCCGAGCAATACCACCATGTTTTGAAGCAAACTTCTTAGAGAATACCAAGTACGAGATCCTCCTGAAGACATTGAAAGAATATTTAGTCTTCTACCACATAGGAATACCTAATGAAGTCATAACCAGTCCAGAAGAATTCCCTTTGCAAAAGCAAATAAGTGCATGTCGTGCCTATGTAAAAGCTTACGAAGAAAACCTCCAGTTCCTTGACGAAGGGTTTCGCGTTGCTGAAGATTCTAATTATCGGCTATATTTCGATACACATGAAGATCTAGAACTTCAACTACGGAGCCTGAGTTTTAAAAATGTAGAGAGACGACTAACACAATATTTCTACAAGAATCGGGCAAAGAATTTCGTCAAAGAGTACTAGAGTAGTGATAACCAGATAAGGCGATGTCGAAGATGATTCTACAGTCACGCCACCTAGTTGTCCATGACTCACAATCACCCCACCTAGCTAGCCATGTAGATGATCAGATGCCACCCTTGGTTTGTGGGTGGACAATTTGTTAAAAATCTTTTTCTTTAGTCACTACCAAAGATCATCTTTGGAAAAACCGTGAAAAGAAATTTGCTAACCCAAACATCTAGAAGAAGAATCTTGCCTTTTCTGAGTGCGTCCTTTATGATTTTGGAATAATATGTGAGTGGTGTCCTTCATTTTATTAATTTACTATGTTATTGCCTTACTTTTATATAATTGTACTATCTCAATAAATGAAGAATCTGATTCTCTCTCGTGATTTCCCCCTGGATGTTATCTCCCCCTTCTTATAAATAGATGGTTGAAGCAACCCAAAGGACACACGGTCAAGAATTCAATAAGTGAGTGTGATAGTACTTTAGAGTGTGCAAGTGTGTTTTGTATTCTGCATTTATAATTAAAGGTTTTTCTCATCTATTTTGCACTGCAAGTATCTCTTAATTAGCTCTTATGAATAGTGCGTAGTCACTCTCCCCTCCGCTTTGGAGGAAAGGAACCAACTAAGTCTCGAATACCTGGAAATGATTCACCGGTGTGTGCTCTTGACGGCACACTAGTGGATTACTATCCAAAGCTCTATTCATGGGTAGCTGAGGCCAACCCCAAAGATGTAAGAATAACCCCTTTGATACCATTTGAATAAAGGGGGTCTTCTATTCACTATTATTCTAGTAGCCCGTCTCTTAAATCTACTACTCTAGTAGCTTGACTGGCTATTAGGTAAGAGCCCTGGATTCATTCATAGTTTTAATTCTTACTTCTTTTATTTTCTATTTTAATATTTTCAATTTATAAAAATCCTCTCCGCTTCGTTGTACTCAGAACCCGCTTTCATCTCACTCTTCTGAAAATGATCTGTCGGAGGGTCATCTCATAAATAAGATAATTCCATGAGTCCTTACTACGTCCCCTTAGATTTCAGTTGATTTAATTAAATTCCACAACCTTTTCATCATATACCAGTATTTTGTCTGCAACTGTGGTACTTTTTCCATGTGGCTTCCTGTCTGGTGGTATTTGTTCCCAAGGTGCTCTCGGGCCCCATATTGGTACATGATTTATGATTTCTTAATTAATTTTTCCTACATCTTTGGGGTTGGCCTCAACCACCCATGGATAGAGCTTTGGATAGTTATACACTGGTGTGTCGTCAAGAGCACACACCAGTGGCTCATTTCCAAGTATTCGAGACTTAGTAGGTTCTTTTCCTCCAAAATGGAGGGGAGAGTGACTACCTACTATTCATAAGAGATATTTAAGAGATACTTACAGTGCACAATAGATGAGAAAAACTTTTACTTACAAATGCAGAATACAAAGCACACTTGCACACTCTAAAGTACTCTTACACTCACTCCTTGAAATCTTCACCGTGTGTCATTTGGGTTGCTTCAGCCATCTATTTATAAGAAGGGGAGATAACATCGGGGGGAAATCACGGGAGAGAATCAAATTCTCCATTTATTGAGATAGTACAATTATTTAAAAGTAAAGCAATAATATAGTAAATTAATAAAATGAAAGACATCACTCACATATTATTCCAAAACAATAAAGGACGCACTCAGAAAAGACAAGATTCTTCTTCTAGATGTCCGGGTTGGCAAATTTCTTTTCACAGTTTTTCCAAAGATGATCTTTGGTAGTGACTAAAGGAAAATATTTTTACCAAAGAGTCCACCCACAAACCAAGGGTGACATCTAGCCTTCTACATGGCTAGCTAGGTGGGATGACTGTAACTCATGGCCAACTAGGTGGCGTGACTATAGGATCATCTTCGACATCGCCTACGTCTATCTGGTCACCACTACTCTCGTACTCTATGACGAAATTCTGTGCTCGATTCTTGTAGAAATATTGTATTAGCCGGCTCTCTGCATTTTTAAAACTTAGGTTTCTTTAGTTGAAGTTCTAGATCTTCAGCAACGAGAAACCCTTCGTCAAGGAAGTGGAGGTCTTCTTCGAAAGCTTTTACATAGGCACGATATGCACTTTTTGGCTTTTGTAAAGGGCACTCTTCTGGACTGGTTATGGCTTCATTAGGTATTCCTATGCAGTGGAAGACGGGCTTTTCTTTAATGTCTTCGGGACGATCTCGTACTTGGTATTCACTAAGAAGTTTGCTTCAAAACATGGTATTGCTCGGATGGTAAGCTTCGACTGCTCCTCCTTTAGGCATTCTTTTGAGTAACTGGAACAGAGCATCTGCTATACTAGCATTTCTAATAGATTTTATTTGTCTAGGTTTCGTAGGTATTAGTCGGGATATTAGTCTCAGATCCATCATGTCTAGAATAATAAGTGCTACCATTTCTATTATGAGTCATGTCAGCTGGACGCGTCAATTTCTAGTGTTAAATAAGAAAATTATAATTGACTATTTTCTTTGTATGTTGTACATGCTATATTATATCCTTGTACTTTGTCCAATGCAGAGGAGGCTAGATGTCTAAATACTTTTTAATACTCGGTAAATGTTATTATTTCTCTGTTAAGTACCGTGCCTAAAACTTCTTCTTTAACTACTTCTAATAGTAATTGATATAATTGCCAATTTTCTACTGCATTTGCTAGATCTTTATGTATCTGTTTTGCTAATTGTTCTAAATCATTTATTATTTATTTTTTCTCTGTTTAGCTAAGTGATTGCCTTGAGCAGTTGGAGTTCACTAGTAGAATTAGGTCGTAAATTTATGACTATTGTTTGTCATAGGTGGTGACCCGTTTGGTTGGCAATTTAAAAAGATGAAATGCTCTGCTCCGCATTCAATAATATCATTGATATTCTTGGCTCTTTTGCAATTCCATAAATTATCCATAAGGCATTTTTGGAGCTGGGTAACAACATGGTTGGTGCAGAATCATAGATTACTGCAGGATGGGTAGGTTTGTAGTCGAAAGGGGCCAAATTGGAAATGTGATAGTTGCTGGAGGTCCATCTGCAAAAAAAATTAGTTGATGTTAAGATCACTTTCAGTTGTAGTTTCTTCATTAGTAAGGTTTGTTATTTCTCGTTCAATATTGTCACGTAGAGTAATAATAAAACGTTTGATATCTGCTACGTCTTTGGATAAATTATGGTTAACTGGTCTTAACTTTCGGCGGCTTTGTTCTAAATACTCTAAGATCCTAACATAGCGCTGATTTTCGACATGTAGTATATGAAGTTTTTCTATATCATCCATGAAGGATTATGGATAATTGATCTGCAAGTTTATTGTTCGTTCCTTTAATATGTTCGAATATAATGTTATAGTTTTTATTGATAATGTGATCCAAGAAATTAGTCCACCGTTTGTAACTTATTTTTTTAATATTTCTATTTTGATAAAATTTGACAATTGCCTCGCAATTTGTTCTTACTAAAATTTCATTTTTGTTTAGGATGAATAGGCGAAAGGCGTCCAACCCATAACATACAGCTAGGAGTTCTTGGCCAATACTACTAGCGGGGTCTTTTTCTTTAAAGTTCTCATTATTGTATCTACATATTTGTTCTTCTATTTTACTAGCATACTTGTTTGCACTTAAGTTATCCCGTTTTGCACCCATTTGTATCTATGATTAAATATTGTGTATCTAATGATAATCTTAATTGTGGTAATGATTTGACTTTTTCTTTTATTTTATGAATTGTTTTATATATTCTAAATTAAAATCTTTTTGTGTTTCTATAATTTTACTATATAATGGTCCTGCTAATTTACCTAAAGCCTTAATAAAGGGTCGTGCGTAATTGACAAGGTCAAGGAACTGTTGAAGTTGTTTAGTAGTTTTAATTAGAGGAAATTCTAGAACCTTTTTACTAATGTGTTCCTGGAGCTTAATATTTCCTTGTCCAAATTCGATACCCAAGAATTCAATATTTTTTTCTAAAAATTATGCTTTCTTCGTACTAATAACTAACCATTGTCTCATAAATTCTGAGAGGGCTAATTTTAGACGACTAATATGTTCTTCTTTAGTGTGTGAATGTACTAGGATATTATCTATGTATACGGTGGTGAATGTTCGATATTTATTGAAGATATCATCCATTTTTCGTTGGAAAATGTTGGGGCATTTTTAAGTCCAAAGGGCATAACTAACCATTCAAAATGGCCAAGTGGACATGTAAATGATGTCTAAGGAATGTTATTGGGATGTATTCAGATTTGCCAAAACCCAAATTTAAGATCAAATTTACTAAAAATGTAGTGGTTCTGAATGTTATTAAGTATTTTTGTATTAACTTGAATATTATAAGCATCATTTATGGTAGCGTCATTTAAGTGTTTATAATCAATGACCATTCTAGATTTTCCACGGGCATGTTCACTATGTTTGTTGACGATGAAGGTTGGGCTTCTATGTGGGTTATTACTTCGTCTAATAACCTAGAGTTTTAATAGTTCATCGATATGCATTTTAAAATCAATTATATTCTCATTAGTAGCTTCAATATTTTTAGATATAATACGAAAATTGGGATCTCTAGATCTAATTGACATACTAACTTATTAGGTTCCCAATGGCGTTGTGGATTATCACCAAATGTTTCATCTTTTTCTAATGTGCTAATAAGTTGGTCAATTTCAAGATTACATGTTTGTGTATATAATTGGGTTGGAAGAATAGAGGGAATACGACTACTAGTCTGAGCATTTTCATTAAGGTAGTCATCTAACTCATTAAACTCAATTAGTTGTTCAGGGGAAAGTTCTAAATGGTTTGCACTGGGGTTTGGTTTACAGGCACCAGGGATAAGACAATGGTAAGGTTCTAAGGTGAAAGGGAAAGCGGGTTTGGTTAATAAGTGCATACTATGGGAAGTAATAAGGAGATAGTGGTACCAATTAATAAGAAGATTAAGACCGATAATACAATCAATATTATTAAGTTGAAGATCTCGCAAAGTAATTCGGACAGGAAGGGTTTGCTCATTCGTCCATATGCCAGTGTCGTATTTATATGCAATTTTATAGGTGGTATCTAGTTGTTTATCATAAGAAAATAGTTGGTCGTCCATTTGCTGAGATTAAAACGTTCAGTGATAGGGATAGGTTGTATGTATGAAGGAAGAACTAGTTTGATATCTAGTAAGGTATTACTACAACCAGTGTCAATCAGGCCCACAACTTCTAAATGTCATTTCTGAATTTTAAAACGAAGATGGATCTTTAGGCTATAAATTTGGGGACCAAGTAGTATTTCTTTAGGCATAGGTTTGGTAGGGATATTTTTGCTACAAAGAAGTTGGTAAGGTGGATCACATTACTGCTCGGCTAGCTGAAGAAGTGGTTGGTGTCGGGCTCGTAGTTTGAGAAACACCTTTTGGGCCGAATACCGGTCCCTCAAAAATGGTTTATACGAGATTTAGTAATAGCTAGTTGGGTACGGAGTTTGCGAATAAACCTTTTTGCTGCTAAATAGGGCTTTATTGTTGATTCTAGGGCTTGTGTAATATAAAGTTGGTTACGGGGATGGTCTTGTTGTAAATATGCATCCATCATCTGCATTACTAGGCGAAGCTTATTGGGCATGCGCATAATTGTATGAGGTATCAAATAGACTAAAAAGGTTTGTAATATCTTTTTGAAGGATTGAAACTTGGTTTCTTAATTGAATTATTAGTAACTAATTAATCAAGGAAATGATTAGACAATAAATTCATGAATGCAGAATATTATGGGGTGGATATGCCACTGCACATGGCTCAAGGAAAGAAATCAACAGCTAGGCTCGGAATATAATAAGAATAAGAATAAAAAGGTGTGATGGTGGGCTGCTCGAGAGAGGCAGGCTGGTTAGGAGTTGTCGCGAGAGTTGCGTCATCTTCCAATGGTGGCAAAAATACTCCAAGACGACGGCGTGGGACTCGAGAGAAGGCAAGGCAAGTTAGCTTGTTGTGGATGATGGGTTGGGTCAGAATTAATTAATTCTCAGGCCCGGTCCAAAATAGGAATAAATTAATTCTTTTGCACCCCACGCATAAGTGCCAGCCAAAACAGAAATGAGCTTATGTGTCTGCGTCTGTTATGCGTGCGTTTCTCGTCTGCAGAGGAGTACTAGACGCCAGTTGGTGCTGTTTTGTCGAAGACGTGTCGATGAAGCAGCGAGAAGATGCACCAGAAGGGAAGAAGAAACCGGCGGCGTGGAATCCAACACTGGATGACGCTAGACGACGTTGGAAGGGAGTCAATGGCCGAACGGCGCAGACTCGCGTCGAGGATGTCTCGGAAGGAGGCGATGTTGGTGTATCGTTGCTGGAAGGAGATCTCGCCCGCAAGATCGGCGTCGAAGGAACGTGCCTTTACGCGTGCGAGAACCGAAGGAGATCTGATGAGGGGGATGCTGAAGTTGATGAAGAGGCGTGAGGTCGAAAGTGAGAGGCTTGGCCGAATGTCGTTGATTTGAAGGCAGAGAGGTGTGGCTATGTGGGCGATGGCAGTACTTTGGCAGAGAGCAGAAGAAGTGCAGGCTTGGCCTGACGGAATCACAGCGAAAAGAAGAGAATCGTTGTCTCTGATACCAAGTTGTTATGAGCCTACTCTGAGGTTGCCGGAGGAGTGGCCGGAGGTGGAGATGACGGTGGTGGAGATACTGCGGAGTCTTGACTGCGGCTGCCTAAGCGGGGGCGTGCTCGATAGAGAGAGCTTCCAAGATCTCATTCAAAGACGGGAAATAGACTGTTTCATTCCTGCCTCATACAAGACCCCTAATGTCCTTTAATTTGGACTTACAACAGACTTTAATGGAAATAAATGACAGATTTGGACATGCAACTAAACAGAACATTGCATAAAGACACGACATAAATAAAGACATCATATAAGGACACGACTATAAGACAGAATAAAAGCATATCAAGACGAAATAAAAGCAACCCCATAATAGTGGGCGTGACACCCATAACATCTCCTCCGTCCTTCAAATCGAGCTTGTCCTTACGCTCGAATGAGGCTTAATTTGGTGAAGGAGTGCGTCGGCGTCCCGAAGATATGCGTCCATGGAGGGCATCATTTCCTTTATCGAACGAAGTACGGCTATCTCTGCGACACTAAGTTTGATGTGCTCCATAATTAATTGATTACTTAATTAATTCAATTAAGAATTAATAAGTAATTGAATTATTAATAACTAATTAATCAAGTAAATGATTAATAAATAAATTCATGAATGCAGAATATTATGGGGCGGATATGCCACTGCACAGGGCTCAAGAAGGAAAGAAACCAACAGTTGGGCCTGGGATATAATAAGAATAATAATAAAAAGGCACGATGGTGGGCTGCTCGAGGGAGGCAGGCTAGTTGGGAGTTGCCGCGAGAGCGGCGTCGTCTTCCAATGGTGGAAAAATACTCCAAACTGGCGGCATGGGACTCCAGAGAAGGCAAGGCAAGTCAGCTTGATGTGGATTATGGGCTGGGTCGGAATTAATTAATTCCCACGCCAAGTCCAAATAGGAATAAATTAATTCTTATGCACCCCCACGCATGAGTGTCGGCCAAAACAGGAAGGAACTTACGTGTTTGCGTCTGTTACGCAAGCGTTTCTCGTCTGCAGAGGACTAGACGCGTGCTGGTGCTGTTTTGCCGAGGACGCTCAATGAAGCAGTGAGAAGATGCACCAGAAGGGAAGAAGATACCAACGTCGTGGAATCCAGCACTGGACGACGCTGGACGGCGCTAGAAGGGCGTCGATGGCCAAACGGCGCAGACTCGCGTCGATGTTGTCTCGGAAGGAGGCAATGCTGGCGTGTCGTTGCTGGAAGGAGATCTCGCCCGCAGGATCGACGTCGAAGGAGCGTGCCTTTACACGTGTGGGAACCGAAAGAGATCTGATGAGGGGAATGCTGAAGTTGACGAAGAGGCGCGAGGTTGAAAGTAAGAGGCTTGGCCGGATGTCGCTGATTTGAAGGCAGAGAGGTGCGGCTCTGTTGGCGATGGCAGTATTGTAGCAAAGAGCAGAGAGGAAGTGCGGGCTTGGCCTGACGGAATCACAGCGGAAAGAGGAGAATCGTTGCCTCTGATACCAAGTTGTTATGGGCCTAGTCGGAGGTTGCCATAGCAGTGGTCGGAGGTGAAGATGACGGTGGTGGAGATACTGTGGAGCCTTGACCGCGGCTGCCTAAGTGGGGTGTGCTCGAGAGAGAGCTTCCAAGATTTCATTCAAAGATGGGAAATAGACTATTTCGTTCCTGCCTCATACAAGACCCCTAGTGCCCTTTAAATTGGACTTACAACAGACTTTAATGGAAATAAATGACATATTTGAACACGTGACTAAATAAGACACCACATAAAGACACCACATAAAGACACAACATAAATAACATCATATAAGGGACACGACTTTAAGACAGAATAAAAGCATATCAAGACGAAACAAAAGTGACCCATAATAGTGGGTGTGACGCCCATAACATCATACATGAGCACATTGAACTGTAGTTCCTAATTAAAACTACAACCACTGCATTCAAAATGTGCATTACACATTAAGTCTAGAATTGTACTTATATAGCCCAGTAACATTTTTTTCCCAATGCAAGATCTAATTTATTCATGCATCCAGTTTCTCCTAGAAGTCTAGCATACTAAAAAATCCTACCAAGAGTCGTTCCTGGTCTGGGCATCACTTCCCTGACATCACACTTCGCCTCGTCGGACCACCTTCATCGTATTTTGGACGCCACATTTTTTATCCACAATCAACCGATTGGGCCCTTAGATGCATTTAATTTGGTGTGCACGGCAAAAACATATAACATCAAGGAACCCTAAATGTCGATTTTTATGACATTTTAAATTAAATACCTTGAATACAAAGAGAAGTGAATAAAATCTAAATATGGGTGTTAAAGAAAAGCTTTACCCACAAATTCAGTTGTATTAGAGGAAAATGTTGTTTTCTTGTTGACACAATCCTTACCTTGTATTTGTGATAACCATCAGAAGCCACATCTGCTGTGCTTCCACCAGCCCATCCTGAGGAGATTCATTTCAGGTTTGATTAAAACTTTTCTTTCTCGTCTGCTACTTATCCATTCATTCTATTTTCTTAAACATGTTAATTTACCAAATAAATTGTACATATTGAGACTCGTGGTTCATCCATAACCATTTGAAAAACAAAGAATATATGGAGAATGGAGAATCACCTTCATGTGTAAAAGTATCCCAGATGCTTGGAGTCTTTCCATCCTCTGCCCAAGCACCCTCGTACTGCAACAATGTTCAATGCATTACCAAAAAAATTAGTAACTTAAAATAAGTAAAAAATACTTTAGAAATTAAACCATATAGATAGTTCAGTTCGTGGCCTACCAAGCAAACTCTATTTAAAGTCGACTGAGATTAAACTAATTCAGATTTAAATTGGTTTTATTTTGAACTATTATTTTATAATTAATTATTATAACTTTAGATTTACTTAATGAATACAAAATTAGGTCAAAGTTCTTGCATGAATTGATCCAATATATCTACATTTTTTTCTGGTAACTATCGAAATGGTTGGAGGTTTGTTATAGATTAAATTCTATAAAACTAAGGCCTAAAGGAGGTGTTTTAAGCAACACAAACTAATCCCCAATAATTTACTTATTTTGATTCAGCATGCTTCTCAGAGCAAGTCGCAACAAAACAATTGGTGTTGGGCTTAGGCAGCGAATGAGCGAGTATAGGCGGTGAACTCACATGTAGTGGGCAGTGCACCTCATAGACATAGCAAGCAATGTGTGTAGGCATAGAGCGTGCAAGGAGGTGCAGAGCGCATGCAATGCGGCGCATGGGCAAATTGTGGAATATGATGCATGCGTAGAACGTGAAACGCGCACAAGCAGAGCAGACGCGTGCAGTGCATCGTGCAAATCATGGATGGGTGCAGGCGCAAAGTGCAACGAGTGCTCTTAATAGAAATGTATTGCATGAAGTGGATGTGCATGTTGCAAGCGCTCCCACATGAAGAGTTTGTGGGATTTCTAGCATATGGCGATTGCATGTGAGATGACATACATATTGTGCAAAAATTGAGGTAATGACAAAATTTGTTTCAAGGATAATAGGGGCATCACAAGGAGTGTGCGGAGTAGCTAACTAGCTATAGTTGACTGGAGTGGGATGAGTTGATCATGTTTAGGTTGATGGTGTAGCCGGTTGCTTATGGAGTTGAACTTTAATATTTTAGGAGTAAAATAAGTAAGAGGAAAGACCAGGAAAAAAGGAGAGAAATAAAATTGTTGTGAGTTTTCAGTGGAGTATATTTAGGGACTAAATATTATAGCTCGTATTCATATCTTGGTGAGTGCAAATATTATATCTCTTGTGGTCGTGGATATATGCTCTCCTAAGCGAACCATTTAAATCTTGTCTCCTATTTTTTCGTGTTTTGTTGTTGTTATTTTATTCTTTTATTTTGTTTGTCATTGCTCTATTTTTTCCTCAATAACTCACAGAGTGGGAATTTTGAGGTTTAAAGGAAAAATAAAGAAATGGTAACTGGTGGTGGGAAGAAGAAGATCGAGAAGTTTGATGGCAATGATTTGGCGTAGTCGATCGCAAAAAATTGATGGGCGCATTTGTCAATCCAAACGTCATTATCGGTCATTCGAATAACCCTTCACGCGTTCTAAATGCAGTCTTCAATCATTTGTCTGACCAGATTCTGATCTGATGGTAGACTCTCAAATCTATCTTCGAGAAGTACTCAACACCACTCGGTCCAACATATCTTCAAATAGTGGCATTGGGAATTTGTACCTTATAGGCGTGTTTGTACATCCAAACAGCATAACAAGCCATTTAAATAACACTGCGCATTTTGAATATGGTCTACATTCATCCATGGCGTGTTTGTCCATCCAAACAGTATAACAAGCCATTTAAATAACACTTGGCGCGTTTTGAATACGGTCTACATTCATCCATGGCATTATTCTGATCTAATGGTAGCCTCTCCTCAAATTTATCTTCAAGAAGTATTTAGCACCACTAAATTAACCAGCATATCTTCAGATCTTGGTATTGTGAATTTGCTTTTTCGCATGTACTCAGAGATCGGTGTCAGAAGCTACTGAAGTCTTTGATGAAATGTCAATAGAAGGTCGTTAGCCCATGAAAACTCCTCACGATGCTTACAATGGTCAATGATGGTCATTCATGAATAGCTAGCACTTTCTCTTCATCTAGGTGAATGCTAGCCTACAATGACCCTAGAAACAAAAAATCATTTGGTGGGTAAATATCATTTTCCAAATTTACAAACAACTTATTTTCCCAGGTGCGTCTGGGTAATCACAGATGTTGAAGATTTGGTGCGACTCACTACTTATGTTGTAGATGAGGATGCATCAAAGTAGACAACGACAAAGTCCCCAAGAATTTACTCAATGTCTAGTTCATTAGTCGTAGGAAAGCGTTCGACACATTTGTTAATCCAAGCAGCATAACCAGCCATTTGAATAACCCCTCCACGACCTTCATTCATCCCCTGGTCAAATTTTGATTTGATACACCTATTCAGTTGAAAAGGACATGGAGAAGTTCACTTTGATACCCTCAAAGGATATACCAACTCGAGTCGTTGTAGAAGACAAGGCAGTTTGTATTTTTCACTGGCTAAACTGCAAGATTAGTTGAAGAAGAAATTTGCGCAGTGCGAGAAGTGCATGCCTAGGGGAGAAGAAAGAAATCTGGGGCGAGGACACCACCACCAAAGGCGTACCCCATAAGTGCAAGATATTCTTGTATAATTCTAAGATGTCATCCCTAGATGAATTGTCACCTTTGTGTTATATCCAACATTGCATTGACTTTGTGACTAGAGCAAGCCTGACAAGCTTGTTGCGCTACAAGATAGCCTACACGAGAACAAGGTTCTACACAAGATGATTTCGCTCAGCCAGTCTCAAGATAGAGAGCTCCTTGTGAGCATATCTCTGGTATTAGTGGAAGAGATATTGTTCAAATCATTAGGAAGTAATCGCACTCTTAATTCCTTCTACATCTTTTCCCGATTACTATCTGTTACTTTTTGCAAGCATCCCACCATGATGTTGCTCTGTATTTTATTCGACAAGTGACTAGCCTTACCAATTTTTTTGTATCTTCATATAATTGAAGAATGGGTTGAATTCAATCCATAAACTCTTCTGAACCAAGATGCCACAAGAATGTAGGAATATCTACTCTTAGTTGATACTCGCCGTTGACCAATAGCTTCTCCTTAACTATCGTGTTAATTTTAGCAAACATCGAAAAATAAGCTGCCATGATAGTTATTCCTCCTTTGGTCAGCAAATAACAAATCTTAGTCATGTATTTACCGATCGTGTTGGTGTGGCTCGTCGTCGTCGTGGTGAGAGTTTCGTAGAACCCTCTTGAGCGGGCAATCAGCTCCTCAAGACAGATAAACCCGCTCTACTTCTCGCTGGCCAATCACTATATCCCAAATTGAGATCCTTGAATGAGAGGTCGGGCGTGATTTTCTTGTGATGTCCTTCCGGGTTTTGGTCTGATTCTCCCCCTAGAATTTGAAAATTATTTGCGCGCATCCACACGTTGGACGCAAAGATAACTTAATACAATCTAATCTGCATAGAATCCGACACCACCTTGTTAATCGCCAAGATGCTAGTTGCTTCTTCCATCACCGCTTGCTCTCATCTATACAAACACGTTGAAGTAAGACTCTACCACCTGATGCAGATCTTGGATCTCATTAGATCATCAGAAACCAACGACTCGCTAGACTCATGCTCTAGCAGCTATAGAGAAGACTCTTTAACACTCGCAGTCGCGCAGAGACAATTGGGTTTTGATTCAAAAATTTGATGTCTTCTTATTCATAATGGAGGGTGTTCATACAATAATAAGTTGGTGGGAAATCCAAACTTGAATAAAATATATTATAATTTACGAGATATGCAAGCAGTGTTAAGGTAGAGATGAAGCTATTTCTATCAATGGAAGAAGTCAGATGCTGAAAGTAGCGCAAGCGTGGCGTCTATGGTTACACCTTGAGCTCAGGAGAAACCGTGGCTAGGAATCGCAGGAAGTTCCCATGATAACTATGTGCTGGTATCACATCACATGAAGCCAGCATTAAATAGTCAGGGTATGATTAGAGTACAAACCAATAAATAAGTAAGAGCGATGTTATAAGCAAGCATAAAGTGGATATAAGTAAACCAAAAAAAATCTCGGTACGTGGATATTAGGATTTTTTCCTTTCCCCGAAACACTTATCTGCAAACCACCCCGACACACGAAATCACAACTCTCGTTTCCTGCCAATGCACGAATCTCGTCCTTCCGTCGGCATTCCCACGTTCCTTCGCCTGCGACAATGAACTATCAACGATTTCCAACGAGCTTCAAACTTCCATCGGCGATGACGAACCATAGACGATTTCCAGCGACCTTCGGACTTCCAATGAGCTCAAGGCTACTCCTTTCGTTGACTCTCCTTTGGGCCTCTGTTGGCGACAACGAAGCGGGGAGCGCCAAGATCTCGCGACTTCCAGCGACCTTCGAACTTGCAAAGCTTGGGGATCATCGGATTTCTCTTCTTTTGCCAGAGATCGTGAAACATTGTGAATGTTTAATACAAACATTTTGACAACAATGGAGGTGAGTTGATCATGTTTAGGTTGATGGTGTAGCCGGGTTGCTTATGGAGTTGAACTTTAATATTTTAGGAGTAAAATAAGTAAGAGGAAAGACCAGGAAAAAAGGAGAGAAATAAAATTGTTGTGAGTTTTTAGTGGAGTATATTTAGGGACTAAATATTATAGCTCGTATTCATATCTTGGTGAGTGCAAATATTATATCTCTTGTGGTCGTGGATATATGCTCTCCTAAGCGAACCATTTAAATCTTGTCTCCTATTTTTTTCGTGTTTTTGTTGCTGTTATTTTATTCTTTTATTTTATTTTTCATTGCTCTAATTTTTCCTCAATAACTCACAGAGTGGGAATTTTGAGGTTTAAAGGAAAAATAAAGAAATGGTAACTGGTGGTGGGAAGATGAAGATCGAGAAGTTTGATGGCAATGATTTGGCCGATCGCACAAAATTGAAGGGCGCATTTGTCAATCCAAACGTCATTACCGGTCATTCGAATAACCCTTCACGCGTTCTAAATGCAGTCTTCAATCATTTGTCTGACCAGATTCTGATCTGATGGTAGACTCTCAAATCTATCTTCGAGAAGTACTCAACACCACTCGGTCCAACATATCTTCAAATAGTGGCATTGGGAATTTGTACCTTATAGGCGTGTTTGTACATCCAAACAGCATAACAAGCCATTTAAATAACACTGCGCATTTTGAATACGGTCTACATTCATCCATGGCGTGTTTGTCCATCCAAACAGTATAACAAGCCATTTAAATAACACTTGGCGCGTTTTGAATACGGTCTACATTCATCCATGGCATTATTATGATCTAATGGTAGTCTCTCCTCAAATTTATCTTCAAGAAGTATTTAGCACCACTAAATTAATCAGCATATCTTCAGATCTTGGTATTGTGAATTTGCTTTTTCGCATGTACTCAGAGATCGGTGTCAGAAGCTACTGAAGTCTTTGATGAAATGTCAATAGAAGGTCGTTAGCCCATGAAAACTCCTCACGATGCTTACAATGGTCAATGATGGTCATTCATGAATAGCTAGCACTTTCTCTTCATCTAGGTGAATGCTAGCCTACAATGACCCTAGGAACAAAAAATCATTTGGTGGGTAAATATCATTTTCCAAATTTACAAACAACTTATTTTCCCAGGTGCGTCTAGGGTAATCACAGATGTTGAAGATTTGGTGCGACTCACTACTTATGTTGTAGATGAGGATGTCATCAAAGTAGACAACGACAAAGTCCCCAAGAATTTACTCAATGTCTAGTTCATTAGTCGTAGGAAAGCGTTCGACACATTTGTTAATCCAAGCAGCATAACCAGCCATTTGAATAACCCCTCCACGACCTTCATTCATCCCCTGGTCAAATTTTGATTTGATACACCTCTTCGGTTGAAAAGGACATGGAGAAGTTCACTTTGATACCCTCAAAGGACATACCAACTCGAGTCGTTGTAGAAGACAAGGCAGTTTGTATTTTTCACTGGCTAAACTGCAAGATTAGTTGAAGAAGAAATTTGCGCAGTGCGAGAAGTGCATGCCTAGGGGAGAAGAAAGAAATCTGGGGCGAGGACACCACCACCAAAGGTGTACCCCATAAGTGCAAGATATTCTTGTATAATTCTAAGATGTCATCCCTAGATGAATTGTCACCTTTGTGTTATATCCAACATTGCATTGACTTTGTGACTAGAGCAAGCCTGACAAGCTTGATGCGCTACAAGATAGCCTACACGAGAACAAGGTTCTACACAAGATGATTTCGCTCAGCCAGTCTCAAGATAGAGAGCTCCTTGTGAGCATATCTCTGGTATTAGTGGAAGAGATATTGTTCAAATCATTAGGAAGTAATCGCACTCTTAATTCCTTCTACATCTTTTCCTGATTACTATCTGTTACTTTTTGCAAGCATCCCACCATGATGTTGCTCTGTATTTTATTCGACAAGCGACTAGCCTTACCAATTTTTTTGTATCTTCATATAATTGAAGAATGGGTTGAATTCAATCCATAAACTCTTCTGAACCAAGATGCCACAAGAATGTAGGAATATCTACTCTTAGTTGATACTCGTCGTTGACCAATAGCTTCTCCTTAACTGTCGTGTTAATTTTAGCAAACATCGAAAAGTAAGCTACCATGATAGTTATTCCTCCTTTGGTCAGCAAATAACACATCTTAGTCATGTATTTACCGATCGTGTTGGTGTGGCTCGTCGTCGTCGTGGTGAGAGTTTCGTAGAACCCTCTTGAGCGGGCAATCAGCTCCTCAAGACAGATAAACCCGCTCTACTTCTCGCTGGCCAATCACTATATCCCAAATTGAGATCCTTGAATGAGAGGTCGGGCGTGATTTTCTTGTGATGTCCTTCCGGTTTTTGGTCTGATTCTCCCCCTAGAGTTTGAAAATTATTTGCGCGCTCCACACGTTGGACGCAAAGATAACTTAATACAATCTAATCTGCATAGAATCCGACACCACCTTGTTAATCGCCAAGATGCTAGTTGCTTCCTCCATCACCGCTTGCTCTCATCTATACAAATACGTTGAAGTAAGACTCTACCACCTGATGCAGATCTTGGATCCCATTAGATCATCAGAAACCAACGACTCGCTAGACTCATGCTCTAGCAGCTATAGAGAAGACTCTTTAACACTCGCAGTCGCGCAGAGACATTTGGGTTTTGATTCAAAAATTTGATGTCTTCTTATTCATAATGGAGGGTGTTCATACAATAATAAGTTGGTGGGAAACCCAAACTTGAATAAAATATATTATAATTTACGAGATATGCAAGCAGTGTTAAGGTAGAGATGAAGCTATTTCTGTCAATGGAAGAAGTCAGATGCTGAAAGTAGCGCAAGCGTGGCGTCTATGGTTACACCTTGAGCTCAGGAGAAACCGTGGCTAGGAATCGCAGGAAGTTCCCATGATAACTATGTGCTGGTATCACATCACATGAAGCCAACATTAAATAGTCAGGGTATGATTAGAGTACAAACCAATAAATAAGTAAGAGCGATGTTATAAGCAAGCATAAAGTGGATATAAGTAAACCAAAAAAAATCTCGGTACGTGGATATTAGGTTTTTTTCCTTTCCCCGAAACACTTATCTGCAAACCACCCCGACACACGAAATCACAACTCTCGTTTCCTGCCTATGCACGAATCTCGTCCTTCCGTCGGCATTCCCCACGTTCCTTCGCCTGCGACAATGAACTATCAACGATTTCCAACGAGCTTCAAACTTCCATCGGCGATGAAGAGCCATAGACGATTTCCAGCGACCTTTGGACTTCCAATGAGCTCAAGGCTACTCCTTTCGTTGACTCTCCTTTGGGCCTCTGTTGGCGACAACGAAGCGGGAGCACCAAGATCTCGCGACTTCCAGCGACCTTCGAACTTGCAAAGCTTGGGGAATGGGGATCATCGGATTTCTCTTCTTTTGCCAGAGATCGTGAAACATTGTGAATGTTTAATACAAACATTTTGACAGCAAACGAAAAATAAATACCAGGAGTTAGTGACCATCGCCATACTTATCTTCATCATATCCAGAGTCCACATCTCCTTCATTTTCCAAAAAAAAAAAATCCCCTCCCCCCCATAAACACCTCTCTGCATTTGGTGATTTTTCCAAAAAAAATTGCAGGGAATTGTTACACAACATGGACACTAAGGCTTTGATCACGATATATTTTTATTTATGGGAGAACATTTTGTGTGATCTCTTTTTGTGTATGAGCAAGCATTGCTATTTATTATATAGTTGTAAAAATTCTTTTGAATGTGCTAATTATTTGTATTAACTGTCCAAAAGGTATGTGAATAGTCGTTTTAGGATTGCTTATAACATCACTCATAAGTAAAACAGCAACTCCTATAAAGAGAAAATGCAATGAACCATTAAAAAATAAATCATAAACACTGAAAGAATTATTGGAGTTAAAATATTAATCTAGATCTCAGATCTGAACTGATCTGGCTTGATTCAGTATTCCTTCAAACAAAATCCCATTAAAAAACTTTCTTCATAGAAAAAACTTTCGGCAAAATCTACGGATCAAGAGTTCGCGTGAAAGTGAGGAAACTTTTATACTGGAACAAGGTAGGGTTTTAGCACACGCGATCATGAATATCGTTTCTTCCGTGAAGCGTCTGCGTTCAATCGATTGGAAGTTGCAACCCTCTGAGTTTTCCTGCCACTAAAACATAGCGAGATAAGAGAAAGGGGGGAACCTGGAAGGCTGAAGTTCCAGCTCCAAAAACGAAGTCGGCGGGAAAATCTTCTCTTGTGAACTCGGAAGAGCACAGAACGGAGGAATAACGCATACAAGACAGCAGAAGCGCCACAAGTAAAGGCGCCATGGCCATCTCCGCGAGCTCAAAGATGATGCTAATTTTGAGCTCTCACTTCCTAACTGCTCCGGTCACGCTCTTTATAAGATTTTTAATTAGCACACTAATGAAAAAATATAATGACAATTACCAAATAATCAAATTAAATTCTTATCAAATAATTATTTTAATTTTTCTTTTCTTTTTCATAATTCTCGTGGCTGTTAGCACTATATCTGTTCGTATATCCATATCTTACCGTCCTACCTGTTTTGGTCGCAAAAATTGACAATAATTAACAGCATTTTTTTCCTCATGTTAAAATATTTTTATTTTATTTCATTTTATTTTTCTTTAAATTTATTTTTCTTAAATTACTTTCTTTTTTATTTTTTTATACACAAATAATAATGCACGGCCTCCTATGTGAAATAGTACCACGGCAATGACATTGCTCCGACGTTGCATATAAATATAATTCAAATCTCGACCGCAACCCTTGCTCAAGCGGTGGAACTCTGCTTTATTAAAGCTAGGCAAACATTTCTTCCATGAGGAGCTCTGCGTTGTTCATGGAGATTATCTCATGGCTCTCGATCACACAAACACACAGACACATGCACAGTGATGTACGTTCTCTTAGTTACCTGCTCAAAAAACATAAAAGGAGGAGGTCGGGGTTTCGCCGCGGGAGGTCGGGGTTTCCCCGCGGGAAGAGAAGGAGGTCGGGGTTTCACCGCGAGAGGAGGAGGAGGTCGGGGTTCGCCGCGGGAGGAGGAGGTCGGGGTTCGCCGCGGGAGGAGGAGGCCGGAGTTCGCCGCAGGAGGTGGAGGACGCGACCTTAGGGTTTCGCCGGGAGGGAGATGAGAGATCGGGGATGGGGGAAGCGAGATGGTTCGATGGTGCATGGAATGTTTTGGAGTAAGAAAAGGGGTGAGGTCCACTTTAAATGAGACTATTTATTTTTTCACCTAGAAATAGAGGAGAGAAACACACCTAAATAATACTCATTTCAAAAACCTCATATATTCAACTCGTTGATTTTGCTGCGGATCATATAAATATAAATATGAGGGCCCATGTAAATATAGTGCCAACTTTGATTTTCGGCTGCATATATATATAAATACGTGGGCCCATATAAACTATGGCTTTTTTTCTTTTTGTTGATATATATAAATAGGTGGGCCCAGGATCACTCTTTTGATAGCAGCTTTTCCATGCTTTATTCAGAACGCGCCAATATAGGTTGAAATATCATGATTCCGACTCGCCATTCGGTCACAATCAAGCAACATGAGAATCGCGTTTTTAATTTTGTTTTCCCCACGCCCATCTTCCTAAGCTACCTACCTACTATATATAAATAAATTTTAGGCTAAATATGTCCTAACTTTTGCCATTTTTTTAATGGAATCTTTTTAATTGGTGCCGGAGGCACTGCCGGAGCTTCTCCTTCCCTCAAGCTTTTTAAAAGGTTCAGCATTTCAGTCTGATGCCCCTCTATTTGGGTAATGTGCTCTACTAGTGCGTCGTTGATGAGAGAATGAGAAGGACAGGGATCGGCACGTCCTTCGCCGACCAAGCCTTGGGTGATGCGAGTGCTTCTTCTTGTCATGACCTCTAGTCGCGAGTATCGTTGTTTAGGGAATACTGTCTTCTGAATTTTCATTGTTTTGGGAACTTTCTTCCCACAGACGGCGTCAAACTCTTACGGTCTACTCGAGGCTCTTAAAACAGGTCTAGAATGACTCCCAACTTCGTTATCCCAGGAACAACTTGGGAAACAATCCCCCTCGACCACGAGAAGCCTGCGACACGGAGACCACCTCATTTCCCCAGCTCAAAGGTTCGCCCTTCACTCCCGTAATAGTTTGTCTCGTCGTCAGGGGTTGCCCCTCTCGCGCTCGCAAACAGTTCGAAGTGTATGCCCTTCACCGCATCTCCATGGCCACGCCCTCGTGACTTCATTGCCCAACTCGAAGGTTCGCTCATCGCTCCTGTAATAGGTCGCCGCATCGCCAGGGCCTGCCCCTTGCGCTCACAAACAGTTCAAAGTGTATGCCCTTCACCGCCTCTCCGACCACGCCCCTGTGACCTCATTGCCCCATCTCGAAGGTTCGCTCTTCACTACCGCAATAGGTCGTCGCGTCGCCAGGGCCTCCCCCCCCCCCCCCCCCCCCCCCCCTCACGCTCACAAACGGTTCGAAGCGTATGCCCTTCACCGCCTATCCGGAGCCACGCCCCTATGACCTCATTGCCCCAGCTCGAAGGTTCTCCCTTCGCTCCTGCAATAGGTCGCCACATCGTTAGGATCTGCCCCCTCGCACTCGCAAACAGTTCGAAGTGTATGCCCTTCACTACCTCTCCAGGGCCACACGTGACCTCATTGCTCCAGCTAGAAGGTTCGCCCCTCACTCCCGCAATAGGTCACCACGTCGCTAGGGTCTGCCCCTCTCGCGCTCGCAAACGGTTCGAAGCGCATGCCCTTCACCACCTCTCTGGGGCCACACCCTCGTGACCTCATTGCCCCAGCTCGAAGGTTCTCCCTTCGCTCCTGCAATAGGTCGCCGCGTCGCTAGGACCTACTCCCCTCAGACTCGCAAATAGTTCGAAGCGTATGTCCTTCACCGTCTCTCCGGAGCAACATTCTCGATGTGTATTTCCTTCACCGTCTCTTCGGGGCCACGCCCCCATGACTTCCCTTTTTCAACAATTCGAGGATCCGCCCCTCACCATCTCAATCAAAGTCAACCCGCAATGCGGAGACATCAATCTCACACCACCTTGGCGCAAAGCATACAGAAAGGTTGCGACAACATCAGGATATCAATCCCCACAACAGCGGCATCCAGATGCAAAAAGCAAAAATGCCAAGTCATACAAAAGATAGCGCAAATCAGCTCGCTAGCATAAAACCATTGCACGAGCAACGTCATCTACAAATAGATGAACAATCAGCAAAAGACGTTCTAACATTTCACGACTGCAAATATAAAGGTATCAACTCAAATAACGCAATCAAAGGAAAAAAGAACCACAAGATACAGAGGAAAACTACTCCTCAACATCGGAGGCACAACGCTCGTCCTTGGAAAGGTCTCTGACGCCCAATCCTGACACATCACAACCTCGCGTCCGCACGACCAAGTGGAGAGTTTTCGCCATCCTGCGCATAAAGGTTACCTCGCGATCGTCTTCAAGTTGGGGTTCTACTTCCTTGCTCCAGACCTCCTCACGAACCTCCTCCGAGATCAGTGAACGGTCCCGTATATAATCGATGGAGTCTTTATATTCAGCAACACTAGCAACCTTCAACTTGGTAGCCCGCTCCAGTGAAGAAAGACGCTCAACCTCGGCCTTTAAAAATACTAGCTCTGCGTCTTGACAAACCATCGTGGTCTGTGAATCCTCCAACAAACGGACTGTCCTCTCCACGAGAGCTTTCTCTATCCATACCACAAAACGAGACTGCTCCAGCTCAGCCTGCAACCCGACCTCTATCTGCTGAAAGCGAGATACATCGTGATCTCGCCGCCCCTTCAAGTTCGAAAAGTAGCTCCTGACTCCACGAAGCTCCTCCTGTAGCACGAGGTAATTATCTTTTAGGCCCATGTCGCAATCATTCCACATAAGGGCAATGCTGGTCTGGACTATGATATACAAAAAGAAGGAGAAAGTCAGGGTTCCCATGGAAAACGAACTACGGACAAAGAAAAAGGTCCTTACTACAACATTCATAGCCTCCAGAGAAGAAGAAACCTGACTCGCCTTAACCTGCGGCAAAGCAAAAGAGACCTCAAAAGTCGGGGGGGGGGGGGGGGGGGGGGGGGGGGGGGGGGGGGCAGGAGCCTGGGGGCCAGCAGAGCCAAAGACCTTTGCATCAAGATCGATTGGGATATCATTAACCCTCGAGCCACATGAAGCCACCTCGTCAACACATCCCTCCAGTCGACAAGGAGGATGAGTCCGGGTCCGAGCTAAAAACCAGCCTCCTTTTCTTGCGTCGGTCCAACGAAACTGCTGCATGAGCCTCAACGTCAGTAGAAAGACCGCACAGTAGAAGGCGCTTCTCCTCAACAAACACAGATATAGCAAACAAAAGATTCGCTAGGTCATGAGACTCAACAAATCCCAGCACCGGGGTAAACTCTCGCTCATGTCCCTTTAAGCGACGACAAACGATCGGGGAGTGAATTCCAGAGATCCGACAAGCCCCAAGAATTCCTGACATAACCAAATAAAGTGTTCCCATGACGACGGTCTGCCCGGTTCTCAAACTCGAGCCAATGCTTATTGTTGTGAACCTCGATCCGCACGCCTCCATCAGAGCGCACGTCGCGCCATTATTGAAAAAGATCCAAGGTAGACCTTGACCCATGCTACCTGAAGAAGGCGATCAGACCCATGATTCGCGTCATCCCAACATGAGTAAACTGAGATACTAGTACGTTGCAGTGCTTCAAGATCTCAATAACCTCCTCACAAGGTGGCAAGCGAAACCCGGATCTCAGCGTTGATTCCTACAACGTCATCCACCCCTGCGGAGGATTCTCTACGCGTTCCTCAATCTGCGAGATCTTTATCTCCAAATCAGCGGGTATCCCATACCGCGTCCTCCATACACCAACCTGCTCCGCAATAAGAGAAGAGCACAATCGCATTGGCCTACCTTGTGAACAATGTCTCGTAACCTGGAAAGAGGAAACAAGTAAATACCTACAAAATCAAATAGCCTAAATACGACCACAACCAAACAAGCCGCCGCACATGGGCATGAGTCTGCACGCACCAATTCGACACACATTCACGCACACATGCGTGTGCGCGCACCCCTACGCGCGCAAGATGACGCGCATGCCCATACCACTATGTCGCACGCGGAAAAAGAATACTCGCGCTACTAGCAGAGCGGTTTCCAAAGAACGCACCGAGCCGAAGGAAAACCATTGACACGCCAGTTCCGCAATAGTCAGCGACCAGCCTCCCGCGCAACATGGAGTGGGGGGGGGGGGGGGGCAGAATCATGGTGGGAGAGGTGAAGACCATCGTCGGGTCCCCCGTCCTCTCTTCTCAAGTCCTCTCTATCGATTAGCGCGAGAGAGGACATGTGGACAAGAAGGCACGCCCAGATACCACTATCCGCTTTGGAGACGAAATAATGGAAGGGGATACGACTAACGCATCGAGACCCTCTTGTTATCAACGTAGGGACCGGGGACCCTTGCTTCAATGTCAGAAGAATTCTCATGGACAATGTAAGCTCAGTTGGCATTCTGTCCATGCCCTATGCTTTACATCACCATTTTGGAGTTCACAAGGAGGGTTTTGGGGAGTGACGCCACAACGCTTTACACAGTATCAGAGCAGGGACACATTGCGAGAGGGGTGTTGAGTGCGTCATGTGGAACGGACGGTGATATCCGAGCGTGTGTCGCGACTCGTTAAAAAAAGCAGTTTAGTCTCACACCGCCTAGCGTGCTCCTTGGTCCTGGGTGTATAAGTGGGGTGGTTACTCCTCTAACCGCATAATTTTTGAAAGCACGCCACAATACTTTACAAGTATATGAGTTCTACTAAATTTTTATTTTTATTTATGAAATTTTACTAGTACTTTTAATTTTGAAATATGATGTAATTATTTGAATGATATTGTAATATAATTTTTATGAAATAGATTATTATATATATTAAATGATTAAATTAAAATAACGAGACTAATTTTGAATATTTCACGGAATCAACTTTTTTTATTTTAATATTGCAAAAAAAATGTTAACATTACCCCGGATTACTCTTTGGCAGGCTTTTCAAGCTGCCATGCTTTATCCAGGACGCGAAACCATGCATTATTAGGGGTTGAAATATCAGGACTTGCAATTCGGTCAACAATCAAGCAACACGAGGATCACGTTTTTAGTTTTCTAGTTTTTCCCACGCCTACTGACCTAAGCTACCTACCTAAAATATAAGTAAAATATAGGCCAATGGATCCCGATCTGGAGTTCACGAGTTCCGTAATTAATAGCCCATGGATTAATTAAAGGGCTGAGATTTTAGTCCTATCAAACAAAATCACCGCATAATATTATCCTGTTCAACTATCATGCGAATTCCTATCACCCTCGCTCCCTCTTTTCTCTGACACCCAGATGTCGGATGCCGTAGAATATCGTCCGTAGGGTAGAAGATAACATGGAAGAGATAGAGAGGGACATTGACGGGGACGCCGATGAACAACTTTTGCGATTCACGCGGGAGAGTGTCGACGCCAATGAAGAACAGGAACAATGCAATGGTCGACAAAGGAGAGGAAGAGAGCTTCTGCGTGAAATGCAATTCACGTGGCAGATTGCCGGCGCCGGAGAATAACAGGACGGAGCAAAGGCCCGATAAAGGAAAGCATTATAAACGACTGGAGATGAAAATAAAAAAGAATATTGTTGCGGGTCGCTTAGGGCTCTTGGTAGACCGGTTTACTTGAACCACCTTAGCTCGGGAGCGAACCAAGCGCGCAAACAGTCAATTTGAGATTCGTTGAGTACACTGAGACTTTTTAACGTGGCAACCCGGAAAGGGCAAAAAACCACGCGGTCCGGGCTGTGCCGATCAAACTTCACTATCTTCTGGGGGTTACAATCTGGTACTTAGAACTCGAGCGTGACAGGCCTCTACTCGTTACAATAATAGAGAGAGAGAGAGAGCTCTGAGGGTGACAGACCACCTCTCGGAAAACTAAGTATTTTTTCTTCTGAGAATATTGCAGAACGAAAGTGAGAAGGTTCCGGAGAACAAAAGTGAGAAGGCTCCGGAGAACAAAAGTGAGAAGTTGCGTCGCCTTTCGGGACGAAGGAAATCTTCAAGTCCACGAAGGAGATCTTCAAGCGCCGAATGAGAATTCCGCAAAAATCTGCAAGGAGCTCTCCCGGGTGCAGAAGGCCAGGTCCTCTGAAATGAAGCTCTGTGGCTCCTTTTATAGCTTTGGCCGGGGGTAGTCTGGTAATTTCGCGGTTTGTAACTTACATAAATACCTGGCGGACGAATCATGTTTTCTGGTTCGGGGCACACAGATCGCCATTTTTCGTAAATAACCATCTTGCCCTTCGGGCAGTTCGGGCAGTTCGGGTAGTTTTGTTAGAGGCGAAGAAGGCGACAAGCTGTTCCTGAAAACTGAGAAACTGGAAAGATAAAAAGTGAGCATTCTGAAAAGACAAAATGTGAGCACGCTAAAAAGACAAAATGTGAGAAGTCAGAAAGACAAAAAGTGAGCTGAGCGCGCTCAGAAGCGTTCCGACCGGGGCATCGAACGGAGAAGCAATCTAGGCGGCTGGGGAAGCGTTCTGAGCGCGCGTGAGCGCGAAGGCGTTCTGAGCGTGCTCAGAAGCGTTTTGGGTGCGCGTAAGCGCGGAGGCGTTCTGAGCGTGCGTGAGCGCGGAGGCGTTTTGAGCGCGCGCGAGCGCGGGTACGAAAAAAGGGAAGTCGCGCCCCCTGAGGGGGAACTGGGTTCCGACCGGGCACTCTGCATGACCCTATGCAGGAGGGGGCGGTCTGGCCGTATCCGCACGGGGCGCGGCCTCACCCCAAGGGGGGTGCGGCCCTGGCCGCACCCCAAGAGGGGTGCGGCCCTGGCCGCACCGCAAGAGGGGTGCGGCCCTGGCCGCACCCGAGGAGGGGTGCGGCCCTGGCCGCACCCGAGGAGGGGTGCGGCCCTGGCCGCACCCGAGGAGGGGTGCGGCGGCTTGGCCGCACCCGAGGGGGGGTGCGGCCCTGGCCGCACCCGAGGGGGGGTGCGGCCCTGGCCGCACCCGAGGGGGGGTGCGGCCCTGGCCGCACCCGAGGGGGGGTGCGGCCCTGGCCGCACCCCAAGAGGGGTGCGGCCCTGGCCGCACCCCAAGAGGGGTGCGGCCCTGGCCGCACCCGAGGGGGGGTGCGGCCTTGGCCGCACCCCAAGAGGGGTGCGGCCTTGGCCAGAGGGGTGCGGCCTTGGCCGCACCCGAGGAGGGGTGCGGCCCTGGCCGCACCCCAAGAGGGGTGGGTCGGCGCTACCGCGCATGCTAGCGCGCGGGTAGCGCCACGCGATACCGCCATGCGTGTCGTGGCGGGGGCGCGCCCGCTACCGCGCGTGGTAGCGCGCGCGGTAGTGCCTGCAGTTGCGCGCGGCACCGCCGCGCGCATGGTTGAGTGCGGCACCGCGGCGCGTTCTGCGTGCATCCTTGCACGGGCGGTTGGCTGTGGACTGGGCGGTGGTTTCTTCAACTCGAGCGATTATACGTTGACCGTTGACCCCACCTCTCTTTAGTGGAGTTTTCTCTAGACGCACCCCAAGGCCTTTATGAGTGTACAACATAAGCCTCCCAAACCTTCGGAGTCCGAGTTTCGGCGCGGAGGAGTTCGGAGGTTTTTATTTTTTTTCGTGGCGGCTTCGATCATTGCTATCTTTGTGGCGTCTTGGGTAGGAATTGCTGTTAAAGGATGAGTGTGCAGTTTTTCACATAATAGGAGGTAAGTTTGCGCGAGTCTGAGCTCACGGCATTTTACATAATAGAAGATAAGTTTGCGCGAGTCTGAGCTCGCGGCTTTTTACATAGCAGAAGAGAGATTTGCGCGAGTCTGAGCTCGCGGCTTTTTACATAGCAGAAGACAGATTTGCGCGAGTCTGAGCTCGCGGCTTTTCACATAGTAGAAGATAGGTTGGGTCAGTGAAGAGCATATGTATTCAAACCGTGTACGAACGTGGGAGGGGTAAACACTTACGACGTCGGGACCTTTCTGCGGTGGATAAGGGTGAACCTTCAATCGACGACAGTGAGAGATTGTTGTGAGCGCGCTGCTCGTAGGCTGTTGCTGTTCGTTAGCACGCTGCCTGGAGGTAGGTGTCGTTCATTAGCGCCCTGCCTGGAGGCATGTGCTGTTCATTAGCGCACTGCCTTGAGGCAGGTGCTGTTCATTAGCGCACTGCCTTGAGGCAGGTGCTATTCATTAGCACACTACTTTGGGGCAGGTGATGTTCGTTAGCGCACTGCGTTGAGGCTGGTGCTGTTCGTTAGCGCACTGCGTTGAGGCAGGTGCTGTTCGTTAGCGCACTGCGTTGAGGCAGGTGTTGTTCGTTAGCGCACTGCCTTGAGGCAGGTGCTGTTCGTTAGCGCACTGCGTTGAGGCAGGTGCTGTTCGTTAGCGCACTGCGTTGAGGCAGGTGCTGTTCGTTAGCGCACTGCCTTGAGGCAGGTGCTGTTCGTTAGCGCACTGCGTTGAGGCAGGTGCTGTTCGTTAGCGCACTGCCTTGAGGCAGGTGCTGTTCGTTAGCGCACTGCGTTGAGGCAGGTGCTGTTCGTTAGCGCACTGCCTTGAGGCAGGTGCTGTTCGTTAGCGCACTGCGTTGAGGCAGGTGCTGTTCGTTAGCGCACTGCCTTGAGGCAGGTGCTGTTCGTTAGCGCACTGCGTTGAGGCAGGTGCTGTTCGTTAGCGCACTGCCTTGAGGCAGGTGCTGTTCGTTAGCGCACTGCCTTGAGGCAGGTGCTGTTCGTTAGCGCACTGCCTTGAGGCAGGTGCTGTTCGTTAGCGCACTGCCTTGAGGCAGGTGCTGTTCGTTAGCGCACTGCCTTGAGGCAGGTGCTGTTCATTAGCGCACTGCTTTGAGGCAGGTGGTGTTCATTAGCGCACTGCTTTGAGGCAGGTGCTGTTCATTAGTGCACTGCTTTGAGGCAGATGCTGTTCATGCAAATGGACGCCTTTACGTAGTTTCGATAGCGCAGGGTATGACATGCCTAGAATGATTAACTTTAAAAACAATTAGTAGTAGCAATTTGCACAAAGTTTTCAAAGTTGATAGAAACAAAGTTGACAGAATATTTCAGCGGCGCTGGTAGAGCCCCGTTGATGGGTATGAAGCTTTCTCCTAGGATGACTGCCTTAAGGGTTGCTCCCGGTCCTTCCTGGCAGGCCGTTAGTTGATCTCCTGCTAGCCGAATAGTCGCCTAGTTTCGTAGGAATTTCCCCAGTAGACCTTGTTTGACAGTTGCTCGATTTCATCCTTAAGTTTGGAGCAATTTTTCGTGTCATGTCCTTGTCCACGATGGAACTCACAATATTTTGTCTGGTCCCCCGAGTTTTTAGCGAGGGGCCTGTGCTTGCGGAGCGTCTGGTTGTACTTGATAGCGTACAGTACGTTAGTCCTGGTAGTGTTCAGGGGAGTGTAGTCCTGATGTTGGCGAGATCCTCGGTCTCGGCTGGGGTTGTCGTAATGCTTGTTTTTCTTATTGGAAACTGTCTGCGACAACGACTCCTCTTTCTTCCTCTTCGAGCTCCCCTCGAACTGCCGGCGGTGCGCTTCAATTGCCTCATCTGCTGCTATCTGGGCCTCGACTCGCTGAACGAGGTCAGGATAGCTTGGTACAATTTCTCTCATTAGAGCTGAGTAGAAGCCACTGGGCGGAGACCTCCAAGGAAGACTCCTCGCAGGAGCTCGAGGTCGACCCCTGGGATCTGTCGAGCCTCCGTAGTGAAGCGTCGAAAAAAATCTTTGAGTGTTTCACCGTCGTTTTGGCGGATCCCTGAGAGATGGGAGGGATATCGGACAATTCTGCGGTTGGCTATGAATTGGTCCACGAGCTGCTGCGCCATTTTTGTGAAGTTGTTGATGGACCCATTCCGCAGAGAGTGGAACCAAGTGCGCGCTTGTCCCTTCAAGGTTGCTGGGAACACCTGACAGAGGAGCTGATCAGGGGCGCTGCAAATCCTCATGACGGTGGTGAAGTGATTGACATGTTCCAACGGATCGTCTGTCCCGTCGAATGTCTCGGTGTTGGGAAGCTTAAATCCATTCGGAATTGGATGGGTCAGGACTTGATGCGATAGTGGGGAGCCGTGGTGTGCGGGACGACGGGCGAGGGTTGCGCGTCGTCCTGCTTGGGCGTACTCCTCTTCTATCATGTCGCGCATTTCTTCTCGCGCAGTTCTTTCCATTGCTCGATCAGGGGCAGCTCTTCTCGGGTGATGGTGACGGTGGTCAGCTTCTGGGCCCCCAGCTGGCGGGGCAGGGTGAGCGGAGCTTGCTGTGTTGGAGAATCCTTCTGAAGCTTCGTCCTCTCGAACGACCTCTTCGTTCGGGGCATGATTTGGAACCGGGGGCGGCGGTGCGTTCAGTGCTGACGGTTGAACTGGAACTTGGGGAGCCCCGAGATTCCTTACGAGAGCCAACATCTCGGCTTGCTGTTCTTCAATCTGCCGCATGCGCCCTTCTAGTCCTGCTGCGGGCGCATGCACTGCCCCTTCCGCGAGAGGTGCATTGATAAGCGAGTGGGAGGGAGCTGGGTCGACGCGCCCTTCCGGGATTGATCCTTCAGTAGTGCGAGCACTCTTTCTTGCCATTGCAGTTGGCCTTCAAAGAGTTTTGGGAATGTTCCCACAGACGGCGCTAAACTGTTGCGGGTCGCTTAGGGCTCTTGGTAGACCGGTTTACTTGAACCTTAGCTCGGGAGCGAACCAAGCGCGCAAACAGTCAATTTGAGATTCGTTGAGTAGACTGAGACTTTTTAACATGGAAAACCCGGAAAGGGTAAAAAACCACGCGGTCGGGGCTGTGCCGACCAAACTTCACTATCTTCTGGGGGTTACAATCTGGTACTTAGAACTCGAGCGCGACAGGCCTCTACTCGTTACAATAATAGAGAGAGAGAGAGAGAGAGAGAGCTCCGAGGGTGACAGACCACCTCTCGAAAAATTAAGTATTTTTCCTTCTGAGAATGTTGGAGAACGAAAGTGAGAAGGCTCCGGAGAACAAAAGTGAGAAGGCTCCAGAGAACAAAAGTGAGAAGTTGCGTCGCCTTTTGGGACGAAGGAAATCTTCAAGTCCACGAAGGAGATCTTCAAGCGTCGAAGGAGAATTCCGCAAAAGTCTGCAAGGAGCTCTCCCGGGTGCAGAAGGCCAGGTCCTCTGAAATGAAGCCCTGTGGCTCCTTTTATAGCTTTGGCCGGGGTAGTCCGGTAATTTCGCCGTTTGTAACTTCCATAAATATCTGGCGGACGAATCATGTTTTCTGGTTCGTGGCACACGGATCACCATTTTTCGTAAATGACCATCTTGCCCTTCGGGCAGTTCGGGTAGTTTTGTTAGAGGCGAAGAAGGCGACAAGCTGTTCCTGAAATCTGAGAAACTGGAAAGATAAAAAGTGAGCATTCTGAAAAGAAAAAATGTGAGCACGCTAAAAAGACAAAATGTGAGAAGTCAGAAAGACAAAAAGTGAGCTGAGCGCGCTCAGAAGCGTTCCGACCGGGGCATCGAACGGAGAAACAATCTTGGCAGTTGGGGAAGCGTTCTGAGCGCACGTGAGCGCAGAGGCGTTCTGAGCGTGCTCAGAAGCGTTTTGGGGCGCGTAAGCGCGGAGGCGTTCTGAGTGCGCGTGAGCGCGGAGGCGTTCTGAGCGCTCGCGAGCGTGGGTACGAAAAAAAGGGAAGTCGCGCCCCCTGAGGGGGAACTGGGTTTCGACCGGGCACTCCGCAGGACCCTATGCAGGAGGGGGCGGTCTGGCCGTATCCGCACGGGGCGCGGCCTCACCCCAAGGGGGGTGCGGCCCGGTCGCACTCCAAGGGGGGTGCGACTCGGCCGCACCCGAGGAGGGGTGCGGCCCTGGCCGCACCCGAGGAGGGGTGCGGCCCTGGCCTCACCCGAGGAGGGGTGCGGCGGCTTGGCCGCACCCGAGGAGGGGTGCGGCCCTGGCCGCACCCCAAGAGGGGTGGGTCGGCGCTACCGCGCATGCTAGCGCGCGGTAGCGCCACGCGGTACCGCCATGCGTGTCGTGGCGGGGGCGCGCCCGCTACCGCGTGTGGTAGCGCGCGCGGTAGTGCCTGCAGTTGCGCGCGGCACCGCAGCGCGCATGGTTGAGTGCGGCACCGCGGCGCGTTCTGCGTGCGTCCTTGCACGGACGGTTGGCTGTGAACTGGGCGGTGGTTTCTTCAACTCGAGCGATTATACGTTGACCGTTGACCCCACCTCTCTTTAGTGGAGTTTTCTCTAGACGCACCTCAAGGGCTTTATGTGTGTACAACAAATATATTTTTTAATGTTAAATCCCAGCCCTTGGATTAATCCAAGGGCTATTAATTACGGACCTCCACCCCTGGAGTTCCGGCATGAAATCCACAAGATCCGGATCCACCAACGCTCAGTTTGGCGAGACTTCTATTTTTGATGAGATGAGTTTGAACAAAAAATATCACACTCATAAAACATATATTTGGCACGACAATAATTATGATCGCTATAAAAAAATTAATTTTGAACATAATCCTTAGGTGAGGTCGGACGTTCACGAACGACAATCATAAGTTCATAACCACCATGTTATTGACTCCCACCGCCATGCCAAACAGAACCTAAATATGTCCTAACTTTTGTCATTTTTGTAATGATATCCGTTCAAAACTTTTTTATTTTAAAATCGAAATTCCTACAAAATTAAAAATAACACTATTGAAAAATAGATATTTATTTAGATGACAACCTCGAGCTGTTTATTTAGCTGGGTTTTCGTATTTCCTAGTCTTAAATTATTATAATGCAAGTAACTCATATATAAATAGTTATTTATATGTATATTTTTTTTCAGGCTTGTTTTATTATTTTATGTCGTCTGAGTTTATTACTAAGATTATTTATGCTTATTCGATTGTATTTTTATTAGTAAAAATAAATAAATAGGAACACACACGACATTTGCTAAAAAAAATAAATTTTGGTTATTTATATTTTAAATGGCTATTTAAAATTTTTGATTTTTGATTACTTTTGAGTCATTTATATTCATTTTTGTTTCAAAATATAATTATTTTGACTCGTTTTGACCCGTTTAAGAGAGATTTGTATGTTCAAATAAAAAAAACTAGTAAACGTGTGAAAGTAATGTTATAATGCGTCGAAGTAATAAAATTCAACTTAAATAAGGCTATAAAAATACAAACAATAAGTCAAAATCTCTCTTAACACATTATAAATTATTTTGCCGCATTTACTAACTTTTTTATTTGAATATAAGAATATCACTTAAACAAGTCTAAAACACGGTTTGCCAGCGCGACGGCGGTTATGAACGCGATGTTTATGAACCATCGTTCGTGAATGCCCGACCTCACCAAAGGAGCTTCATTTATTTTTATGTTTAAAACTAGTTTTTTGTTGTTGGTGGCGGACATAATGGTTGTCATGCCAAACATACATTCTGCGCCAGACAGAGATTGAGTGAGTAAAATAATTTTATATTAAAATGATTGTAAATGGCTCAAAATAAATTCAAAAAAAAAATTAATAGCTTATTAGAAAATAAAGTAAAAAAACAAAATTCAATTGGTTAGCAATTCAGTGTGCATCAATTTATTTATTTTTATAGATAAAAATACAATCGAATGAGCATAAATAATCCTTATAATAAGCTCAAGCGACATAAAACAAAGTACAATTAATATAAATCAAGCCCCCCATATCAATAGCTATTTATATATAAATCAGTTGCATTATATATAATTAGTAATTACGAAAATAAAAAAGTTAGTTGTCAATCACCTAAGCTATTTTCTCTCTCCTAATCAACTTGATGGGTTATCATATATTATGCAGAGAAATTCGGGCAGCAGTTAGACAAAAACACAACTCCTCCACTAAGATAATAGGTCATGGGCGAGAAAGTAAGTTTAACCAAAAGAGAGTCAAACCCCCTATCTCCGCAAACAACCGCGCGCAGTCGCGCTCGGCACCCCGCCCAACCGCACGCGCACGACCGAACGCGCGCGACCGCGCACATGACCGCGTCGCGGTCGCACACAACCGCACGCGCGCCGCGTGCGAGCTAGCGCGCGCAAGCGCTGCGCGCAACCTGCACGATAGCGCGCGCGCGCGCGCAACCTGCGCGCTAGCGCGCGCGCACGCGGCCTGCGCGCTTGCGCGGCCCGCACGCCCACGCGGCCTGCGCGCTAGCGCGCGCGCAACCTGCGCGCTAGCGTGTGGCCTGCGCTTTAGCGCGCGCGGCCTGCCGGTCGATCTCCCTCGACGCACGGCACGCCCGCCGCCCCTTTGCGTCATCCTCGCACGACTCCGATCATGCTTTAACGGCGTTCCCGCTCGGTGCTCAACGCGCGCTTAGCACCGTTAAGTTCGTAGCGTGCTTTTGTTCCGCGTGCACTTGAACATTGCAAAGTTCATAGCGCGCGCAGTTGCTAACTCCACTATTTTTCTTGAGATTGCAGGATTCACACATTGCAATCGGAAACTGTCCGAACTGACCGGGGGACGAAATTGTCATATTCAGAAAGTGACGATCCGTGTGCTCTCGATCAACGGTCGAGAACGGCCCGTCAGGTATTTACGGTGGTTACAACGGCAAAATTACTGGGTCGCCCCCGGCCAAGTTTATAAAAGGGACCCTGAATCCTCATTTGAAAGGAGCGGACATTTTGCATCCGAGAGA
The DNA here is from genome assembly GCA_033032865.1 of Dactylorhiza incarnata. Taxonomy (NCBI): domain Eukaryota; kingdom Viridiplantae; phylum Streptophyta; class Magnoliopsida; order Asparagales; family Orchidaceae; genus Dactylorhiza; species Dactylorhiza incarnata. The sequence goes on along the minus strand of JAWHQI010000158.1, from coordinate 1,438,725 downwards.
GCTCCTTGAAGAATTCCTTCGAAGACCTCCTTCGCGGATTCGAAGATCTCCCTTGCGGTTCGAAGATCTCCTTCGTGATCCAAAGATCTCCTTCGTCACTTGAAGATCTTCTTCGGACTTTGAGACTTCCTGCAACACCAAGACACTTAGCTTTTCTGAGAGGTGGTCTGTCACACTCGGAGAATTTTCTTCAACTGCAATTGTAACGAGAAGCGGTCTGTCGCTCTCTGAACATGTAACTTCATTTGTAACACACCAACACTTAGTGAAATTTGTCTGACACCGATCCGACCACGTGATTTTTCACTCTTTCCGGGTTTTCCACGCTAAAAACGTTCTCTTGCCACACCGGTCTATTCTCTCTGTGACTGTTTGCGCATTCGGCTCACTCTCGGGCTAAGACGGTTCAATTCGCCCGGTCTGGAAGAGCGTCGAGTGACCCGCAATAGTTTGACGCCGTCTGTGGGAAAGGTGTTCCCCAAACTCTGCAAAGACTTATCAAAGACAGTATTCGCTTCATAGAAACACATGTGGCTAACAGCGATGGCAAGAAGAAGTGCTCGCACCACCGATGGTTCCATCCCAGAAGGACACATCGACCCCGCTCCCTCTCATTCACTCATCAACGCGCCTCCCGCTGAAGAGCCAGCGTTAGCACCCGTTGCCGAGCTAGAGGGGCGTATGCGCCAGATGGAGGAGCAGCAAACTGAAATGCTGACTCTCCACAGAAACCTCGGAGCTCCGCAAGCTCCCGTTCCGCCCATCGCACCAGTCATCCCTCCCCCTTGATCCCGAATCAAGCTCCATTGGTGGAAGCTACTCAAGAGGGAGACACCTACGAAGAGGAATACTCAGATGATGCCAGCTTCGCGCATCCGGTCCGCCCCGCCAGGGGCGCTAGAAGAGAACCCCTCCACCATCAGCAAGGAGGGGTAGGAGTCGATCAAGCCATAGGAAGGCCCACTCACGTCCGCGATGTGATTGCCGAAGAGTATGGACAGACCGGGCGCAGGGGCATCTTCGCCCGCCGCCCCCTACGTCACGGCTCCCCGCTGGTACAACAAATCTTGGACCATCCGATCCCGCATGGTTTCAAGCTTCCCAACATCGAGACATTTGATGGGATGGACGATCCCCTGGAGCACGTCAACCATTTTACCACCATTATGCGGATCTACAACGCCGCTGATCAACTCCTCTGCCAAGTGTTTCCGGCAACACTCAGGGGGCAGGCACGCACTTGGTTTCATTCCCTGCGGGATGGGTCCGTCAACAACTTCACCGAGCTCGCACAGCAGTTTACGGACCAGTTCGTCGCTAACCGAAGAATCGTTCGAGATCCCTCACATCTTTCAGGGATTCGCCAGAACGAAGGAGAGACACTCAAAGACTTTTTCCGTCGCTTCACGGCTGAGGCGCGACAAATCCCAGGGGTTGATCCCGAGCTTCTGCGCGGCGTTTTCCTGGGGGACTCCGCCCAAGCGAATTTTACTCCGCTCTGATGAGGGAGACAGTACCAAGTTATCCAGATCTGGTGCACCGAGTGGAGGCACAGATAGCAGCGGACGAAGCGATCGAAGCTCACCGCCGACAATTAGAAGGAGTGGTAAAGAGGAAGAGAGAAGAGCCAGCCCCGAAGCAGCAAGAGGAGCGCCAAGGAAATTTACGTCAGCAAAACCGTCCTGTGAACAGGCCCCTCAGAACCTACCAAGAGTACGCACCGCTCAATACCTCCCGCACAAACGTACTCTACGCAATACAGGATAACCCGACACTACAAAGGCCAAGAGAACTTCCCCAGGCAGGGGAAATCAGTCAAAGTACTGCGAGTTCCACCGAGGTGCAGGACACGCCACCGAGGAATGCATCAAACTCAAAGATGAGATAGAGCGTCTCATTCGCAAGGTATCCTCAGAAGGTTCTTACAGGACCAGACGCAAAATCATCCCGCAAACAGAGAACAGATGCCTGGTCGACAAGGCGCGCAGGGCAACAGACAAGTAGTAGGGGTGGTGGAAACCATCTCAAGTGTTCCGTTCCCCACCGTCAATTCCATTGCCCTGCCGGCAGAGATGATCAGCTTCGGGGATGAAGATTTAAAGGGACTGCTCATTTCGCACCAGGATCCATTGGTCGTCAGCGCAGAGATCGGCAACCCCAGCTTCCGCGTCAAACGGATACTGGTAGACAACGGCAGCTCCGTCAACGTCATGTTCATGACCGCTCTCCTCAGCATGAAGATCCTACCAGAAAGTCTCCAACCAGCTTCTGGACCAATCTACGGCTTCAACGACAGTCCTGTCCCGGTTAAAAGAACCATCACTCTCCCTGTTACCCTAGGAGATTTCCCTAGGAGGGCTACCCGCGACGTGCAGTTCGTGGTAATCGAGACAGAATCGCCTTACAACGCAATTTTTGGTCGACCGTTGCAGGTCTATTTGGAGCTATCCCGTCCATCCCACACCTCGCAATGAAGTTTGTCACCCCAGGAGGAATTGGAGTTATCCGTGGAAACCAGGAAGCAGCACGCGTGTGCTATCTGCAGCAGATGGAGCCTGGACAAGGAGCCGCCCTGTGCGCCACCACATCCAGAACTCGAAGCCCCAAAAGGAGCTAGGAATTGGGCAGAAATGTCTTACTATATTCCAAACTCGTCAAATTGTCTTTAAGAACTCTTGTTTGTAATAGTTATTCTAGACAAGTCGTAAGCCTGCGCTTACGCAAGAACTATTGTGTGTTAAATTTCGAAATGCTTTCTCTGCTTCAAGCTCTGCTACTCAAACACAGTTAAGATCAACTGCAAGCATCGCCAATTGTTGTAATATCAACGACATCCCCCAGGTCGGTTAAGCGAACCTCCCACTACCCAGCTCGAATCGCTCGCCATTCGCCCACGTAGTAGGTTCCGACACCACCTGTGTCTCGTCCTCTAAACCGCGTCGCCAGGGCCTGCCCCCTCGCGCTCGCAAACGGTTCGAAGCGTCTGCCTTTCACCGCTTCTATCAACGACATCCCCCAGGTCGGTTAAGCGAACCTCCCACTACCCGGCTAGAATCGCTCGCCATTCGCCCACGTAGTAGGTTCCGACACCACCTGAGTCTCGTCCTCTAAACCGCGTCGCCAGGGCCTGCACCCCTCGCGCTCGCAAACGGTTTGAAGCGTCTGCCCTTCACCGCTTCTATCAATGACATCCCCCAGGTCGGTTAAGCGAACCTCCCACTACCAGGCTAGAATCGCTCGTCATTCACCCACGTAGTAGGTTCCAACACCATCTGGGTCTCGTGCTCTAAACGGCAACCCCGTGAGGGAAGAACATAGTTTGCTGAGCAAAACATTGGTTCAAACACCGCAAAAACTCCACTACTATAAGAGCTGAAAGCAAGAACAGTTGTACAAACGACGCAACCCGCCACAGCCTTCAGCTCAGCAGCCCGCTCCGGCGAAGAAAGGCGCTCCACCTCCGTCTTCAAAGACACCAACTCGGCCCCCAGACGAGTCACTGTAGCTCGCAAATCCTCCAACAAATGAGTCGAACTCCTCACAAGGGCCGTACGAACTTCAGCATGGGACTCCTCCAGCTCCACCGCAACGCCCAGATCACACCAAAAGATTACAAAATCCTCGCACTTCCTTGATCAACAATAAAGAACTCCGAGGATTTGGGGGGCAATTGATGGATTGTCATATATTATGAAGAGAAATTCGGGCTGCGGTTAGACAAAAACACAACTCCTCCACTAAGATAATGGGGTCATGGGTGAGAAAGTAGGTTTAACCAAAAGAGAGTAAAACCCACTATCTCCGCAAACAACCGCGCGCAGTTGTGCTCGGCACCACGCCCAACCGCACGCGCACGACCGAACGCGCGCGACCGCGCACATGACCGCGTCGCGGTCGCACACAACCGCACGCGCGCGGCCTGCGAGCTAGCGCGTGGCCTGCGCGCTAGCGCATGGCCTGCGCTTTAGCGCGCGTGCGGCCTGCCGTTCGATCTTCCTCGACGCACGGCACGCCCGTCGCCCCTTTGCGTCGTCCTCGCACGACTCCGATCATGCTTTAACGACGTTCCCGCTCGGTGCTCAACGCTCGCTTAGCACCGTTAAGTTCGTAGCGTGCTTTTGTTCCGCGTGCACTTAAACATTGCAAAGTTCATAGCTCGCACAGTTGTTAACTCCACTATCTTTCTTGAGATTGCAGGATTCACACATTGCAATCAGAAACTGTCCGAACTGTCTGAACTGACCGGGGGTGAAATTGTCATATTCAGAAAGTGGCGATCTGTGTGCTCTCGATCAACGGTCGAGATTGGCCCGTCAGGTAGTTACGGTGGTTACAACGACGAAATTACTGGGTCGCCCCCGGCCAAGTCTATAAAAGGGACCCTGAATCCTCATTTGAAAGGAGCGGATACTTTGCCTCCGAGAGAGCTCCTTGAAGAATTCCTTCGAAGACCTCCTTCGTGGATTCGAAGATCTCCCTTGCGGTTCGAAGATCTCCTTAGTGATCCGAAGATCTCCTTCGTCACTTGAAGATCTTCTTCGGACTTTGAAGACTTCTTGCAACACCAAGACACTTAGCTTTTCTGAGTGGTGACCTGTCACCCTTCGAGAATTTTCTTTAACTGCAATTGTAACGAGAAGCGGCCTGTCGCTCTCTGAACATGTAACTTCGTTTGTAACACACCAACACTTAGTGAAATTTGGCTGACACCGATCCGGCCACATGGTTTTTCACCCTTTCCGAGTTTTCCACGCTAAAAACGTTCTCTTGCCACCTGTCTATTCTCTCTGTGACTATTTGCGCATTCGGCTCACTCTCAGGCTAAGACGGTTCAATACACCCGATCTGAAAGAGCGTCGAGTGACCCGCAACACAACTCATGTTTACTGCCTAAGCAAATAAATATGTATTTTTTTTATTGAAGGTGTTATTTTTACTTCACGTTAAATTTTAAGAACTTAAAAATCTTAAAGCAAAAAAGTTTATGACAGATTTGGTAAAAGAGGCAAAGGTTAGGGACCAAAATGCATATTTTCATTTATTTTTATATTTTCTGCTTTTCACTATATTTTTATTTACCGGATTGAATAGGCTTCGTTTGGCGCGGTGCTGGCGGTCATGAACACGATGATTATGAACCATCGTTCGTGAGCGCCCAACCTTACCTAAAAATTTCATGCATTTTATGCCCAAAACTAGTTTATTTTTTGGTAGCGGTCATGACCATTGTCGTGCCAAAAATAAATTCTATGATAATTGCGTTTTCACCAAACTTACTGGTGCAAATAAACCGCGCCAAATTAAGCCTTAATTTGTTCAAGATTTTAATGCCTTATTAAAAACTCAATAAGTACATAATTACATTTTCTTAGGTTTTATTCCAATATTAAACCATACTATATTTTTTACTAGGCGTTGCAATTGTTGGTGGAGGTTATGCGGTGTGGTGTCTCTGAGCTGCAGTTATGTGTCCACGGCTTATAGATTGGAAGAGCATAAACAATAGCCAACAAGTGATGGGGTTTTAGGACCAAAAACTTCAAAGAGAAACTTGTCCATGGCTGCACAACGGGCATACGGTGATACTCTGGCTCCGTTTGTTTCGGCAGTGACATTTTGGAGCGTTGAGAATGAGAGCGTTAGGAATGGAGCGGTGAGAATGGAAGGAGGGGGACAATTTTGAAGCGCTAAGAATAGAGATAAACAGGTTTTTTTTAGCTTTGGCGTTTCTCCCCCGCCGCCAATGGAGAAAAAAAAAACGCTGAAACTAACGGAGCCACGCGTGTGTATAAGCGGAATAGTTGTAGATATTGCTACAATTTTCCTATCAGTGCATTTTGTTGTAGGTCAAGATGAAATAGTTGCTCATCTGACATTTGAACAACTCTTTTTGAAAATTACTCCGCTCACTTATATAATTATGCGGGAAAATCCATATATTTTGTTGATATTTTCCCAGAAAATAGTGTCGACTCAGGCCGCTATAAATTTCTTTGTGCGCCTAAGCTTTAGCGGTCGCGAACTCCAAGAATTGCGGAACCAATATTCACACTGGATGCATGCAGTCAATAGATGATGCCACAAAGACACATTTTTGATATTTGGACATAGAATTTGTGAGAATGTGGAGTCTCAAAAACTGCAGCCAAATGGGTGTAATGATCTCTGTGAGTAGTGTTCAAACCAAAAATACCATAAATTTGCTAAGGAAAGGTTGAATAAAGAGTTCATTCAGTCCGAAAACAGGTGTGTTTCGTTGGATGAAGGACATTACTAAGAATTCATAATATCTTTGGTGAATTATAAATGTCATCTTCGTAAAGCTTTATAATCGACAAAAAATCTATCCTTTAGAACAGGAGAGCTAACGTAGACGGTGCTTGGTTTAACAATGCTTGGTATTCTAGGACAATGGGAAGTCGGATGAGTTTGCTTAGGTTTCTAGCGGGCTCGCCGTATTGTGATGGGACAAATATTATGTTCAAAGTTTGCGCGAATAATATCCAATCCAGCGTCACCATCTCTCGACAAGCATCGTTTGGATGCTCAAGGTGAATCGAGGCCACGAGTTCTTGGTCATGTTGCATAATATCGTTACAAGCAAAATATTTTGAGGAAAATTATAGGAATAAGATCTACAATAAGGAAGGCGCAAGAAGCGGGAGAAGGGAGACCACATAGGAAGATAGATTTCCATGCCCTAGTTTGAGGTTTTTGTAGCTCCTATCATTGGAGCATATTCAGATGAAACCTTGCTAGTAGCCCCTATCATTGGAGTTGTTTTCCCTCATCTTGAGCCTGATGAATTTGCGTTGAAACTCGCCAAATTTAGATGAGAGGGCATTATCAAAATATAAAGCCACAGACCGAGCGATCGTTTGCACACTGAAGTCGACGGCCGGGAGGGAGAATCTTTAAACCAATAACTTCTCGATCTTCTTGTTAAACCATTTACCAAAATGCCCACCTAAAGACAGCCAGAAAATCACATTCTTACACGACATAAATGCAATAACACCGTGTCTTCTTGTTATTCGACTGCTGCGAAAATACATTTGATGTAGCGTGTTGTCAGCGAAGCACGATCATTTTCCAAGCCGCAGCGACAAAATAAGTGATGATTTTCACGCAATCGTGGAGCATAATGGCTATGGCATCACGCACTTAAAATATTTACCAACATCGACTCCTACAGGTCTTTCTAACCGGACACCGCGCGTCTTGGTATAGAAGCCCCTCCAATTGCTCAAAAGTGGCCCAGGCCGCAAATACTGAGAGAGGCTTCGTTTGGCGCGGCTTATTTGCTCCGGTGAGTTGGGTCAAAAACATCATTATTATAGATTGTATGTTTGGCAAGACAAAGGTTATGACCACTACCAAGAAAATAAACTAGTTTTGAGCATAAAATGCATGAATTTTCTTATGTGAGGTCGGGCGTTTACGAACGACGGTTCATGACCACCGCGTTCACGATCGCCACCACCGTGCCAAACGAAACCAAATGTTTGTGAAACTATTGCTAGCATATAGACTTATATAATATCACACTATTGCCTTTCATATAAGATTGTATGTGAAGAAAGTACATGACAAGAATAGCATATGCTGCATATAAGATTATATATATATATTCTCTCTCTCTCTCTCTCTCTCTCTCTCTCTCTCTCAATATATATATATATAATATATATATATATAGGGTCATTTATCTGGACCTCACCTCTAACTTTTCTAATGTACAGGTCGCACCCCTCTTACTTTTGAAATTACAAAAACCACACCTGTAAGAGTACATTTCATAACTTTCATGAGCGAAAAGACCCTCCTAAACTTATGGGGGAGGTCCTTGTAATTTCAAAAGTTAGAGGGGGGTAACCTGCAATTATGCTAACTTCCGGGGGAAGTTTGGGTAATTACTCCTATACATTTATTTATATATCTAAAGTTTCATCCAGCAAAAAATAACTACTGTGATGCAGAAGACAAGTGTCCGAGAGCAGGGCTCTTTATGTTGTGTGCCACGCTAGTATTATTCTTCAGAAAGTCGGAGTACCAAAGTGCCGAAAGCTTCGGGGTTCTGAGGCGGTTCTCGTCGTCGAAATCCACGTGGTAGAGGCCGAAGCCCATCTTATAGCCGCCTAAGAACTCAAAAACATCGAGAAACGACCAAACAAAGTATCCTTTAACATCCGCGCCGTTCCTGCATGATTGTAAAAAAAATATTAACGGCTCAAATTAATAATCTGATCTGGGCTCCCACATCATTTGTGGAAGGAGCATGTGCTTGGTTTATAAGTGCGAGGGACTGCCTCATCCTTTGGAGCCTTTAGGTATTGAGTCGAGCTATATTAGACGAGTGTATGAGTCGAGTTGAGTCATGGTTACAGGTTATTAGCATCTTAGTGTTTTAAAGTTTCACGTATTTTTCTTAATGTTTGGTAATTACGCTTATGCCATTGGAATGTATAGCCCCCCTTAGGTCATGGAGGAGTTATCAAAAGAATGAAATCAAATTTCTTATCTCTCTAACTCTTCTTTTTCTCTCTCAAGTTCTTCCCTCACTTTCTAGTCTCTCTTTTTCTCTCATTTTTTTTTGAAAAGTGCGGACGCATTAATAAAGACGAGGCATACTGTCCAAGTCATTCTGGACTAGTTCCAGAAACTCGGAAGTAGCAATAGATAAACCATGCCATATATAGCTACATGTTTGCCCATATCTCCCACAATAATCGGCCAAGCGATTGACCTCTCTCGGAATGTGACGGAAAAGCACTGGTTGAACTCGGCAAGAAAAGATAAATCTAGCTCACGGCACGAGTCATCGAGCCAAAAAGAACGTTGCAAAGTGTTGCTCCCCTTCTTCCTCTCCCCTCGCATTCTCCGCGAGTTGAGCTCGGCTCCCCCTTTATCTCCGCCTCCACCGCTACCTCCGACGAAGCCCCGAAATAGACCCAAATCATTATCCCACATGTCTATATACATACAGCTTTAGGGTTATTAATTATGAATAAGTTAATGTAAATCTTACTAATTATAACATAATAAGATCTTAGGGATCTTAAGAAACTTTAAAATACACAGATTTGAACCTAAATCAACAGCTTAGACTCTTAGTCAAGTTGACAGCTCTATGTTAGTAGCTACACCAATTTTTGATCTAAAATCATAAATTATCAAGAGCAAGCCTTCTGTGACCCATTGGTTCAGAATATGTTGAGAGAAGTTTTTTTGTGTTCCCCATAACAGTTGTGATGCATAATGAATGGTAAAAACTAAGCATACAACCTAAAATCAATAGGAGGTAGGTGGAGAGGCTGAAGTACACAAGGCATGAACCAAGCGATTCTTAATAAGGGACTAAATATTCTACGCTCACATGCAGGAATGCGTGGAACAAGATGCATCAAACATGATAGAATACGCGGACACGAGGGCCAAATTAGCCATATTACATCTCAAGCATACTACCTGAAACCGACTAGTGCTGAGTGGAGGCCCAATATTACATAAAATGCACAAAATAACATGAGATTCACAATGTGAGACTAAACATTTAAGCAAATACAATGATACCTGATGGCCTCAAGGGTGCTCCCAATGTAACCTTTCAAGTACTCGATTCTCGAAGAGTCGTTGAGAGCGCTATCAGCTCCCATAGCAAAGCCTGGAAGCAGGAATACACATCAGGTGACAGGGTCATTTGATGGTTTTATTGAGATGCCACAGAAAATATTTCTTGATTAGAAACTACAAACCATTCTCATGAATGTAAATTGGAAAATTTCCATATTTCTTGAGATGTTGCATCAACTTTTGAAGGCCGGAGAAATCCTTTGGAACACGGACCGGGAGGAACTGGTTCAAGACAGAATTTCACACATTTCAATTTCTATCGATGCCGGATTCTAATGAAGATCGAGAAATGTAATCGGCATACCGGATGATGGGCGGGTGAATCATTCTTCTCAACTGAAGGGGAATAAGATGTAATTTTTAGGGTCAAAAAAGCTACAATCTGAGCAAATTCTGAAAGAAGAGAAAAAAGAACCTCTCATAATGGCGGCCATATCCGCTTGAAAACTCGAAATGCCTTCTCTGGATTGGTTGGAGTTATCGCTGACATACACTGATGTGTAGTAGTTCATACCTAAAAAATCGAATGAGGCCTTCAATGCTTCTGACTGGGACTTGGTGAACGATGGCAGCCTGGGGCCGGCAATCTTCTTCATTAATTCAGGATAGTCTCCAAATACAATGGGATTTAGAACCCTGCGTAAATATTACGAGATGACTTACATTAATTACTTTTTTGCTTTATCGCATTGGAATTGACACAAGTACTATATTGACCAAGTTACAAAATAATACAAGGTTAGATAGATCAGTTACAGTTAAGCCTGATTATCACATTGGATTTGACCATAGAGGAAACATAAAAGAATACATGATCTTCTTTGGAACTCCAGAACAATGGAATCCCCCAGAATTGCAAATAACTCTAGACGACTATTTGATTACAAAACTAGCCCTATATAGTTAGGATTGCAACAACTAAAAAGAGTTTAGATAGAAATTAAATACCAATACTAAAAATGTGTTGTCAATTTCGGAGAGCCATGTGTTAGGGTCCCACATCGTCAGTTATCTATTAGGGGTTCTTTTACGCATACTTTTATTATGCGTCTTTATGTATCGAGTTTGAGTCGTATGAGTCCAGTCGAGTCTTTAGAATCTAAATGTTTTTAGTGTTTATTTAATGTTTTAGGGTTAATGTCTTGGGTCTATAAAATAGACCATGAATGAAAGTGATGTAGGGTAGGCTACAGGATGCGCAAAATCTAGACCTCTAGATGAAAATACGAATGTGACACAATGATCCTACATGCAATGAAGCCGTCGGATACGGCGACAAATAAATTTGAGCAATGTAAAATTTTCAACAACACGCAATTAATTAAAGGAAATTAAAACAAACATTTAATTCGGCGTTTATGTAACGGCTTTCCTCCGCTCGGAGGGCCAATGCTAAGCGCGCGGCGAATAGATCCCACCTGCAAATTATAAGAGCACCGCAACAAAGTTCTACAAGTACGAATCCAAGTAAAGCACGAAAATAATCCAATAATAATGTAGATTCAAATATTCCAATACATAAGAGGCTCACCAAAGTAGCGGGCTGACCGGGGCAATGAAGGCTTTGGATCCGGATGCGTAGATCGGCGATCGAAGGTGGAACCGGAGGCGTGACGATAATGGCGGTGGCTGTCCTTGGCGGAAAATGGGGAGATCGGGCCGGAGATGGATAGATTCGGCCACTGGGAAGTAGATCCGGGTAAGGTGTGAGTAGATCCGATGTTTGAGAGCGGATCTGGGCTATGGAAAGATGTATGACGGTGGAAATAACGGATCGGGGTTGGAAACTCTAGATCGGGATTGATCTAGGGTTTGTAGGCTATTTAGAAGTGGATCCACGGAGGGGAGGGAGGCGGCGGGTTGGGGTGGCGGATCCGGAGGAGGTGGTGGATATGGGATTGGGAGAGGGCTGGCGGGAGAACAGTGAGCGGGCGAATAGTGTTTCGGGTGAACAGTGTTGTAGATGAACAGTGTTCCCGATGATGAACAGTCTTCCCGCGGATGAACAGTACTTTACGGACCGTGGGCTGCGGATGAGGGTTTCGGAGGGGGAAGAATGAGGCAATGGATGGGTAGTACCTTGGGGAGGAGTTTGGGCGCCTAGGAGTCGTCACCTAGGGTTCCACGGCGTCGGCACTGCGGGGTGATCGCTGGGATCCGGGAATAGTTGTTTCTCCAAATTCTGCAATGCCTCCATCACCCCACTACTCTCTTATTTATAATAAAAACAAAGCTAGGGCATCTCAATCAACGGCTATGATTGGCCGGGGGAAAATCCACTTAAATACAACAATAATAAACCAAAATATATAAAGTAATATATGATCTCGACTCACGACGCGGATCCGGACACAACCGCGGAGTCAGATCGGCGATCCGGTCAAGCTCTCCAGCGCGAATATACGAACGTGGGTCCCACCTTGCGGCGGATCCCTCCTGGTGCATAACTTGATGGTTCCCCATCAGAAAGTAACCAAATTTTTATTTCTCTTGAGTTCTTTTCTCCTCCCTCAATTTCTAGGGTTAGGGTTGAGCACGGCTCCCCTTCTTTCTCTCCACTCGCATTCTCCGTGGGTAGAGCTCGTCTCCCCTTATATCTCCGCCTCCACCGGCACTTCCGACGAAGCCCCGAAGTAGGCTCGTAACACCATGTCTAGTAAACGAAGAGAAATTTGGGCTTGAAAACGTGAGCCGATAAACAGATGTTTATTGGGACCCTATAGATTTATGGATGTCCTTTCTGAAATGAGGATAATTCAGAAAGTCCACACAGATTCAAAGTTGACACTCTCAAAACATCACCTTGCATTCTCAACATTCTCCGCTTGGTCGAATGGACTTATAGCGACCCAATCGGTCTATTTATTTTACACCAGGATTGCACCATTTTAAGAGATGAGAATTGGATTTAATTTTGTTTTATAGTAAAAAATATATCCATGTTACGAAAATTTTGAGAATATATAGTCTCGTATAAATAAACTCATGTAGCCTTCTACAAGTTTCGCAATGGAATGTAATAAGCATATTCAGGTCATCATCTTCATAGGAGTACTCATACCCAAAGGGTTATTGTAGCAGTGATAAATCTGGTGCATCTGATGAGTTATCCTTAGTAGACGAAGGTTGGAGAGATAATATTTTAAGTTCATTAGACAGAATAACAACATAGGAAAGATACGCATAAAATGTATAAAGGACATAGTAAGTCCATGAAAGAAAATTTGAGATAGAGTAACAAGCAGTCTTACAAACAGTTCGAGGCTAACGTAAGTTAATGAGGACATCTATGTCGTCATTATTAGATATGTTGTACATTGAGTAGTAGTGTTAGCTTATAGTCACCTCGGGTGTTAGGATCACCCTCTATTATTCTTGTATATGTATTACTTTGTTGAAGTTGTGAATACACAGAAAATCCTTTCTTCCTATCATGGTATCAGAGCTTAGGGTTTTCCGGTAAGTTGCCTTGCCGATCCCGTCGAGCTTCTCCAATCGTTCTCTGATCCAGCCGATCCCGTCTCCTGCAGAGATCGAGCGTCTCCTGTCGATCCGGTCCATCCCCGATCCCGTCCATCCTCGATCGTTCCCTGCTGTTTCCGCCGATCGATCGATCGATCCCGCCGATCGATCGATCGATCTCGTCGATCCCTCCTGCTACCGTCGATCGCTGCTTTCGCCGATCCCTGCTGCTACCGCCGATCTCGTCGATCGATCGATCTCCTGCTTCAGATCGATCGATCCCTGCTGCTACCGCTGCCCTCTACAGCCCGAAGCCTGCCGATCCCTGCTGCATTCTGCAGCCTGCTGATTTTCGCTGCCCTCTGCAGCCCGAAGCCCGCTGCTCTCTGCTGCCTCCTGCAGCCCGCCTGTTCTTTTTTTTCGTCGATCTCCTCCGTCGAGCGGACTTTTGCCCTAGGCGTCCACCTTCGTCCTCTTTTTGGTTCGATGGCTGCTCACTAGCTTCCACCGCAGTCCTCTCTTGTTAGTGCTCCTCGCCGCCAGCCGGTCCGCTGTCACTATTGTCAGTGCATTGGACACGTTCAATCTGGGTGTCGCAAGCTTCAGAGGGCTCAGCATCCTGGTCAGCAACGTTCTCCTGGTGTTCCTTCCGCTCATTTCTCGGCTCCAGCGCAGTCTCCCTCTGCCTCTGAGCTCGTGCAGCTGATTGTCCAGCAGCTTTCTCTGGCCTGCTCTTCTGCTTCTGTCTCTCAGCCGGTTGCCTCCGCCCCTGCAGGTATCTCCACCTCCGACTGGTTGCTTGACTCTGGAGCCTCTTTTCACATGACCTATGATGCTACACACCTTTTGTCATGCCAGCCCATTACTCTTGCCCTCAGTATCATGGTTGCAGATGACACCATCCACCCCATCACTAGTCGTGGCCTCCTTCACACCACCCATTTTCACATTCCCGATGTTGCCTACATACCTGAGTTATCCATGAACCTTATATCTGTCAGCCAGCTCACATCCCATAGTTGTCTGGTTACCTTTGATGAGTTCACATGCCGTGTGCAGGATCGTCTGACTGGGACACTCCTTGGGGCTGGTCGTCGTCGTTGCGGGGTGTACGTCCTTGATCGTCTTCACCTTCCATCCACTTCATGGTCACCTGCAGCTTCCTCCCTTTGTCTTCCTTCAGTGGGTTTCTCTCAGTGGCACCACCGTCTTGGTCATCCCAGTGGTTCACGCCTAGCTTCTCTCATTGGTCATGGTTTCCTTGGTCGTGTTTCTATTGATCGGTCTCACTCATGTTCAGGTCTCAGCGTCCCTTTGATCTCGTTCATTCTGATGTCTGGGGACCCGCACCTTTTGTATCCAAGGGTGGACACCGGTACTACGTTCTTTTCGTTGATGACTACTCTCGTTATTGTTGGGTTTATTTTATGCGTTTCAGATCTATGTTACCTTTTCTGTTATGGTGCGCACACAGTTTTCTGCTTTCATACGCATTTTCCGTTCTGACTCGGGGGGGGGGGGGGGGGGGGGGGGGGGGGGAGTATCTCTCTCATGCTTTTCGAGATTTGCTAGCTACTCATGGCACTCTCCCTCAGCTTGCCTGTCCCGGTGCCCATGCTCAGAATGGCACCGCTGAAAGGAAGCATCGTCATATTATTGAGACAGCTTGCACCCTTCTTATCTCCTCTCACGTTCCTCCTCACTTCTGGGCTGAGGCTGTTTCCACAGCTGTCTATCTTATTAATTTGCAGCCCTCCACTTTCCTTCAGGGTCAGTGTCCCAGTGAGTGTCTGTACTCTCGACCCCCACGTTACACTCATCTTCGCGTTTTTGGTTGTCAATGTTATGTTCTTCTCTCTCCACGTGAGCGTACTAAGCTCTCTGCTCAGTCTGTTCCTTGTGCCTTTCTTGGGTACAGTGCTAAGCACAAGGGCTATCGATGCTATGACCCTGTTGCTCGTCGACTTCGCATTTCACGTGATGTCACTTTTGATGAGTCTCACTCTTTCTTTGTGTCCTCTGTCTCCTCGACCTCACACTCATCTGTTACTCCCTCTGACGTGCAGTTTCTCACTCTCCGCCTCATGTATCCTCCCCTCCGGTATGTCCCCCTCCTCTGCCCATGCCACAGTCTACTCCGTCACCTCCTCCTTTGACGCACTCTACTTCGTCTCCTCCTTTTTCCTTGCAGTCTACTCCGTCACCTCCTCACTCCTCTCCCTCTGATGAGCTGTCCACTTGGGATCGTGTCTCTCCTCTTCCTTATCACTATACTCGTCGTCCTCCTCCTATCTCCTCACCTCCAGTGCCCCCAGACTCAGTACCTACCTCCTCCAGCGAGTGCCCTATGGATGATCCTCCTGTGCGTCGCAACCCACCTCGTGAGAGGCGTCCTCCCGACCGTCTTAGCCTTGCTACCCTACCGCTGGACCTACCTGCCCTTCCCGCCACTGCCTGCAGTACTCCAGAGCCGACTTCCTATCGTGAGGCTGCCCAGATACCTGAGTGGCAGGTTGCTATATCTGCTGAGTTGGAGGCGCTTGAGCACACTCGTACATGGGAGCTTGTTCCTCTTCCACCCGGTGCTGTTCCTATTACTTGCAAGTGGGTCTTTAAGGTCAAGACTCGCTCCGATGGTTCTGTGGAGAGGTACAAGGCTCGACTTGTTGCTCGTGGTTTTCAGCAGGAGCAGGGGAGAGACTATGACGAGACTTTCGCCACAGTTCCTCACATGATTACAGTACGGACTCTTATTGTTGTTGCCGCTGTTCGCCACTGGTCCTTATCACAGCTCGACGTGAAGAATGCTTTTCTTCACGGTGATCTTCAACAGGAGGTATACATGTTTTCTCCTCCGGGTCTATCCTCGCCTCCAGGCCTTGTCTGTCGCTTGAGGCGAGCTCTTTATGGGCTCAAGCAGGCGCCCGCGCGTGGTTTGCACGTTTCAGTTCAGCCATTACATCCGCCGGATTCCAGCCATGTCCACATGATCCAGCTCTGTTTGTGCACTCCTCCTCCCGTGGTCGGACCCTTTTGTTACTATACGTGGATGATATGATTATTACTGGTGATGATCCCTCTCATGTGGCCTTCGTCAAACATCACCTTCAGCAGCAGTTTCAGATAACTGACCTTGGACAGCTGAGCTACTTCTTGGGTCTTGAGGTCAGCTCTACAGATCGCGGTTTTCATCTCTCTCAGCAGCGCTACACATCAGATCTCCTTGCTCGGGCTGCTCTCTCTGACTCTCGCACAGTGGACACCCCTATGGAGCTTCATCTTCAGCTACGTCCGGATGATGGGGTTCCACTCTCCGATCCAACTCGATACCGCCACCTCGTAGGGAGTCTCGTGTATCTCACCATTACTCGGCCCGACATTGCCCATGCAGTTCATGTGCTGAGCCAGTTTGTTAGTGCGCCCACCTCTGTGCATTATGGTCATCTGCTGCGACTCCTGCGCTATCTCCGGGCGACGACCTCTCGTGGTTTATTCTTCTCCAGTAGTAGTTCTCTACAGCTACGTGCTTACTCCGATTCCACCTGGGCTAGTGATCCTGTTGACCGTCGTTCTGTCACTGGTTTTTGTCTGTTCTTGGTTTCTTCACTTATTGCATGGAAGTCCAAGAAACAGACTGGTGTTTCCCGTTCCAGCAATGAGGCCGAGCTTCGAGCCATGACTACCACTGTTGAGGATATTATTTGGCTCCGTTGGCTTCTTGAGGACCTTGGTGTCTCTTCTCCAGATTACATTCCCCTCTACTGTGACAACACCGGTGCCATTCAGATTACTCTAAACCCGGTGAAACATTCTCTCTCCAAGCATATCGGGGCGGATGCCTTCTTCCTGCGTGAGCACTATAGTCAGGGCACTCTTGCCCCTTCCTTTATTCCTTTCGAGCAGCAGATTGCAGATTTGATGACTAAGCCGCAGACGAGGACCCAACATGCCTATCTACTGTCCAAACTCTCAGTGTATGATCCCCCGTGAGTTTGTGGGGGGGGGGGGGGGGGGGGTGTTAGATATGTTGTACATTGAGTAGTAGTGTTAGCTTATAGTCACCTCGGGTGTTAGGATCACCCTCTATTATTCTTGTATATGTATTTCCTTGTTGAAGTTGTGAATACACAGAAAATCCCTCGGGTGTTAGGATCACCCTCTATTATTCTTGTATATGTATTTCCTTGTTGAAGTTGTGAATACACAGAAAATCCTTTCTTCCTATCAGTCATCATCATCACCATCAAACCATTCGAACTCAGAGGGCAGTTTCCCGATGATAAATTTGGTGTATATGATGAATTATCATTAGGTGACGAAAGTTGGAGCAACAACAACACAACACTCGCCTTTATCCCAACATAGTGGGGTCGGCTATATGGATCCTTTGTCGCCATTGCGCCCTATCTTTAATCATAGTCTCAGTAATGCCTAAGTACAACATGTCTTTCCTTATAGTTTCATTCCAAGTCTTTTTTGGTCTACCCCTCCCCCGTTTAACATGTCTAGTGACTAAACTCTCACAACGCCTAACATGTGCCTCTAAAGGTCTCCTATGTGCATGTCTGAATCATCTTAAACGAGCTTCTCGCAACTTCTCTATAATTGGCGCCACTCCTATCTTATCCCTGATACATTTATTCCTAATTTTATCCAGTCTGGTTTGACCACACATCCACCTAAGCATTCTCATCTCCGCAACTCCCATTTTTTGCTCATGTACACCATTCACTGCCCAACACTCAGAACCGTAGAGCATTGCTGGCCTAATTGCAGTATGGTAAAACTTGCCTTTAAGTTTGGGAATTTATATAGGCAGCCCGCGTTTGGCTATTGGCAACCCGAAAAACAACAAAAAAGAACTTAAAAATAACCCAAACCCCCTCTAATAGCAGCCCTAATATTTTCTCCCTTTCCTATCTCCCGTGCTATCTAACTCCCGAAACCCTTCCGCCGCATTTCGCCCAGCACGCCGCCTCCCGCTCGGACGGGCGAATCGACGCCGCCGGCCACCGACGACCGCCGGAGAAGGTGGCTCAGAACTCCGGCGAACTCCTCTGGGTGGTTCGTTGTTCACCCTTTTGCATTAGGGCATCGATAGCAATGTAATTTTTTCGTGCTTTTCTTTGGCAGCCCCTTCGATTCTGAGCTGGAGTTAGGGGCGCTGCTGCCTAGTCGGCATCATGCTCCATGGGGAAGCATAATAAGCGAGCTGCTGGAGTTTCGAAACACTCTTCTTGTTTCGTCTCTTACGAAAAGAGTTACGTGCAACTTCTTCTGCCATTGTCGTTGATGTGGAGGTCATTAATGTCATTGTCGCTGATGTGGATGTTGATAAGGTCGATCTATTATATCCTGCATGTTCTCAATGAAATTGTTTGCACTCCTAGCGTTTGTGGAAATGCCCCAATGAAATTGTGAGAGTTATTATGTAATTTCTCCTGTGTGGGTTGTTGATTCACAGTTATTAGTGTTTTCCCATTGCATCGGAGTTATTTGCTGCAAACTAATAGCGTTGCTACAAAAATTACTGCAACATAATTATAACTTATTATACAGATACATTTAAATGGAAGTTTTGTGACAAGTGTGTGCAATGGTTAGTTCTTTAACAAGTGTGTGCGATATGGTTAGTTATTTAACAAAACTTATTTATTATTAATCTGTTTGTTTGAGATTCTTTAAAATTAATATTTACTATTATTGGTTTACTTTTATTGTGCAGGAAATTCATTTTGTGGGTGGGACTAAGGAGTTCACAATTTAGTTATGCTTCATTATTAGTTCTTATTATATTCCCATTTTCAGTATTTGTATAAGAACAATGGATTGCAAACATGTTTAATGATTTTTTAATTTTGGGCTGCCAATAGCAGTAGTGAAAATGGGGCTGCAAATAGCGCTTTGTCGGGCTGCTATTATCTTTGGGTTGCCAATAGCCAAACGCGGGCTGCCTATATAAATTCCCTTAAGTTTTAATGGTACTTTACGATCACATAAGATCCAAACGTGCCTCCACTTCAACCAACCTGCTTGGATTCTATGTATCACATCTTCATCTACATCTCCATCTTTTGAATTATCGATCCCAGATATTTAAAGCACTCACTGCGGGAAATATCTTGGTCACCCAATTTAATAACGGAGTCATCCGACCTTCTTGCACTACTAAATTTAATCTCTATATACTCCGTCTGTACAACCCTCATTCTCCGAGGTAGGCCCATTCAAAGCCACGTAGGCTGAAGTCAAGGTCAAAGGGTCAGCACAGGAACCGGCAGTCCAAGACACAAGGCAACTCAGCCAGCAGGAGCAAGAGGCGAGCTGGGCGAGCAAGAGGCGAGCTGGGCGAGCAAGGGGCGAGTATGGCGAGCAAGGGGCGAGTATGGCGAGCAAGGGGCGAGTATGGCGAGCAAGGGGCGAGTATGGCGAGCAAGGGGCGAGCAGAGGCGAGCTTGGGCGAGTATCTCGCGAGTATGGGCGAGTATCTCGCGAGTATGGGCGAGTAGCCCTTGTAACTCGCGAGCAGAGGCAGTATACTCGCCTGTACCCCCCCCCCCCCCTAGGATTTCTCTATAAATAGACCCCCAGGGGTACTAGAAATGACACTTTTGGAAGTGGTCGAGGTCCCCCCAAGTTGGATACTCGCCAAATCCATGCCCGTCTAGTACCTCGCCCAGCTTTTGGTTGCGGAGGGGAAGTTTCTCCCAAACTTCCGGGTATGTGGTGGGACCTCCCTGCTGGAGCACCTGGGGTGTGCTTAGTCATTTTCTCTCTCCTATTTTAGCTATCAGAGCCGTGGAGTTGGACCGCAGGATCAGTAACCTCGGGCTGCATTGATCCGAATCTTGAGGTCAGGATTTTCCTGGCGTCAACACTTTGGTGCGGTGAGCGTGGATCGTAGTCGGAGGAAGAAATTTTTGCGAGAAGGCTTCATGGCTTAAAGTGGCGAGATGGAGGCCAAAGACAGCAACTCGCGAGCATTCGACAAGTTGGGCGAGTTCCAGAGGCGACATCCTGAAGGCGAGTTCCAGATGGCGAGATCCCTACTCGCTCATAGGCGAGTTCCATACTCGCTCATAGGCGAGTTCCGTACTCGCTCATAGGCGAGTTCCATACTCGCCCATAGGCGAGTTCTTGCAGGCGAGATCCAGAGATAAGTTCAGACCAGCGACTTTACTCGGAAGAGAGGCGAGCTTCCTGGATAGTGGCGAGATCCTTCCTTACTCGCCATCCTTACTCGGCCCTTACTCGGCCATATGCGAGCTTCCTTGTTACTCGGCATAGGAGACTTCGTGCAGGCAGGCGAGCTTCTTCAATAATCGGCCATAGGCGAGCTCCTTCAATACTCGCCCACAGGCGAGCTTCTTCCTTACTCGCCATCCTTACTCGGCCCTTACTCGGCCATAGGCGAGCTTCCTTGTTACTCGGCATAGGAGACTTCGTGCAGGCAGGCGAGCTTCTTCAATAATCGGCCATAGGCGAGCTCCTTCAATACTCGCCCATAGGCGAGCTTCTTCCTTACTCGCCCATAGGCGAGCAGCATCAAATGAGGCGACTTCAGGCAGGCGAGCAAGATTCTTCTATACTCGCCCATAGGCGAGTTCTCTACTCGCGAGGGTGAGTTCTCTACTCGCAAGTTGGTGAGAACCTGGTGCCTAGTTCAAGAGTGGCGGGTTCCTGAAGGCCGATTTCAGGGCCAGGCGAGTATGGAAAATAAAAAATTTCCAGGGGCGCTGCCCCCGACCCCGCAAGGGGCGCTGCCCCCTTAACCCCCGTCCGCTGACCGGGCAGCGGAACCCCCGAACCCTCTGCGTAGGGGGTCTTATGTAAAAAGGGACACTCCTCCCCTCAGTTTCCTCCTTCTTCAATGTCAATGATTTCCACACATGATCATACTGACGGGTGCTTTGGTAAAGCCCGTGAGTGCTTTTGTCTGACTAACAAACAGGATGATTCATGACGAGTTCGCCACCCAGGGAAAGCACATAAATCTACTCACGAGGTCTCCAAGTTGATGCTCGGTGACCTCCTAATCGCGATGATCTTCATCAAGGGCATATATTCCACGAGGATGCTGACTCGTGACGTCTCAAAGCTGATGTTCCGCGAGTTCCTACTCGCGATGATCTTCATCAAGGGCGTATATTCCACAAGGATGCTGACTCGTGACGTCTCAAAGCTGATGTTCCGCGAGTTCCTACTCGCGATGATCTTCATCAAGGGCGTATATTCCACAAGGATGCTGACTCGTGACGTCTCAAAGCTGGTGTTCCGCGAGTTCCTACTCGCGATGATCTTCATCAAGGGCGTATATTCCACAAGGATGCTGACTCGTGACGTCTCAAAGCTGGTGTTCCGCGAGTTCCTACTCGCGATGATCTTCATCAAGGGCATATATTCCACGAGGATGCTGACTCGTGACGTCTCCAAGCTGATGTTCCGCGAGTTCCTACTCGCGATGATCTTCATCAAGGGCGTATATTCCACAAGGATGCTGACTCGTGACGTCTCAAAGCTGGTGTTCCGCGAGTTCCTACTCGCGATGATCTTCATCAAGGGCGTATATTCCACAAGGATGCTGACTCGTGACGTCTCAAAGCTGATGTTCCGCGAGTTCCTACTCGCGATGATCTTCATCAAGGGCGTATATTCCACGAGGATGCTGACTCGTGACGTCTTAAAGCTGGTGTTCCGCGAGTTCCTACTCGCGATGATCTTCATCAAGGGCATATATTCCACGAGGATGCTGACTCGTGACGTCTCAAAGCTGATGTTCCGCGAGTTCCTACTCGCGATGATCTTCATCAAGGGCATATATTCCACGAGGATGCTGACTCGTGACGTCTCAAAGCTGATGTTCCGCGAGTTCCTACTCGCGATGATCTTCATCAAGGGCGTATATTCCACGAGGATGCTGACTCGTGACGTCTTAAAGCTGGTGTTCCGCGAGTTCCTACTCGCGATGATCTTCATCAAGGGCATATATTCCACGAGGATGCTGACTCGTGACGTCTCAAAGCTGATGTTCCGCGAGTTCCTACTCGCGATGATCTTCATCAAGGGCATATATTCCACGAGGATGCTGACTCGTGACGTCTCAAAGCTGATGTTCCGCGAGTTCCTACTCGCGATGATCTTCATCAAGGGCATATATTCCACAAGGATGCTGACTCGTGACGTCTCAAAGCTGGTGTTCCGCGAGCTTCTACTCGCGATGATCTTCATGAAGGACTTATGTTCCATGAGAATGCTTACTCATGACGTCTCCAAGCTTGGTATTCTGCAAGCTTCTTATCACCGATGATCTCCTTCCGTCGGCTATGATCCATGAGGGGTCTTACTCATAAGGTGAAACAGGTTTGGTCGGCATTCAACACCCAAGTGGGATGGAGACCTGGGGATGGTGTGTTCCTTTGGAACCTCCCCGACTGTCAGTCCCCTTCATGGTGTGTTCTATGAGATGAAGAACTGCTCAGAAGTACCTAAAGGCTCAACAAGGAGATCACTTGTCCTCGAGAAGCTCGAACTGAACTAGGAGAGATCTTTCATCGTTCAAGAGGCATTCGAGACTGGCAGAGACCGCCTGTAGAATCATGAAGGGGAATCGCTTGGGAATACCTGGAGCGGCAATGACCTGAAAAGGTTCTATCCCTGAGCGGGAAGGTCTATTCTCCCCCTCCTTGTGTTTATTCCATTTAATTAAAAATTCCTCGCCCCCTGAAACATGGCCGCGAGAGTTGTTTTTCTCTTCTGGCAAGAGCTTTTTGAAGTAGGTAAAACCGATCTCCACGACAGGTTGGGAAACGAGCCTCCGACTTGATTCTCGTAAAACCCAGAACGGATGATGGGACGGTGCCTCGGTAGTGCGTTCTCCTAATACCAAGCCTCTGCACTGACGGTCGAGATCAGCTCCCCCCTTGCACGTTGGTCGAGTTACCCTCCGACCGCATCTCTCATCCGACTGGGGAGATTATCAGGAGAAAGTCTGGACGCCGACCTCCCAACTCGTCGAAGCGATGATCGATTTACCTGACTGAGGGACCCTTGTATAAAGGTGTCATTTGACCTCTTGCGCCAAACCCTAATATCTCTTGTAGTTTATTCCAATCATATGGGTTGGTGCGGTTAATCCCCTCTGATTGTTGAGTGATAGTATGAAGACTCTTCCGCAACCTGGTGACCGATTGGGGGATAGGTCTCCGACTCGACTCTCGTAAAAACCCAAGTCGGGTGGTGGGATAGCGCCTCGGGAGAGAGTACTCCTAAACCAAGCCTCTGCATTGACGGTCGAGATCAGCTCCCCCCTTGCACGTTGGCCGAGTTACCCCCCGACTGCACATCCCATCCGGCTGGAGAGGTTATCAGAGGAGAGTCCGGACGCCAACCCCCCAGCTTGACGAAGAGATGATCGATTTGACCGATCAGCATTTAGCAAACGCAATAGGATGGAGGCCTCGGGATGGTTTGTCCCCTTGGACCTCTCCGCCTCTAGTTGAGCTCGGCTCCTAGAAGGTGTCGACCTTGTATCCACCTCTAGTTGAGCTCGGCTCCTAGAAGGTGTCGACCTTCTCTCCACCTCTAGTTGAGCTCGGCTCCTAGAAGGTGTCGACCTTCTCTGCACCTCTAGTTGAGCTCGGCTCCTAGAAGGTGTCGACCTTCTCTCCGCCTCTAGTTGAGCTCGGCTCCTAGAAGGTGTCGACCTTGTATCCGCTTCCAGTTGAGCTCGGCTCCTGCAAGGTGTCGACCTTCTTTCCGCCTCTAGTTGAGCTCGGCTCCTAGAAGGTGTCGACCTTGTATCCACCTCTAGTTGAGCTCGGCTCCTAGAAGGTGTCGACCTTCTCTCCACCTCTAGTTGAGCTCGGCTCCTAGAAGGTGTCGACCTTCTCTCCGCCTCTAGTTGAGCTCGACTCCTAGAAGGTGTCGACCTTGTATCCGCTTCCAGTTGAGCTCGGCTCCTGCAAGGTGTCGACCTTCTCTCCACCTCTAGTTGAGCTCGGCTCCTAGAAGGTGTCGACCTTCTCTCCGCCTCTAGTTGAGCTCGACTCCTAGAAGGTGTCGACCTTGTATCCGCTTCCAGTTGAGCTCGGCTCCTGCAAGGTGTCGACCTTCTCTCCACCTCTAGTTGAGCTCGGCTCCTAGAAGGTGTCGACCTTGTATCCACCTCTAGTTGAGCTCGGCTCCTAAAAGGTGTCGACCTTCTCTGCACCTCTAGTTGAGCTCGGCTCCTAGAAGGTGTCGACCTTGTATCCACCTCTAGTTGAGCTCGGCTCCTAGAAGGTGTCGACCTTCTCTCCACCTCTAGTTGAGCTCGGCTCCTAGAAGGTGTCGACCTTCTCTCCGCCTCTAGTTGAGCTCGACTCCTAGAAGGTGTCGACCTTCTCTGCACCTCTAGTTGAGCTCGGCTCCTAGAAGGTGTCGACCTTCTCTCCACCTCTAGTTGAGCTCGGCTCCTAGAAGGTGTCGACCTTCTCTGCACCTCTAGTTGAGCTCGGCTCCTAGAAGGTGTCGACCTTCTCTCCGCCTCTAGTTGAGCTCGGCTCCTAGAAGGTGTCGACCTTGTATCCGCTTCCAGTTGAGCTCGGCTCCTGCAAGGTGTCGACCTTCTCTGCACCTCTAGTTGAGCTCGGCTCCTAGAAGGTGTCGACCTTCTCTCCACCTCTAGTTGAGCTCGGCTCCTAGAAGGTGTCGACCTTCTCTGCACCTCTAGTTGAGCTCGGCTCCTAGAAGGTGTCGACCTTGTATCCACCCCCAGTTGAGCTCGGCTCCTGCGAGGTGTCGACCTTCTCTTCACCTCTAGTTGAGCTCGGCTCCTAGAAGGTGTCGACCTTCTCTGCACCTCTAGTTGAGCTCGGCTCCTAGAAGGTGTCGACCTTCTCTCCGCCTCTAGTTGAGCTCGGCTCCTAGAAGGTGTCGACCTTGTATCCACCTCCAGTTGAGCTCGGCTCCTGTGAAGTGTCGACCATCTCTCCACCTCTAGTTGAGCTCGGCTCCTAGAAGGTGTCGACCTTGTATCCACCTCTAGTTGAGCTCGGCTCCTAGAAGGTGTCGACCTTCTCTGCACCTCTAGTTGAGCTCGGCTCCTAGAAGGTGTCGACCTTCTCTCCACCTCTAGTTGAGCTCGGCTCCTAGAAGGTGTCGACCTTCTCTCCGCCTCTAGTTGAGCTCGACTCCTAGAAGGTGTCGACCTTGTATCCGCTTCCAGTTGAGCTCGGCTCCTGCAAGGTGTCGACCTTCTCTCCACCTCTAGTTGAGCTCGGCTCCTAGAAGGTGTCGACCTTGTATCCACCTCTAGTTGAGCTCGGCTCCTAAAAGGTGTCGACCTTCTCTGCACCTCTAGTTGAGCTCGGCTCCTAGAAGGTGTCGACCTTGTATCCACCTCTAGTTGAGCTCGGCTCCTAGAAGGTGTCGACCTTCTCTCCACCTCTAGTTGAGCTCGGCTCCTAGAAGGTGTCGACCTTCTCTCCACCTCTAGTTGAGCTCGGCTCCTAGAAGGTGTCGACCTTCTCTCCGCCTCTAGTTGAGCTCGACTCCTAGAAGGTGTCGACCTTCTCTGCACCTCTAGTTGAGCTCGGCTCCTAGAAGGTGTCGACCTTCTCTCCACCTCTAGTTGAGCTCGGCTCCTAGAAGGTGTCGACCTTCTCTGCACCTCTAGTTGAGCTCGGCTCCTAGAAGGTGTCGACCTTCTCTCCGCCTCTAGTTGAGCTCGGCTCCTAGAAGGTGTCGACCTTGTATCCGCTTCCAGTTGAGCTCGGCTCCTGCAAGGTGTCGACCTTCTCTCCACCTCTAGTTGAGCTCGGCTCCTAGAAGGTGTCGACCTTGTATCCACCTCTAGTTGAGCTCGGCTCCTAGAAGGTGTCGACCTTCTCTTCACCTCTAGTTGAGCTCGGCTCCTAGAAGGTGTCGACCTTCTCTCCACCTCTAGTTGAGCTCGGCTCCTAGAAGGTGTCGACCTTCTTTCCGCCTCTAGTTGAGCTCGGCTCCTAGAAGGTGTCGACCTTGTATCCACCTCTAGTTGAGCTCGGCTCCTAGAAGGTGTCGACCTTCTCTCCGCCTCTAGTTGAGCTCGGCTCCTAGAAGGTGTCGACCTTGTATCCACCTCTAGTTGAGCTCGGCTCCTAGAAGGTGTCGACCTTCTCTCCACCTCTAGTTGAGCTCGGCTCCTAGAAGGTGTCGACCTTCTCTGCACCTCTAGTTGAGCTCGGCTCCTAGAAGGTGTCGACCTTCTCTCCACCTCTAGTTGAGCTCGGCTCCTAGAAGGTGTCGACCTTGTATCCGCCTCCTGTTGAGCTCGGCTCCTGTGAGGTGTCGACCTTTTCTCGCCAGAAAGACAGCTCGTCGAATAAGGGTTGGATGATTCTTTCCGAGCAACTACGTTACTCGCAAAGAGCGGGGATTGTGTACAACCCTCATTCTCCGAGGTAGGCCCATTCAAAGCCACGTAGGCTGAAGTCAAGGTCAAAGGGTCAGCACAGGAACCGGCAGTCCAAGACACAAGGCAACTCAGCCAGCAGGAGCAAGAGGCGAGCTGGGCGAGCAAGAGGCGAGCTGGGCGAGCAAGGGGCGAGTATGGCGAGCAAGGGGCGAGTATGGCGAGCAAGGGGCGAGCAGAGGCGAGCTTGGGCGAGTATCTCGCGAGTATGGGCGAGTATCTCGCGAGTATGGGCGAGTATCTCGCGAGTATGGGCGAGTAGCCCTTGTAACTCGCGAGCAGAGGCAGTATACTCGCCTGTACCCCCCCCCCCTAGGATTTCTCTATAAATAGACCCCCAGGGGTACTAGAAATGGCACTTTTGGAAGTGGTCGAGGTCCCCCCAAGTTGGATACTCGCCAAATCCATGCCCGTCTAGTACCTCGCCCAGCTTTTGGTTGCGGAGGGGAAGTTTCTCCCAAACTTCCGGGTATGTGGTGGGACCTCCCTGCTGGAGCACCTGGGGTGTGCTTAGTCATTTTCTCTCTCCTATTTTAGCTATCAGAGTCGTGGAGTTGGACCGCAGGATCAGTAACCTCGGGCTGCATTGATCCGAATCTTGAGGTCAGGATTTTCCTGGCGTCAACACCGTCTTTGTCCTGCTCAACCTAAAACCCTTCTTTTCTAAAGTGTCTCGCCAAGATTCAAGTTTCGCGTGTATACCCTCGCACGTCTCATCGACCAAAACAATATCATCTGCAAATAATAAACACCAAGGTATTGCTTGTTGGATATGTCCGGTGAGCTCATCTAAGATAAGGGTAAAAAGATAAGGGCTTAAAGCTGACCCTTGATGTAAGCCAACATCGATAGGAAATTTCTGTGTTAATCCTCCAGATGTCCTCACCCTGGTCACTGAATTTGTATACATATCTTTGATTACGTCACTGTATGCTACATTTACGCCTTTCTTTTCTAAGACTCTCCACAAGACCTCTCTTGGAACCCTATCATAGGCCTTTTCCAGATCGATAAACAACATATGCAAATTTTTTTGTCTTACCCGATAGTTGTTAATGAGCCTCCTCAAGAGATGTATAGCTTCCATGGTTGACCTCCCTGGCATGAATCCATCGTTGATTCTATGGCAGCTTTATCTTCCACCACTTTTCCGCCATAGCCTAAGCAGCCATCTTGGGAAAAGGGGTGGAAGATAAAGCTGCCATAGAGGATGATGGGGTTCCATCATTTGGTGCACATGGAGGGGTTCGTCGCAAGGCGGGGCCCACGTTCGTCTATTCGCGCAGGAGGACTTGATCGGATCGCCGATCCGACGCCGCGGATGCGTCCGGCTCCACGTCGGGAGTCAAAATTATATATAACTTTATTTATTTTGATGTAATTTTAATAAGTTTTGAACTTTTTCCCCCGCGGCCAATCATAGCCGTCGGTTGGGATGCCCTAGCTTATGTTATTATTATAAATAGGAGTAGAAGGCTGCATTAGAGGCGATTGCAGAAATTTGGAGAAAGAATTTTCGGATTCCTGCAATCCTTCCCCGGTGCCGACGCCGTGGAGCCCTAGGTGACGACTCCTAGGTGGTTCTCTTCCCCCCCCAAGGTAACCCTAACCCCTAGCCACCTTCCTCCACCACTAAATCCCCTCTCCAAGCCGCTGCCGCCCCGTTTTTCCCCCTCCCAAACTCAGCCGAACTGCTGTAAACAGCAATCAACCTTCGTAAAGTGAACAGTCCACCCAGCCCCCTTGCCGTCCGCTCCTGTTTCCTGTAGCAGCCGATCGGCCCCCATATTCCACCGCCCCATATCCAGCCCTTCCCTCCCGCTCCCAACTACTCCTTGGCCTTCCCTAGCCCATAACACGCAATCCTATTCAATTTCCCTCCGTGGATCCACCTCCGCCTAGCCTAAAATTTCAGATTTATCCAGATCTGAAATTCCCGCCCCGATCCGTTATTTCCACCACCCGATCTCCTCTCCTAGACCCGATCCGCCCTCTACAAAGCGAATCTAGCCGCCCTTTACCCGGATCCTTCTCCTAGTAGCCGGATCTACACATTTCCGGCCCGATCTTGCCTTCCGACGCCGAGGACAGCCACTTCCACTTTTCCACGCCACCGGAGACGCGTTTGATCGCCGATCTACTATTCCGGATCCAAAATCTACATCGCCTCGGTAAAGCCCTCTACTCTTGAGTATTTTGTAGTATTGTGGATTGTGATTTGATATTATTCATTTGGTAGCCCTCTATTTGTTTGGTATTATTTTGGTGGGTTGCTTGTTGAATACGAATATCAATTGCAGGTGGGACGCATTCGCAGCGCATTCGCTTAAGGCCCTCCGAGGGGAGGAAAGTCTCGCTTAATTGCCAAATTGAATTTTGCTTCATTTCTGTTTATTGCGCGTGGTGTTAAACAAAATTTATATTGCTCATTATTAAATTCCATCGTACTAATCGTTGCATCATCTTTAGAGTTGGATTAGCGGGTCGCATCTCACACCACCTAGAGCCTAGGTTTTGTGCACCCACAGCCTACCCCTACATCATTTTGGTATCAGAGCTAGGTTAGGTCATTTTGCATGCTCCGTAGTGGTAGGACATTTAGAAGCATGGTAGATCCACCACCCACCACCGAGCGAGCAGCGGGCTCGAATTCGAGCGCCGCTACTACGGATTTTGAGCGCCTTGTGTTAGACCGTTTTGATGCCTTAGGGACACAGTTCACCAACATGCGTCGTGACTTCGCCACAGTGAACCAACGTCTAGATCGGTTAGAAAATGTTAGGAATATTCCGACACCCCGTGACGAGGAGATTGAGGACGACCCTGACAATCCTCCCCATCGAGATCAGAGGGATAGGGACAATCCACCACCGGGAGACCGTTATCGTCGTGATATCCCTTATCGAGTCCCACCCCCACCGGTGAGGAGATACCCCGCCTTGCGACGAGTCCTTCGCCCAGCATTTGCATGAATTGCATGAATCCGTACGACGGAAAATAATTATGAGCAACGAGAATTATAAAACACATGCAGATAAACATAGGCGAGAGCAAATATTTAATGTTGGTGAGAGAGTGATGGTGCGAATCCGACCGGAGAGGCTCCCCTCGGGGCCTGCCAAAAAGTTGAGTGCTAGGCGAATGGGCCCCTACTCTATTGTGAGCCGTATTGGGACAAACGCCTACCGACTTGATATCCCGGCAAGTATGGGGATTCACCCGGTGTTTAATGTCGAAGATCTGACACCATACTATGAACCTCAAAAGTATCTGGACCCGAGCGGTGGGGATGCCCAGCCGTTTCCTCCACCACTCCCCTTACCCTCCACCACTCATACCCCACCTACGACCGACACCCATGACAGTCCACCCCCTGCTGACACCCACCCACTCGGGGATTTGTCGTCTAGAGATTCGTCCTCTATGGTTTCACCTTCGGCACCACCGATCGCTTTGGATTCCACTACTCGAGAGTTGAGAGATGAGCGTATTACTGAGATCAGATCCCACCAGTTCGTGACTACTTCAGATGGGCCGCGCTGCCGTTACTTGGTACACTGGCGGGGCCGCCCCGATGCTGACGATGCTTGGATATTGCCTGCGGAGCTTGATCGACTCGCCCCTGGACTTCGACTTCAGTATGATCGTCTCCATTCATCGGAGATGAAGGCTTTTCAGTCGGGGGGAGTTGATGGGGTTCCATCATTTGGTGCACATGGAGGGGTTCGTCGCAAGGCGGGGCCCACGTTCGTCGCAAGGCGGGGTCCACGTTCGTCTATTCGCACAGGAGGACTTGATCCGATCGCCGATCCGACGCCGCGGATGCGTCCGGCTCCACGTCGGGAGTCAAAATTATATATAACTTTATTTATTTTGATGTAATTTTAATAAGTTTTGAACTTTTTCCCCCGCGGCCAATCATAGCCGTCGGTTGGGATGCCCTAGCTTATGTTATTATTATAAATAGGAGTAGAAGGCTGCATTAGAGGCGATTGCAGAAATTTGGAGAAAGAATTTTCGGATTCCTGCGATCCTTCCCCGGTGCCGACGCCGTGGAGCCCTAGGTGACGACTCCTAGGTGGTTCTCTTCCCCCCCCCCCCCCCCCCCCCCCCCAAGGTAACCCTAACCCCTAGCCACCTTCCTCCACCACTAAATCCCCTCTCCAAGCCGCTGCCGCCCCGTTTTTTCCCCCTCCCAAACTCAGCCGAACTGCTGTAAACAGCAATCAACCTTCGTAAAGTGAACAGTCCAGCCAGCCCCCTTGCCGTCCGCCCCTGTTTCCTGTAGCAGCCGATCGGCCCCCATATTCCACCGCCCCATATCCAGCCCTTCCCTCCCGCTCCCAACTACTCCTTGGCCTTCCCTAGCCCATAACGCCCAATCCTATTCAATTTCCCTCCGTGGATCCACCTCCGCCTAGCCTAAAATTTCAGATTTATCCAGATCTGAAATTCCCGCCCCGATCCGTTATTTCCACCACCCGATCTCCTCTCCTAGACCCGATCCGCCCTCTACAAAGCGGATCTAGCCGCCCTTTACCCGGATCCTTCTCCTAGTAGCCAAATCTACACATTTCCGGCCCGATCTTGCCTTCCGACGCCGAGGACAGCCACTTCCACTTTTCCACGCCACCGGAGACGCGTTTGATCGCCGATCTACTATTCCGGATCCAAAATCTACATCGCCTCGGTAAAGCCCTCTACTCTTGAGTATTTTGTAGTATTGTGGATTGTGATTTGATATTATTCATTTAGTAGCCCTCTATTTGTTTGGTATTATTTTGGTGGGTTGCTTGTTGCATACGAATATCAATTGCAGGTGGGACGCATTCGCCGCGCATTCGCTTAAGGCCCTCCGAGCGGAGGAAAGCCTCGCTTAATTGCCAAATTGAATTTTGCTTCATTTCTGTTTATTGTGCGTGGTGTTAAACAAAATTTATATTGCTCATTATTAAATTCCATCGTACTAATCGTTGCATCATCTTTAGAGTTGGATTAGCGGGTCGCATCTCACACCACCTAGAGCCTAGGTTTTGTGCACCCATAGCCTACCCCTACATCAGAGGACTTCATGTTATAAGTAAGATGACCAGTACAGACAAAATGAGAAATAAAGTATTTAGAACAATGACGTCGCGATTTCGGTAAGGCAATAGGTAAATCAAGGTCAGAGACAGAAGCTGGTAAGGGGGAGGGATTACCATGTTCGGAATCTGCAGGAGAAGAAGAGACAGTGATGGGGGTAATTTAGCCGGAGACAGTGACCGATGTTGACGCTCATATACCTGTAAAGGTGGATTAGTATGAGTAGAATGCGCGGGAAAGACAGGAATATGCAAAGTAGTCTGAGGAATTGTGGGAATTTTATTGGGGGTGAAGAAGGGTGTGTCCTCAAAGAAGGTGACGTCGGCACAGACATAACTTTTTTAATAGGGTCGTAACACCAATACCCTCCTTGAGTGCGAGAGTAGCCAAGAAAATGCAGTGAATGGCCTGAGGAGATAGTTTATCGAGACCGGTGTGCAAGTCATGAACAAAGCAGAGACATCCTAAGATTTTGGGTGGAAGAGAGAAAGGTGTTTCATTAGGAAAGAGAAGCTGAAATGGGACATCATCTTTAAGAGCAGAGGATGACATACAGTTAATTAAGTAGTTAGCTACCAAAAGCGCATTGGGCCAAACTATTTTTGGTACATTTGTATGAACAAGAAGAGTGCGGGCAACATCAAGTAAATGCCGATTTCTCCTTTCGACAACATCATTTTATTGGGGTAAGTGCGGGCACGAGGTTTGATGAACAATCCCATGTGAAGAGCAAAAGGATTGAAAATCTTGTTGCATATATTCAAGCGTGTTGTCAGTGCGAATCACGCGAAAAGAGCAAGAGAATTGAGTTTTAACTTCATTATAAAAAGAGTGAAATACATGTAAGACTTCAGTACATTCTTTTAAAAGATAAATTCATATTACTTTCGACCAATCATCGATAAAAAGATACACAATATTTTAGCCCTGATCGGGATGAAATTTTACAAGGCCAATGAACTAAAGAAAAAGGAAATTGACTACGACTAGTACTGGGAGAAAAAACAGATCGATGATTGTTGACGCCAGGAAAATCCTGACCTCAAAATTCGAACCGATGCAGCCGGAGGCTACTCGCCCAGCAGCCCAACGAGATGGCTTGGCTGGCGACTACGACGGAGCTAGAAGAGCAACTAACAGGACCCCAGGTGCTGCGGCAGGGAGGTCCCACCACGTACCCAGAAGCTCCGAAGAGACTTCCCCTCCAAGACCAAAAAATGGCCGAGCAGGGTACAAGGAAGGCACCGACTTGGCTAGTACCGGGAGTAGCGGCCAAGTGTGACAGGTTCCAGGATGTAAGAGCCGGGTTTCGAAAGCTCAAGTCCAGGTCTCAATCCAAGTACCCCTGGGGTCCTATTTATAGGAAAACCAAGGGGTAGGGGGATTTTTATAGCCCAGCCCCTGCCCGGCGACTAGCGACATTGAGGCGATCTCCCCGGGCAAATGGGCGAGTATCAGCTATGGTCGCCCACCTTTTGGCGAGTATCCGGGCTACTCGCACGAGTGCACCCCTACTCGCCTAGGCTGTCTTCTGCTCCTATGCTTGACTGCCGTATTGACTCTTTGACTTTGACCTCTGTCTACGTGGCCTGGGGTGAGTCCTACCCTCGGAGAATGAGGGTTGTACACAATCCCCGCTCTTTGCAAGTAACGTAGTTGCTTGGAAAGAATCATCCAACCCTGATTCGACGAGCTGTCTTTCTGGCGAGTATTGGTTGATAGTCGGCATCCCGCTGGTTTGACGCTCTGGCCCTATATATAGAGGGGGAGGGGTCTCTGATGGCAAGGCTTTTTCGATCTCGCTTTCAAGATGTCGCGTAGTATTGCCGAGGAAGCTGCCGCTGATTTGGCCGAGCTTGCAAGTCTGCTGCCACCTTTGCGGAAGCCTGCTCGCGACGCCGAGCTCGAGGACTTTCTCGCTTCTAAGAAGAGGAAGCGTCTTGAGAGGAAGAAGGAGAAAAGGAACAAGAAGAAGAAGAATGCGGACGCCTCCGAGAATGTCGCTGATTCTCAGGTCGGCACTACCCAGCAGGTACTCGCCGACTTGGGTCTCGGTCAGTCGGGTGGCTCGCCTGTTCCTGATCCTCCTTTGTCGAATGTAGCTCCTGGGGCGAGTACTGTGGGAATCTCGGCTGAAGATCAAACTGAAGTTCTTCCTGCGCGAAGTGAGAGCTACCTACTCGCCACTTTTTAAGCTTTAGTCGCCCGTCTGTCTGACGTTTTCTATGCTATCTCGCAGATCCGCTTCGCGTCGATGCTCGGGCGGAGCCTTTGAGCGCTATTCCTCTGCGATCTTCGCCTATGATCTCGCCCAGGACTGGGGGAGGAACTCGCCGGGGCGGATCGGTGCGGATCCTTCATAGCTCTGCGGTGGATAAGAGGCCGATGAGCGAGCAGAGGGCTCTTTTCCCAAGTTGGCAGCTTTTACACTGAAAGGGCTTGTAGGTAGTAGACGGAAACAAAGTATGGAGTTTGTTGATGGATGGATAACTGAGACAAAGGTGTCATTGGTAAAGAGACGTGGATTAAAGAAAGGTTGTTACATGAGATTGTCCGGTTTACTGTAAATAGTAAACCATCTACGTCTTCATATCCCGCACCAATCGTCTTCCTCGTCCTGAGATCCTGCATGGAACATGAATAAGGATAGAAAGTGATGTTGCAGTGTAAAATTTTCATTAATTGGCTAACAGAGGAAAGATTCCGGGGAAACTTAGGAGCATAAAGAACAAAAGTTAATGGCATGGGGGTGTCAATATCATCAACGTCAATGACAACAGAGGAGGATCCATCGGCGAGCATTACAGGAGAATGTTCAGAGGAATTGCACAACCTGTTGAAGAGTGATTTGTTACCCGAGATATAAGTCGAAGCCCTAGAGTCAAGGATCCACTTCGCAGATTTCCAGAGGTAAAGCGGTCATCTTTACTACCTTCGTGACAACCCACAACAGCTTGAGGTGGAGATTTCTGGGTTAGAGTCTCGTGCACAGAGAAGACATTCAAGTCTCTCTATGTCCAAAGCATTAAGAGAGACTGTTGTTATAGAAGTATTCTCAGGGGCAGTTGGTTCGATAGAGACTTGGTTGGCCCATTCAGGTTTTCCATGTTTTTCCCAATATTTCTCCTTAGAATGATTTTTGCGTCCATAGTAACTACACTTACGTGGGACGTTTAACTATGGAGTTCTTCCACTTCTCATCAAAGGGAGGATGTTGTCACCAACAACCCGCCTGTGGGCTGGAGAGGGGTTGGGGTGCTTGGGCTGCAGCCCGGTAACGGTTGTCAGGCGAGGCAGTCGGTGGACGTTGTCCCGATGGTAAGTCCAGGGCCTTGGGACGTTACATTACGGGAGGAGTGTTGCAACACACCTCGACTACGAGTAACTCTTCCTCGTTCTCTTCCGCAGCCCCGCACTCTAGGAGTAACAGCAAGAGTGGAAGCCTCTCCAAGAGAAAGTGGTGTGGCAGGCAGGCGAGGAAGTATAGAATAAACTTCAATTAGGCTAAGGAGAGGATCATATATGAGTAACTGATGTTGGATAGAGTCACAGGATGATGGCAAAGTAGCAAAAAAAAACGAACAAGAGTCAGTTCATATCGTTGTTGTTGAAGAATTGTCAGATTTGTACTGACGGGGTGATAAATATTGAGCTCGTCACAAAGCCCTTTGAATATGGAATAATGATTTATTAATGAGGACGGATCCTCGAGACGCAGGGTGCCGAATTGTTGATGCAGATCAAATATACGAGAAGGATTCCTTTTTAAGGAGTATAGATCTGCAAGATGATCCCAAATGTCCTTTGCAGTGTCAAGGCAGACAAGAGTGTTGATTTTCAGTTCCACTTCATGTGTCTTCAAGTTTCCAATTAAACTCTCTAGTTGAAGAGTCTTAAGATCATGAGATTCCGAGATGGCGGTCACCTTCGGATTGAACTTCGGGGGAAGTGATCTTAAGATTTTTCTAACTAAATCTCCATTGGAAAAGTTCTTTCCAAGGACTTTGGAATTGTTGACGACTTGGTAAATCTGGTGTACATCGCATCGATGTCTTCATCAACCTTCATTCTGAACTTTTCAAATTCTGACTCGAGTTGGAACAGTTTTGAGTCCTTCACATGCGAGGTACCTTCATGAGTAACTTCTAATAAATTTCAAATTTCATACGCAGTTTCATATGCACATACTCTATTAAACTCAGTTCTATCTAACGCACAGAATAGAGCGTTCATTGTTTTTGCGTTATTCTTACATTTTAACTTATCATTATCATCACATTTATCCTTGGGCTTATCCATTGTTACACTGCCAACGACTAATGTCGGTGGAGTATAACTCGTCTCTACCATGTTTCAGACTTCGATATCTAGTGCAATTAGAAAACAACACATACGAGTTTTCCAATAGTTATAGTCCATGCCCGTGAATAAAGGTGGTCGACTAATCTCTTGATCCTCTACAAACGCGTGATCGTTATGCGCCATTACTCCTGGTGGTAAAACCGTTTTGGAGCAACCTCCCTCCGATACCAAGTATTAGATCTTGCGGCGCCCTTAGAGGGGGGTGAATAAGGGCTAATATTTACTTTGAAAATTTTCTAAAATATTAAGATAATTTTACACTGATAAACAAGTAGATTTTTACACAACCTAAATAATCACTTAGAAAATCATGAGAAATTTGAAAATCAAATTTTATTTTCACAAGCGATGAATACAAATAATTATCGATCTTAATAAAGCTTAAGATCAAGGCTATGATAAAAATAAACTTCTTTTCAATTCACCGGTCCTCAAACAAGGACCGGCCGGCTATAGCGTATCTCTTCTTAGATCTTGCTACTAGCCTCCCTCTAGATCTCTCCACGATCTAGATGATGCACACAAGGCGGCGATTTACTCCTAAGCCACACAAGGACCTAGACGCCACGCGCAAGGCGGCGATTTCCTCCTAAGCCACACAAGGACCTAGACGCCACGCGCAAGACGGCGATTTCTTACTAAGATTACAAAATGATGAAGTAAAATACAAAATAGAAATTCAGATATGAAACTCCCTAAATATGAAGCTCTGAAGACGGCGTCGAATCCTTGCAAAAATTGCCTGAGATACTGCGCACTGGTCGTCTTTTCTTCGCTCTTGAACGTTCTTGCCAAAATGGGAGTTCTCTGAGTTCTGGAGCTCTCTGGACGAAATGCACTCGGGAAATAGTACTCCAGATTGGTGTGTGTATATTTCTCTACAGAAATCGAGCCAATATATATTTTCTGATGTCGTCGACTACATCTAGCTGTCGTCCGCCGACGTTATCTTCTCCAGCTGCCACGTGTCCCATGTAAATGACATTTTTGCGCGATGTGACGGTTGTGGTTGAAACGTGGGTTGTCGGATTCCGATATCAATGTCGGAATTCCGACAGTGGACGTAACCGGCAGATCGTGTGGAAACCGCCGAGCTATCGTTGACGACATCAAGTTGTCGTTGACGACATCGTTTTGTTCTCGAATTTACATCCTGAGCTCCAAATTATGATTAGCATAGTTGCATACCTATTATACCTGCACACCATAAATAAAAGAAGATCAAAAACACCCGGGATTTGTTATTAGCAAGCCAAGGAGTTCGGAAAGCATGTTCCAACACTGACTCTTTCATGCAAGCTTCACTTGGCTCGGGGGGATATAGCTCAGTTGGTAGAGCTCCGCTTTTGCAATTGGGTCGTTGCGATTACAGGTTGGATGTCTAATTATCCAGGCAATAATGATAGTATCTTGTACCTGAACCTGGTGGCTCACTTTTTCTAAGGAATTGGGAAGAGGACGGGAACATGCCACTGAAAGACTCTATTGAGACAAAAAGATGGGTTGACAAGAACGTAGAGGAGGTAGGATGTGCAGTTGGTTAGATGTAGTATGGATCGTACATTGATGATAGTCGACTCTCCTAGGGTTCCCAAATGAGGGAAACCCATGAAAGATGATCAAGTTGGCCCTTGAGAATAGCTTGATGCACTATCTCCCTTCAACCCTTTGAGCAAAATATGGCAAAAGGAAGGAAAATTCATGGATCGACCCCATCGTCTCCACCCCGTAGGAACTGCGAGATTGCCCCAAGGACGCCTTCGGCATCCAGGGGTCACGGATCGACCATAGACCCTGTTCAATAAGTGGAAGGCATTAGATGTTCGTTGTTGGGCAGTAAGGGGGTCGGAGAAAGGCAATCACTCGTTCTTAAAACCGACATTCTGAAGACCAAAGAATCGGGCAGAAAAGGGGGGAGTTCTTTGTTCCCGATTCTCCTGTATCTGGATTCTCCGAAACCACAAGAATCCTGAGAATGGTATTCCAACTCAGCACCCTTTTAGATTTTGAGAGAGTTGCTCTTTGGAGAGCACAGTACGATGAAAGTTGCAAGCTGTGTTCGGGGGGGGGGGGGGGGGGGGGGGGGGGGGGAGAGTTATTGTCTATCGTTGGCCTCTATGGTAGAATCAGTCGAAGAGGCCTGAGCAGTGGTTTACCCTGGAGGTTTAGGGGTTCTAGACCGATAGATAACGGTTTAGTGTATCTAGACCATTGAGAAGAGTTGTCCACGTAGGATGTTTGTTGGAACCATGCGAGTTCCTTTGCTTGATGAGTTGTACGTTAGAGTATGTGTACTATTGCCAGGGCGTGTTTTATTCAAGAAAGGGAAACACTTGTAGCTTTTGTTAGAGAACAAACCTACAGAGTTATTTTATTCCCAAGGCGTGCCTTTGATGTGTGAGTTTGTGGGCGTATGTCCCGATGAACTGCTAAGAGCATCACTCAGAGGAAGAGTGTGAGCTAGTGACAGACTTAAATACTCCAAGAGATAATTACTATTACTTAACCTGGAGATCGATATCGTTACTAGGTTCTTAACCTTTGGAAATTCGTTGGAAGACTTCAAGGTTGACTTTGATAGCTGAACCTGAGATGCACTAAGTTATCGAGTGTAAGTCTCTAGTGGTGTGAGTAACCATTATTTTATGAATTGTAAAGCTTGGGATAAGGTTTGGTTGTTGTTTTGTAAGAAATTTATTCGTACGTGATTGAAGTTATTACCTCATCGTAGTTGGTAGAACGATGTAGAGATTTTGAGAAATGATTTTGTAAATAATAGTGTTGTACGAAGTAGAGGTTATGTCATTAATAATGACTAGCCTTTATTATTGAATTAATGTTATCTTAGCAAACATCTTAAGAGAAATGACAATGTTGTATCGTCTTTCGAGTGTAGCAGCACAGTGTGATGTTCAGGATAACGTGACTAGTTCCTCATGATTGGTGGAACGATATGTTGATTTTGGTTAACCCACGTGAGTGGTATCACACCATGAAGACTTTGAGTAAGGGAATATTTGGATGAGAATTGTTTTCCCCTTGGTGTAACGGAAAACATGTTAATATGTTATTGAAAGCCAAGAGAGGCTCAGACTCATGATGTTTCAGGGTGTGGTGGTGAAACCTTCCCTATTTTTTGGGTTTGAGATTTCAGGATCTATATAAAAGGTCATGATTATATGGTTGGTAGGGCGTATCGAGAGTTCCATGAGATGCATGGTTGTGTGTCTAAAGGCCACAAAGGGCGTGAACGTCTACTATCATGTATTATGATGTTGATGATGGATTCATAATTGAGGATGGTGTCATCTTGCCTTGAGATGCTTAGGA
Organism: Dactylorhiza incarnata; assembly: GCA_033032865.1. Lineage (NCBI taxonomy): Eukaryota > Viridiplantae > Streptophyta > Magnoliopsida > Asparagales > Orchidaceae > Dactylorhiza > Dactylorhiza incarnata. Next base: position 1,399,421 of record JAWHQI010000158.1, on the reverse strand, counting down.
CCTCAGTGTAAGGTCATACCTATGATTGTGTTTGGTGGTAGAAGAACTCGTCGGGAGGGTATAATTTACCAACCTATTGTGAATGAGTTGAGATGTTTCAAGGCACTTTAGTAGCCTCTCCGCTCATGGGCGTGAGTTTGAGCAATCATGAATGCTCAATTTGTGGTTTGAGGGTTATATACCTTAAGTGTATGGGTATTTTGAGATCACCTTGTTTGACTTGCATTTGTGTGGCGTATTGTCCAATGCTTGTCTTGTATGAGGTGATATAACATAGAACATGGTAGCCTGCTAATAAGACTATAATTGCAAGAGCTATTGGATCAAGGATATATCGGACCGAGCACTTCACCGTGGAGTGCTCCGGTGTTGTTTGTGAGAAAGAAAGACAGTGGTATGCATCGTTGCTTGGACTACCATGAATTTAAAATTTATTGTTGCATAATGAATTCAAGGTAGTAGAACAAGTCGTTGTTTGGTGGGTATGCTTAGACTTGTTATTCCAAATGATTGTGGAATTCATAACGCGGTCGAAACTTGGAAAATTTAGTTTCCTTATTTTAGAATGGCTAAAAGTTATGAGGGCAAAGGAGTTGCTAGTTCCAAAGTTTGTTTAGAACACAATATCGAGAATAAAGCAAATCGTTGGATGATTAGCGATGTTGGATGTATCGTCTAATTGAGTTGAAACCGTGATGAGGTTTGGAAATGGGAGGCCTAAGTGATTTTATGGAGCACACAATTATGCTGAAACCTCTCGACGTTGAATGGAAATAGTATCATGGCATGAGCATTGCTCGTAACTTTTTGGCCAAATTTCCTATTGTAGCTCGAGGTGATCGAGTGGTGGACTTGGTTTCATCACACATCGCCCCACCTGGGCCATGTTGTTGAAGTGCTTAAATTTTGAGAGATTGGTGAACCTTTGATATGTGGTTTCGACTTCTTCCCTAAATTCCGGTTGGCTAGCTGGGGACCAGCTCGCCAATATGGCCCCACACCGTGACAATCTGGCTTTAATACCAAGTTGAAACCACCCGTACCCGATTTCATCCTAAAACCTCGAGGTGAAAGGAGGGGCGGGAGTACGTAAGCACATGCGGGAGCCGGTGGGTAGGTGATGTGGGACTAAAAACCACACAACCTAGCCATATGTCGGGGATACTCCGAGTCGTCGTCGGGCCCACACGTCACGATGGACTAGCTGGGGACCAGCTCGCCAACACTCCCATTGAACCACATTGACAAAAACCTATATGTAGTACGATGGAGAAGATCCTGGATGTGTAGCCAGAGAAGTAAAGAATTGGTTAAGGCAAACTCTAATATCATGTACAAAATATTTTTCTTACTCATATCCCTTTTGAGCCTATATATATAAGCAATCATGCACAGGGTAAAATAAGCAGTCGTCCCTGTGAAAATTAAGCAGTCGTCCCTGTGAAAATTAAGCAGTTGTGCACGAGGCTCCCACGTGCCTAAGCAGCGACAGTACAAATTGAATGAAAGCATATATATACTCGCCGGCCCCGTGAAAATGTGTATTTTGACCAATACAAAACTTAGTATAAATTGAATGAACGATGACACGCTTCTTAAAAATAAATAAATAATACACAAATTAAGCCCATATTTAAAAAGTTGTAATAAAGGAGGGGTAAAATTGGAAATATGAATGTTTCACCAAAGAGTGTTTTTCTCTTTATATATAGTATAGATATACTATTAAGTATCCCAACTTTTCATGGGAGTTAGCATAATTATAGGCGGCACCCATCTATCTTTTGAAATTATATAAATCTCTCTTCTGAGTTTACATTTCAAAGCATGCACAAAAATACCCCTCCTGGAGCTCTCCTCTAGGGGGTATTTTTATGCATGTTATGAAATGTAAACTTACAAGAGAGTTTTTTGTAATTTCAAAAATAGAGGGGTGCAATCTGTAATTTTACAAACTCACAGGTGCAATCTGTAATTTCTGCTCTTTATTAGCACAATCATGCATAAACTCACCAGTCAAACATAAACGCCTCTGCTCTTTGTGTAGCCTCAACATCAGCGGAAGAGTTTGAGAATGGTTGACACCAAAAGGAGTAAGCATTAAAGCCAATCCAGCCCCCTTGATGGCACTACATGTGTGCAGATTAAAAATTAGAATACACAATCACATAGAGAAGTAAATCTACTAAATTAACTGAATGATAAAGACCCTATTGTCTGAAATAAATAGTTGATGAAAATTTTGTGAAAGAATATGTAGGTTAGATATCTCGTAGCAGAACCAAAAAGCTAATATAGGTGGATGGATGTCTTCCTGATGATCCAACTTGTTTGCATGAAGGAGGGCTCAAACTTTTGCCTTAGCATCTTAACTATAATAGTCATCATCTAGCCAAATGTAAAATGCCAATTTTATCTATCCAACTCTATGATATTATGTATAATTATGTTCATTAAATGCTGTTTAAAAAAACAAACCTGATAATTGGTCTTGTATAGTCTAACAACTTCAGAATGTGCTAATAGCATATGATGAATGGTGATGTAGGTCCTATCAGTTGAATTGCCAGCCACAGAACCAATAGAATTTAGTATTACTTCGGGCACCAACCCATTAATATTGGGTTCATTCATTGTAGTCCAACGAGAGACCTTGTCGCCAAATTCCCTGAAACAAACATCTGCAAATTCTCTGAAATCATCTCTGCACAAATCCGACCGAAATTTCAGATGAAAAGAGAAATGCTCATCCTTCTAAGTTTATGCACAACATTACTCTCTAGGATATCTAGAGTTATAGAATTACACAATTTTGGGGCTCATCCATCCACCATACTCATCCTGGAGCACCAAGGGAAGATCTAAATGATTGAGAGTAACATGGGGCTGAATCCCTGTAAGAAAACATTTTAGTCAGGTAATATGATTGCTAAGATTTACCTAATTTAATCAATTAATATAAGTGAGTTTTACATAATGGTAATTAATGTGCTGAACCAAATAATAATCCAAGGAAATCATCCTGTTTGTAAAGGATTGATTTGGCTTTTGAGTACCAAATAAACAAACAAAGAAAATGAAAAAAAAGTATGGCTTTAGTTTGCAAACAAATAAAACAGCTGGGCCTACAAACGAACATGAGATTATTGGTGTAGCTCAAATTAGATACTTAAACTTATATTGAGTGTTAATATACTGGTGTTGACTCAACCCTGAGTCTACTCATTTGGATAACTCCCTATATTATGTGTTTTTAGTATAACTATTGCTCAATTTATGTTAAAGAATGGCCATGTGTAGTATCCAATCCAATCTAGAGAAATGATTGGCTAATTTAATTAACATATGTATGATAAATTACTGTATCTTAACAATTAATTCTATAGAAGCCCAGAGGACACAGTATAAATGGTAAATCCAGACCAATATAACTTGTCCCAAGAGATCAACTAAAAACATGAGCTTGGACGGTCCATGCAATACTATACATGAAAGTCACTCTTAACGAAAGTTTGGTTATATCATTTCAAATCAAATCCTTGAGCCCATTCTTATGAACAACACAAATAAGAGTATGTTCGGTTGGAAGGATTTGGAATTGGAATTGGAGAAAAAATTTCAAAATAATTCCAAATCCCACAAGAATTGGAATTCGTAAAAGGACATGTGATGCAGGGGTAGGTCGAGAGTGTGTAGGCTCTAAGATGCAATACTAAGTGGAATGCAGTGTAATTACCGAAAATCATAATGTAGATGCGAATGCAATTGAAACCGTCAGATTAAAATTGACATTAAATAATTGATAAAATAAATCCTATTCATGAGCACATTCGTTCACAGAAGTTGAATCGAAAAATGTGTTAATTCACAAGCAATTGAGGTGCAAATATCTCAAGCGTGCAATGAATAAACCTTGAAAGCTATGAAAGACAGGCGATTTCATAGAAACAACACATTTAATTGCATCCAACGAAATATTGTCCAAGCATACAATAATAGAAAACAAAACGCCAAGAGACTACTTACGCGTGCAGGCGGTGATGAAATACAGTAACGACTTACGCTTGCGGGCCCTGGAATACTCTGGGAGGGTGTGATTAGGCTGGTGGTAGGAGTCTGTTGCTTGTGTGGGAGGGGGAAGGCTAACGGACAGGTGTTGGGATTTCGTGGATGATGGCGGGGGGCAAAGAAGGTTGGGGAGTCGGTTTGTGGGGTTGAGGCTAGCGGTGATGAAAGCTCATGAAGGTTGCGGTTTGAGGTGGGAAGGGTAGAGGAAAATGCGCTTTGCAAAGGAAGAGGGTGAGAAGGTTGCAGCTGGCGCTGAGGACGGTCGTGAGGGTTGCTTCGCACCGTGGGGACCGACAGTTCAGGATTTTAACTTCCAAGCATGCACACATATATAAGGGGAACAACTAGGGCATCAAAATCGGATGACTCATAATGTCCGAACCGATTGGATGTCAAATACAACTAAAAAATAATAAATAAATACATGAAACAAACTCGGAACAATCATTCAGACGCATTTGTGGACTCGGATCTTCTGAACGGGTATGGATCACCGCCTTCTGTGGAAATAAACGTGTGGGCCAACGATCTCCATCAACTCCCCCCGACTTGAGAGTACTCATCTCCGGTGAGTGAACATGGTTATACTCTCAGCGTAGCCTAGGGCGAGTCAATCAAGCTCCACCGGGGAGATCCAAGTGTCATTCGAGGTTGAACGGGTGCTCCAACGGAAAAGATATCTCAGTGTATTTCTCCCACCTGTGGTTGTGAAGTATGGGGAACAATCTGAACTATGTCTCCTCCAGTCGTTGGTATCTCTGAATAAGACGTATCTCTATCTGACAACTGAATTGGTAGTACCGTCAGTGGTGCGAGGTGACTCCCATGATGTGACTCATCAGGCTGAGACTGGGGTGGGTAGGGAGGATAGTAAGGAATGCAGTTTATGCGTGGTGGTGGAAAAAGGATCCACATACGCGCATTCCTCGTAATAAGGAGTCGGGTCCTCTACGTTGAATACTTTGTTTATCCCCATATTTTGAGGGATATCAATTTCATATGTGTTCGTCTCGATCCTTCGTATGACTGTGTAAGGGCCCATCCGTCAAGCGCTTAATTTCTTTGTTGCTCCTAGGGGAAACCACTCAGATCGTGTGTGAATCATAACTCGCTCCCCTTCATCAAAATTTCGCTCTCTCCTATGTTGATTTGACTGGGTTTTATCATAATCATTACTTCTTACAAATTTTTTGATCTATCTCATGGATTTGATGCAGGGGTAGGTCGAGAGTTTGTATGGTCTAAGATGCAACCCTAAGTGAAATGCAGTGTAATTGCCGAAAATCCTAATGTAAACGCGAATGCAATTGAAACAATCCAATTAAAATTGACATTAAGTAATCGATAAAATAAAGTCTATTCAGGATCACATTCATTCACAAAAATTGAATTGAAAAGCATGCGTTAATCCACAAGTAATTGAGGCGCAAATATCTAGCGTGCAAGGAATAAACTCTGCATGTCAGGCGATTTTACATAAACAACACATATATTAATTGCATCCAATTTAATATGGTTCAAGCATATAATAATAGAAAACAAGACGCCATGAAACAACTTACGCATGCATGCGGTGGTGAAATACAGCAGCGGTGGAATTCTAAGGACTGCAAGAGGGAAGAAAAACGACAAGCAGGCTTTGAATACTCTGGGAGGGTGTGGTTAGGCTGGTGGGAGGAGTCGGTTGTTTGTGTGGGAGGGGTAAGGCTGACGCACTAATGTTGGGGTTCCGTGGACGATGGTAAGGGGAGTCGGTTGGAGGCATAGAAGGTTGGGGCGTCAATTTGCAGCAATGGAGGAGGGAGTCGTGTGGTTGTAGAGGGGTTGGGGGCTTGGAGGAAGGGTCGTTTGGCTGGAGGGGAGTATTCATGCGGCCAGGTAATGAGCACGAGGACGATGATTGTGGGGCTAAGGCTTGCGGTGAGAAAAGTTGTTACGACGATGCAGCCTCCTGAGCACACCGCCTCACAGGAGTCAGGGGAGCGCGTATGGAAGTTGCCGTGATAATTTCAGGATGTACTTAATTAGTATTAATTAATTAATATTGATTAATTATCATTAATTAAATTAATTAAAATGTTTTGTAATTGTGTTGCCCTCCTTCATCTTTATAAGGGGGAGGGGTATGCGTGTTTAGGGGAGGCTTTGGATTAGTTGAAATTTGGGCTCTCATCAGAGAGAAACTTCTTGGAGGACCCAACCTCCAAGAGTTGGCGGGAGTTCGTCTCCCGATTGTACCTCGTCATTTGTAATGTGTAATGAAATTTCATACTTGGTAACAATTGTTCGATCTGCCGCCCGCTGCCCTTTCAACCGTCGGGTACCAGCAACGCCCTCAGCAACCTCTTTGATCAGACTACAACCCAGCTTCACGACATCATCACCTTCCTTCATAGCATCCAAGCCAATCAGGCCATAAACGTGGCTTCCTGACTGGCGACACCTCCTTCAACAGCAAACGACCGCTGGTCTGATAACCTAGCTCCCAACTCCCCGCCAATTTTCGCACAGTGCGGTGAGTTCATCAACGCTCCTCCAGCGGCACCCCCGTCCGCAACAACTCAGTTCTGGTTCGACGACATCGCTCACAGCTCCTGGTCTTCGTCGCTTACAACGCCCACGCAGCTGTTTCAAGCTCAACGCACAATCTTCGTCGTCGCTCCTCCCGCCCGCTGCTACATCCAGCATCTCCCCTCTGAACTGCTTGCGCCGAAACATCCCTAGTCGTGGCACATGGGGCCTTCCCCGTGGTTCCTTCGTTGGCCCCGATACCTAGAGGAATCATCCCCCTCTTTCGACGACGAACCTGCGCACAGCCGTTCATTCTTTCTTTCATCTGCTACCTACCGCCAGCTGTTGGACGCCCTTCCCGCAAATTCCAGCTAGCCACCAACCTTTTATCCTTCCCGCAGCCCGTTCCCTTCACGCGAACACACGATGTCTTGTCTTATTCACCCTTCTTGCATCCCCTCTCTCTCATGACAACTATTGGGCACACCACTTAACAACTTACTGCCAACCTGCCATTTTATCCCCCGCTCCTTTTAATTTTTTCCTTTTCCCGTGCATTCACCCTTACACCCACCATACATCCCATTACCCTAGCGCAGGGCTCGGGCGCTGGAAGCCGATGGCGTTGGTCTACGTGTGCGGGAGTGAAAAAAAACCATCAACATAGGAGGAAGATCCAATTAGGGTTTCGTCGAAAACCCTAAATGAGCGGCAGGTCGGACCAATTGATAGACTCGCACTATCAAGGACTGAAATTGCATTGTAAAAAAAATAAAGATACAGTCGAGAGACGAGCTCTCGTCAAGCACGCGGAGGCTGGGTCCTCCAAAGCACTCCCCTCTCCAATGAGAGACCCAAAGACTAAGACTCAAAAGATACCTCATAAATCCATAAGGGGCTCCTTATATAGATGGAGCCACAAGACAAAACGCTTAGTAATAGAATAAAGAAACAAGCCGTTGAGTGACTCCCGCAAGGTGAGGCCGAACGTTCGAGCGTATGCATGAGTCGTGTTCCCCAATGCAAATACGTTTCACTCCTACTACAGCTAAGAGGATATTTGGTTCAAGAGTGTTTTCTAAATTCACAAGATTGACATTCAATTCTAATTGTAACCATGTCAAAGTAACTAGGAAAAGCATATTTCAAAGTCTTTAAATTCGCATGTCCAAATTTTTTATGTCACCGCATTAACTGATCAGTACTTGAGGATTTTTTAGCATCAAATGCATGTTCAATGTCCATGACATAAACATCACCTGACTCATGACCACTACCAATCGTCCTCCCACTCACCAGATCCTAAAAAACACAATGAGAAGAAAAGAAGGTAATAGAGAAATTGAGTTGTTTAGTTAAACTGCTCACAAAAAGTAAGTTGGTAGGAAACAAATGAACAATTATAACAGATTTGAGGGAGATATTAGGAGAGATTTGAATAATCTCTTTACCAGACACTGATACATATGAGCCGACAGTAAGTCTAACACTATCAGATGAAGGAGAGACGGAAGTAATCTCACTAGTAGATCCTATCATATGATCAGAAGCTCCAGAGTCAATGATCCAGGATAGGTGTGGCTTTATAGTCGATAGAAAGGTAGTTTTAGTATGAGCAGCAGTACTAAACATGAATTTAACAGGATATATTCCAACATTGGTCTTCATGGCATCTAACTCTCTAATTAAACTTTCATTTTCCGTTATAAGTTGACCTTTATTGTCTAAGGTGTCATACATATCAGTTTGGAATGTAACATATCTCCCTTTATTGTTCAAGTTGGGATGAAAGTCTAAGTGTAAGTCCCTCACATCTCCCTTCTTTTCACAGTAGGGGCATTTCATCTTACACTTGTCTTCTTATTTCACATTTCGAGTGTTCCACTTTCTTTGTTCAGCAATAAGGGCAGATTTATCATATCCTACATTCACATCAGTGTGCAGAGAGTTTATAAGACTAGCTTGCCCCCGAATATAAAGAGCAACAATCTCCAAATCAGGAATAAAATCCCTTCCCAACATTTGGGCTATCTGGAATTTAAGCTCCGAAGGAAGGCCAGAAAGCATTTCAAAAACTCTTTTTTGCATAAATTCGGTTTTGTAGTCCTTGATAGTTTGAATAACTGAGTATTGGTCAATCTCTACCCACTTATGAGCCAGTTTACTATAACACGTCTTGAAGTGATTCATGTTCATCATATATATCTACTCTGTTTGAAGTTGTTAGATCCTTGTCAAGTCCTTATTTTTGAATAATTTTGTTCAATTAATTTTCACATTTTTTAGAGGTTTGACAGAATAAAAATTGACTTGCAAACTTGGGTTTCATAGAATTGATAAGCCAATTGATCACGGTGGGGTTCTCACTTTCCCATTCCTCATAAGAAGGGCAGTCTTGATGGGAGCAGAACCAACAGGTTTGGATCCAGTAATAAACCCAAGACTTCTACGGCTCACAATAAATATTTGCATAGATTGAGCTCATAGGAGGTAGGTCCTTTGAATTTCCTCCACAATAGTATTTAGTTTGAGCAATTGCCCCTTAAGGGACAAGAACACTCTTCAATTTGCATAAGATAGCTTGCCTTTTAACAGAAACTAATCATAAGTGACTATGATAGAAGAACTAGATTCGTGAATGAAAAAAATCAGATTATCTTGGCTAGAATCGCTAGATGCATTAAAATTTGAGCTGATCTTTCTAAACCAAACATTTGAACAAAACTAGTTTATTAGCAATCAATCTACTTTTCGATGTAAAAGCTACTATTTTACCCCTGCATCAACTTCTAATAAATGTGAAAGCATAGTTCAACAAATCTAGTTCACCCATTTATGCATGCTTGCATCATGCTATATGAACAACAGCTTTATGCAACATACTTTCACTTAAGGAAAGAGAAAGGGAAATAAACAAACCTCGGATAGCTAGCTCATCTAGAACATTATTATAGTACTCGACGCCTTTTGCATTGACAGATCCTCTTCCATCTGTACATACACATATACAATTTTAAAAAAAAAATCAATAGTCCTTGATGATCTCTCAATCCCAAATGTTTCAAAAGAGATGCAGCTATAGTCACTGCTCCTTACATGGTATAAGCCTTGACCAAGAGAAGGAGAACCTGTAGGCATCAAGCCCTGTATCACTCATGAGCTTGACATCCTCCTGAAAGATCAAGTACGGCAATTGCTAATTAGAATGCTAGGAACTAAACTGTTTAAGTTTACCGCGAATGTAACCATTGAGAAGGTACTTTCTATTGGATTTCATTAAATCAGTACAAGAATTATTTGCAGAAGCAATAGTAATATAAAAGTTCATCAATAAACATGAATTGCCTTGTACTTATGGTAGCCATCGGCTGTCACATTCGCCGTGCTCCCATCTGGATCCATCCCTTCATTAACGACCAACAAATCAACTTAGAAATCTGGCAAGTGTTAGGAATTGAACACTCCTAAGAATGTTGGAGAGAAACAAAAAAATTATATAAAATAATGAACACAAAGGTCATATGGATCCGGATTCTGAGCTCACACTGCTGCATTAGGGTTTCTTATTATCTCTATTGTGAGACATGACTCTAATAGATTGCCTTTATATGGAGAAGGATTCTATGGATACAAGGTGCACTGACCAAAATACCCGCCGCAGCAAACTGATACGAATCCCTCCGGCCCACGAGCTGCTCAACAACTCCGCCATGCGAAGCAGCCCAGAGTGTGATCCATAGTCGCCCCGGTCAAGACCGTATCAGGGCCGTGGCCCCCACACCCCAACTCATCTCCCCGATCAGTTTAATCGAGGCGGGTTGTTGAGGCGGGGATTCAATCCCCCACCCCCTTGATAGGAAGCCTTCAACACGGCCCCTATCACCAACTGAGCCGTGGGTTGGGGTGTGGGGGCCGCGGCCCTGATACGGTCCTGACCGGGGCGACTATGGATCACACTCTAGGCTGCTTCGCGTGGCGGAGTTGTTGATCAGCTCGTGGGCCGGAGGGATTCGTATCACAAACTCAATGTCAAATTAGATTGGTGAAAGGACCTCCGCATTTCCAACAGAAAGATTATAGCCTCTTGCACGGTTTGCACCTCATTCAAAAGGTGCATAATTACCCCATCTAGATTCAATGAGGACTAGATAGTCTATATAAACTTTACTAGAACAGAGAGATATTTATAAAGTGGGTGGAATTAATCGTCCATTCAATCCGCATTAGGTGATCAGGACATATAAGTGCGCATTATGTCGTTACCGTGGACCCGTGGTAATTGCATAGGATGGATATCATCAAACTGGACAAAAACATTATATACAATATTTTAGAAAATCTTATAAATGTTAGTGAAAAACATTTGCACATCATCATTTTTAATTTTTTATGAAAGGATTTGATTTGAATTTTATTAAGTGTTAAATTTTTTTATAATAAAATTTATTTATAGAACTCCCATCCTTGGGAAATGGTTGAGTCAGCATAGCATTAGAGAGAACTTCTACATTTTCTATGATCATTATGGATAACAAAATGATAATAGAAAATGTAGAAAATAAAGAACACAAAAGGTTCTGCATGGTTCGAAATTTCCTACATCCACAGCGACACAAGATTTTTTTTCTTCTTTACTGATAAAGAACTACAATAGATTACCTACAGGCTACATATATATTCTTTTTTTCTTTCATTTCTGGATTCTTTCAATTTCTTCTATTTCTTAGTTATCAGTTACATTTCACCCTTGTGGTGGGACCCTTCCCTAGACCCTCGCTGCGCAGGGATGCTTTGTGAACCTTGCTGCCCTTTTTTATTTATTTAGGAAATAGAAAACAAAACTCTTTAGATCAAGAAAAACTAGACAACGAAATAGAAATTCCATTCCATATATATGAAGGAGAAAAAAACAAATTCAAGTACAAATATTAGATAAATGTCCAAAGAAAATTATTTTCATTAAATAAAATATGAGATTAAATTATTATACTAATCTATTAAATAGGAGGATCATATTACTTGGAATGAGATTCTATATTATAATTTTTTGGCCTTTTGTATTCATCATATTACGAATTTAATTTCGAATGAAATTTTTCGTATTAGTAACACAAGCAGTAGTCCCCAGTGACATGGTACAATCATGCAATTATCATTTGCTATCCGCGTAATTTCTTTGTCTTGCCAAATGTAAAACTTAATAAAAATTAATGGAACAATAGCATACTTTTTAAAATAAAATAAAATTGAATAAAAATTAAATTAAATTATAAAAAATTGTAAGATTTAAAATAAAGAAGGGTAAAATTGGAAAGGTGAAAGTTTTACCAAAGTGACTTTTTCCATATATAATAGTACAGATGATTCATACTAAATCAACACAACAAGTATGAAAAAAATGAAATTCAATATAAAAGAATATTTTAATAAATATTGTTTTAGCCAAATTTAAATCATACTATGAATAATCTTTTATAAGCATTACAGCAATATATCATTGTAACCCTGGATCTATAAAACTAGACTTGCAAACTCAAAATCTTAATTATACACACACACACTATATGGCTACAATTATAATAAAATAAAAGGTTGAAAATGTCGGATGTCGGATTCATGTCGGTTTTAGTTTGAAATGTCGGATGTCAGATTGCGGGGATATATCGGGGATATTTTATAATGTCGTATTTTAATATTTAAATATATTTATTCATATATATACACAATTTTTTTAAATATGTATAATTGTATACATAATTTATATTTATAAACTACAAAATAAACATATATACATATAATGTATATTTATAAATTACATAACAAAGAGATGTCGACCACAATAAACGGCATAAAGATCACCAAATGAGAGCGAGATGAGAAAGTCGTCGACGCTAGACTTAAAGACATGCACGAAACAAAATATTACCGTTTAATCTCTTCAAAGAAATGAAAAATATAATTTTAACCCTCTCGACGATATATCGGTCGTGAAATATCGCCAGATATATCGGCTTAAACCGATATATCGGGGGTTATTTTCAAAAACGACATTTTTGTTTAAAATATCGATGTCGTTGCGTTTTATCCCCAAAATCTTTATGTGGCCGACATGTCGACATTTACAACAAATTAATAAAGAGTCATTTACCGGAACCTCCCCTCTAAGTTTGTTAAATTACAGGTTGCACCCTCTTACTTTTGAAATTACAAAAACCTCTCCCGTAAGTTTGAATTTCATAACATCCATGCGCAAAAAGACCCTCCTGAAGATTTACTCCAAGGGGATACTTTTGTGCGTGGATGTTATGAAATGTAAATGGGAGGGTTTTGTAAATTCAAAAATAAGAGGGGTGCAACCTGTAATTATGCTAACTTTCAGGTATGTTTTGGTAATTATTCCAATTAATAAAACAATCTCAAAAAATTGGTGAAAGGCCGGGGTGTCCATTAGACTGTACATCATCACTCAATAAATAAGACCTAAAATTACAAAACCAAATTTATTCTGAAAACTAAAGAGTTTTTTTTTAAAGAACACCACTAGAATTTAGAAAAAGGAAAGCAGAAGCTTTTTTATCTTCAATCAAAAAAATTTATGCAGAGTAAGAGACAGAGGCTTCCTTTTGGCGCGGCGTTTTTGCTCAGGTGAGTTTGGGCAAAAACGCCACCGTCGTAGAATGTATGTTTGGCCTTACAATGGTTATGCTTATGACCTCCACCAAGAAAAAAATACTAGTTTTGAACATTAAAGTGGATGAAATTACTTAGGTGAGGTCGGACAGTTCATAACCACCGCGTTCACGACCGCCACTGCCACGCCAAACTGAGCCAGAATTTGGCGCGGCTTATTTGCTCCGGTGAGGTTGGACAAAAATGTCATTGTCATAACAAAATCTTATGCCTCAAACTAGTTTCTTTTTTTTGGTAACTGTTGTAACATTTGTCATACCAAACATAAGTTCTATGGCAATGACATTTTTGTCCAACCTCATCGGAGCAAATGAGCCACGCCAAACGCAAAAAGAGACAGAGGCTTCGTTTGGAGCGGTGTTTTTGCTCAGGTGAGTTTGGACAAAAATGCCACCGTCATAGAATGTATGTTTGGCATTACAATGGTTATGACCTCCACCAATAAAAAAAATACTAGTTTTGAGCAATAAAGTGGATGAAATTCCTTAGGTGAGGTCAAACGGTTCATAATCACCGCGTTCACGACCGCCACCGCCGCGCCAAACAGAGCCAGAGGCATACCTGCATGGGGATTAATATCCAGAACACTTGGGGTCCTTCCATCCTCAGTCGCAGCCCCTTCATACTGAATTATGAAACATTTAACACTTATTAGAGAAATAGTCTGCTACATTTATACTCCTCCATAATTTATTGCTCATCATAATTGCGCTCAGTTTTGTCTCCTTCTCCCTTTACATATGGGCCCTTCTTGATTCGATGCGGTTTGATTGTACTTATCACCATGAAATAAATTAGATGCGGAGGAGGGGAATAAGAAGACCTGAAAGGCGGAAGTTCCTGCGCCGAAAACGAAGGTTGATGGGAAGTCATGGCGGGTGAAAACGTTGCAGAGAGCCGCCGGCGTTAAGATTAGCAGATTCAAGAGCACTTGGAGCGGTATTGAGGAGATGGTGGTCGGAGTCTTCTTCATCCCGAGACTCCCGAGAGGGCTTATTGATCTCCGGCGATGTAAAACAGACGATTATTCTCGGAGTAGTTATAAACCTCGGGGTTCCTTCGAGAAGGGATTCGGACTTTCGGACTTCGGAGCATAACGTGACAATAGTAATTTTGGAAACTTGGTGCCCACTTGGGCACGTGACGTTTGCGGTGACCATAAAACTTGACCGTGAAGGCCAAGTCAAATTTTTAGTACTTTAATAATTTGTTATAACACCAGTTTTGGCTATCCGCACACCAATTTCCTAAAAATACACGCACCAGGCGTAATGTCGCTCTGATCATAACTAAAGCGAATTTTTGTAAATACGCATTGTACATGCATTTTTAGGAAAAGTGCCAACACGAAAGTTATATATCTCGACAAGGTCTACAATTTTCGTGTTAAACATTTTTCCTAAAAATGCATGTACAAAGATCAAAAGGCGCGTAATAACTCGCAGAAATTGGTGTGTGAATAGATAAAACTGGTGTGCTCATAACAATTGCCTTATTTTATTAATATATATATAGAATTAAACGCTATGAATAATTTGCGTAAATAATTTGCGTTGCATGAGCCGGCAAATTTCATGGCGACGCGTGGCTCTTGGGGAGAGGGGGGGGGGGGGGGGGGGCATGTTTGACATTGCAGGTTGCTTCGAGAGTTTTAATTATTATTTAATTTTCGCATTATTATATTAATTAATATTATTTGCATTTATTGATTTATTAAAACAATGTCGGCATTTGGTTCCTCTCGCTTTCTCCACTGTCCCTCTTTCAACTTTTTTCAAGGCCTCTCCAGATTTGGAGATGGACCGTCTGGATCTTGACATGTGAAATTAGGAAATATAATTATCGCGCATCTTGTGAACGTCGGTTGATATCTAAGCGAACATTTTCGAGCGATGTACGTCTTTTTCCTAATTCTGCCAGTCCGAGAGGTTCCGAAAATCAAGTGAAGGTTGGAGAATAAACAAGTGAGACTTTTTGAAGTTATCATTTATATCTTCATCATAAGTCTTCTAGCTTCTGAGCTTAGAGTTTTCACAAAGGCTGACACGGATATTAGCATAACGGTTATATAGGATAGCAAGTAGTTTAATTCGCTTGTCACGCTTTTATGTGTGTCTGACAAGTAGTTTAATTCGCTTGTCATGCTTTTATGCGTGAAACTGCTCGCTTTGCGAGTAAATATAGTATCCTGGCAAGCATAGTTGCCCGTTTGACGAGCAAAAATTATGAGCGTTGAACAAATTTACTCGCCCATGGAGCAAATTTAAGTTTTAAGAACCCCCAATTTCATCTCTGGATTGTATGTGTATGCATTTGCAGTCGTATTCCCACTTCTTTCATTTAATTTAAATCACTATCCCCTGACTTTTGTGACATATCTGTAAGAGCTGAGTAAATGTTGTGCACCACACAATGGATGACTGTGTACTTCTGCAAATTTTTCAACAACTAAGTTTTTACCTTCTTTGTCGGCATTAAATCCTATGACTACGTACAATTGGTTATTGTATCCAAACGTTAAGAATTTAACTTCAGAATCCAAAAGCTCTGGGTTTTCTTTTTACCTGGAACAAGAAAATTATCTTTCCTTTTGAATCTTCGCACCCGACCAACATATTATATTCTCATTTCGAACAATAAAACCCACTTACAAGCATAAATGCAATACATTAATTAATACATTTTTCTCTTTGGTTTGAACTACTTCGAAAGAGAACGGTTGGCTTATTGGAATATCCAGAATATTATAAGACCATTAAAAAAATATTTTGCATGAAATCTTTTCACTGGGAGAACAAGTTTGATATCCAGCGGAGCATAAATGATCTCCCAAAAGATAAAAAATGGTCGCCCAAAATATCACAAATTCACTCGCATGGATCTCACTTTTGACACCCCGGCGAAAAAAAATGCTTGCTTGGATATCACTTTTTGATATGCACCAATATATTTATAAGCACTCCTGGGGTGCGTGTAGAAAATGCTCCACTAAGGAGAAGTGGGGTTAGTGAGGTCAAAAGTCCAACCCATGATTATGGCAGCGGAAGAATCCGCCGAGCACAATTTATGCTCTACCGGCGCCATGCACAGTCAAGACCGCACCTCACTATTGGGGTGCGGATAGCCCCACCCCCCATAATGGGGGGTGCGATCAAAATGCACCCCCATGGGGGTAGCGGCCAAGCCAAGCCGCACCCTATGTGGGTGCGGCCATATAAGGGTGCGGCCAAGCCGCACCCCCATTGGGGTGCAGCCAGGCTTATAGGGGCGCTGCCAAATCGCACCCCTTGGGGGTGCCCCCCCGCCCCCCCCCCCCCCCCCCCCCCCCCCCCCCCCCCCCCCCCCCCCCCCCCCCCCCCCCCCCCCCCCCCCCCCCCCCCCCCCCCCCCCCCCCCCACCCCCCCCTTGGGTGCAGCCAAGCACCTTCCCCGCTTTACGGGGGATGCGGCCGAAACCGCACCCCCTCAACAGGTGCGGTCGGAGCCCGCTTTCCCTTTAGGGGGCGCGATTTTCTATTGCCCAAGTGCACGCCGCGCGTCGAACACCTCCGTGTTTGTTGCGCGCTCAGAACGTTTCCCCGCGCGCTCAGAATGTTTTCACATTCCCGACACGCGCGTAGTTAACATTTACTAATTTCTCATATTACAGGTCTCGTTTGTCGCCTTCATCACCTTCAACGAAGCTGCCCGAACTGCCCGAAGGGCGAGACAGTCATTTACGAAAATGGCGATTTGTGTGCTCCAAACCGGCGAACGTGATTCGCCCATCAGGTGGTTACGATGACAAAATTACCAGACTACCCCCGGCCAAAGCTATATATAAAAGGAGCTCAGGACCATCATTTCAAGACACATTGCTTTCGGCACCCGAGAGAACTTCGTTGAAGATTTTCTCTGAGTCCTCCTTCGGCGCTCGAAGATCTCCTTCGTGGACTTAGAGATTTCCTTCGCTCCGGAAGACCATCTTTGTGAGGATCTTGACCACAACCTGACGCACCAGCGCTGCCTTTTGTCCCAGGCCCGCACATGGGTCGCAGCCCATGCCACCCCAACCCCTCTTCGCGCCCCTTCGGCCACGGTGGGTTGTTGAAGACCGCAGCCTCCCTTTGACGAGAAGTGATCCAGTTAAACGCCTCTACGTGGACTTCCCAGGATGTCACCCATCCCAAAATTGCTCCCATCTGAGCACGCTTAACTATAGAGTTCTTTCACTTCTCATCACCAATTGAGCTGCAGCCTCCCTTTGACGAAAGGCAGCGCTGGTGCGCCAGACTGTGGTCAGGGTCCTCACAATCTTCCTAAGTGATTCGGAATCCTTCGAATCCCGAAAGACGACTCAGTGCTCTTACTTTTGTTCTCACTATCATTCTCAGAAGAAGAAGTACTTAGTTTTCCGAGAGGTGGTCTGTCACCCTCGGAGTTCTTTCTTTCACTCTCTCTCTCTATCATTGTAACGAGCAACAACCTGTCATGCTTGAGTTCTTAATTTCTAATTGTAACCCCCATCAGATAGTGGAAGTTGGCCGGCACAGCGCCGGCCGCGTGGTTTTTCACCCATTTCGGGTTTTCATGTTAAAAGTCTTCGTGTCACTTACTAATTCACTCATTGACTGTTTGCACGCTCGATTCGCTTTCGAGCTAAGGTGGTTCAGTTCGACATGTCTACCCGAGCACCCGAGCGACCCACAACACTTCTGAAATACACCGACAAACACTTTTTCTTTCTCCTGTGAAACATTTGAATTTATCTAGTATGAGTATTTATGAGGCAAACTTTCTTGCGGTAGTTGCAGTATGTATGATTAGAAGATAGCTGCGGTAGGAAACATTGAGAGGTATCTGCGTTATGTGAGAGTGGAAGATAGTTGTGGTAGGTAGCATTGAGAGGTAGCTGCGGTATGTGGGAGTTTGAAAATGTGGCTTGACTTTTTTCCACTTAGGAAGAGAAATGGTCAAAAGTAGCAACTCAGAACTATTGTTTATCATTCAAAATAGCATATTTTCACTTTTATGTGGAAGATAGTTATGGTGGTAGGCATTCAGAGGCAGTTGCGATATGTAGGAGGTTTAAAAACGACTTTACTTTCTCCAATTAGGAAGAAAAATGCTCAACATAATCAACACAAAACTATTGTTCAACATTCAAAATAATATATTTTCACTTGTAACTTATAAGTAACCTCAAAATACTTGTTTCCCTATGAAAATTTATTTTATCACCAAAATATATTGCAATAGCATTTCTACAATATCTTATTATATCAATTTAATCGAACAATACGTAAGAATAAGTTTATCTAACAACATAATAGCAGTGGTTTTACGTAGTCTCTCTCAATATGTAGGCCATAGTTTTGACTATATGCAGATCACAGTTTTTTTAGAAGAGCGATGTTAAACCAGGCCGATTTAAGTTATATGTAGACCACAGTTTTTTAAAAAAAAGATATCATTTTTTCTTTTAAAAGTTCAGGAAAAATGATTCGAGTAGTTTAATACTTCATGTATTATGTGTTTTTTCCTTCAATGCAACCATGTCCCTAAGGAGTTTACTCGATTGTCCGAGTCCGATCTGTTTTAAAATTACAACTGGCATAAAGCTATTCATGGGTATTTGATACGGCGATGGCGACGGCGGCAATGGCGACGATCGCGACGTCGTCGACGATGACGGCGATGGCAGCGATATGGCGGCGATGGCGGCGATGGGGCCATGGTTATACTTCAGGTAGTTACGTCGCTAGTGGAGGTTCTTTGGATACTCCATCAATAGCTCTCTCAAATTTACTGACGAAACAGTGACATTCAACGTAACCTCACACGCATGATATTTTACTTACTTATTTTATGAATGTTATTTTGCTTCGTGATTTATTTAGGAAAATGTTAATTTGTTTTTTTAATATGGTATGTAAATATGAAGTTTGACATATATGAATAATTTTTTGGCCTGCATATATCCGTGAGTCCGTGACTTGCATATAGCCAAAATCGGTCTGCATTTAACATCGCTTAATATTATTCTAAGAAGAAATACTTGGGTTGCATATATGACCCTCCTAAATAACCATCAATACAAGCCGTTCATCAAAGGCTGGAAAATCAAGGAGATATTGTGTTTAGTTCATTTCTCGCGATATGTCTGGCTTCTCCAAAAATACAACCATGAAGCCCCTCCCTCTCGCCCCCTCCGCTTCTCGCGACAAAGGCCATTCCTCCCGCAATCCTCGCAATCTTGATCTCCCCGGCCCTATCGACCCGACGACTAAGTATTGCCTCCCGTGACCTTCTCTTCGAGCTGACTATCCCACCCGACCTCGCGACTCCATCGCAACATTCAACAACTCGCAGAAGAAAGTTCGGGTGAAAAAGGCCAACGAAAAAGAATTTGCGTTGATCTTTGCATGTATTATATGAATTATATAATAATAATTATACACATACACACACGAGTGCCCGAAACGCGGCTCCGCCCCTACGGTCAGGCGCGACAGTACCCGTCCGGCAAAGGCGGGCGATGCTGTCGGGCGGACTTCGGCCGCATCCAAGCGGGCTTCGCCCGTGCTCGATGCACCTGCGTGTTGCGCCCGCAACATATACATATGAGCACTCGAAATGACCGTAAAAAAATATACATTAATATTAAATATTTATTTTGTAAAAAAAAAAAAACGTATATACTTAAAAATATTATTTTTTTCCTTCTATTTCTCTCACCGCCGCACTCTCTCCCCCTCTCTCATCTCTTTCTCTCTCTCTCCCACTTTCTCGGGAAGTTTTTTTTATTTTTTATTTTAAAGATGTTTCGGATAAAACACGAGAAAGATCCAACGGTGAAAAATGAAAACACGGTAAGAGCATGGAGAATGCTATATTCACTTATATAATAAAGATATATATATATTACAAGCCCGAATCAAGAGTTATGATCGTTTAAAGTCATGATGTCGCGAGATAAAGAACAAAGTGTTGGCGAGCTCTAGAGAGCAAGGATTCGCGAGAACAGCATGTGAGGTCTCGCGGGTAATGGTAACGAGGTCGCGTCGGCGAGGTTGTGCGGGTGAGATCGCACGAGCGAGTTCGTGCGGACGAGGGCGCACGACTGATGTCGCACTGGTTAGGTCTTATTGGTGTGAGTGTTGTGGTTTTGTTTCGGTCTCACATTCAAGTTCATTTTCATCGCCATCGTCAAATAATATCTTTTGGCCACCTTAAATATTTTAAGAACATTTGAAAAATATCTTAAAATACGTTGAAAAATATTTTAAGAACATTTTAAAAATATCTTTTGGTCACATTAAATATTTTAAGCACACAAGAGGTTACAAATAATTTGATCACATCCTCCTCTCCTATTACCACTCATTTGAGGATACTTGATAATATATGTTGAAATAATTAAAGAACCCAGCCGAGTAATATCCTCCTTTATACAATAACAATTGGTTTTTATTTATAGGTTCTGTTGCGGGTCGTTCAACGCTCTTCTGGGCTGGTCGAGCTGAACCGCCTTAGCTTGAGAGTGAGACGAACGCGCAAACAGTCAAAAGTGAGAACCAACAGCAAACAGCGAGATTTTTACGTGGAAAACCCGGAAAGGGAAAAAACCACGGGGCCTAGCCCAGTTCTGAATGATCCACTAGTGTGGTGAGTTACAGAGAGTTGTTTTTCGAGGGTAACAGGCCACCGCTCGTTACAAATATTTTGTTTAGTCCTTCAAGTCCTCGGGAGCCGAACGTGGTGAAACGTGCTCGGAGATAGTCTTGAGTAGAGCGGTGCGGAGCAGCCTGGAGCGGAGCGCTGCTGTACAACCCTTATTCTCCGAGGGTAGGACCCACTCAAGGCCACGTAGGCAGGTCAAAGTCAAAGAGGCAAGACAAATCAGCCAGCAGGAGCAAAAGAAGGTTGGCGAGTATTGGCTAAATACTCGCCAGAAGGGCAACTATGGTCGAAGATACGTACCGAGTATCCCGTATGTCGCCCCAAAGTGTCCGGCAACCACAGAAGACCTGAGCGAGCAGCAGCAGATACTCGCCAGATGGGCGACTATGGTCGAAGATGCTCGCCGAGTATCCCATATGTCGCCAGGTCAGGGCTGGGCTATAAACCCCCCCCCCCCCCCCTACCCCTTGGTTGCCTATAAATAGGACCCCAGGGGTACTTGGATTGGCACCTGTGCTTGAGCTTCTGGAACCCCATTTCCGAATTCTTGAGCCCGTCACCCCTGCTTGCTAGCCAAGTCGGTGCCTTCCTCGTACCTTGCTCGGCCATTCTTTGGTCTTGGAGGGGAAGTCTCTTCGGAGCTTCTGGGTACGTGGTGGGACCTCCCTGCCGCAGCACCTGGGGTCCTGTTTGTTGCTCTTCTAGCTTCTTCGTCGTTGCCAGCCAAGCCATCTCGTCGGGCTGCTGGGCGAGTAGCCTCCGGCTGCATCGGTCCGAATCTTGAGGTCAGGATTTTCCTGGCGTCAACACTTTGGTGCGGTGAGCGTGGATTTTAGTCGTTGGAAGAAAGTTCGGCAAGAAGGCGAGATGGTCGTAGGTGGCGACCATGAGGAGGAGGTCGGCAACTCGACGGGAACTGGCAGGTTCGTGACACTGGAGGTTTTCGAAGCCTTCGCGCAGCGCATGGAGGGAGCCATGCGAGCAGCGCTTCAGCCGCGCGCCGAGGTCACTGCGACCTAGCCGCATCGCCCAGTTCCGTCTGAGGAAAGGAGTCCCCCTCGGCGAGCAGGAAAGGAGCACATGGAAGACGAAGCCGAGCGACCAAGGAGGTCGCAATTCTACCAGCCAACCTCGCAAGGTATTCGCTTCCGCGAGCCGTGCGAGCAGGGGAGATACCCGGATACTCGCCCATATGGCGAGTATGGTAGTGATACTCGCCAAATGGAGGATCGTCGCCGGGCAGGAGGGAGGAGCCCCTTCTGCGAGGAGATTCTCGCCGCGCCAGTGCCAGAGGGGTTCAGGGACCCTGCCTTGAACTATTATTCCGGGAAGGAGGACCCCGTCAGGCACATCCAATGGTTCGAGGATATTGTCTCTATCCGAACCATGTCGGACGCCTTCAAGTGCAGGTTGTTTGCCATTACCTTCCGCGCAAAGGCCTGGGACTGGTTCCATCAGTTGCCCGCAGGCTCAATCTACTGCTTCGAAGACCTGTGTCGTGGGCTGACGACCCGGTTCGACACGGCGAGGAAGCTGAAGAAGGAGGCAACGGCCCTGTTCTACCTCGTGCAAAAGCCAGATGAGGCACTGGGCCCTTATATCGAGCGCTTCCAGGAGGAGGTTCTGCAAATCCAGGAGGTGGATAGCAACATCCTGTTGCTGGCCCTGACATTCGGCATCAGTCAAGGCCTCTTCAAGTTGGAGCTCAGCGAGAACCCTCCCTACTCCTACGACAACCTCATTCAGAGGGCCAACAAGTTTGTCCGGGGAGAGGCCTCCAACCCTGACTTCTTGGCAAGGTTGGCGCAGGTAACCAGAGGCGACCGTGGTGAGAGGGATGAGATCCCTGGAAAAAGGAAGAGGGAGGAGCCCCGAAGGGAGGACAGGAAGTGGCCGGAGCGGCAAGAAGAGAAGAGGAAGGAGGAGCTCAGGAGGAAGGAAACCGGGAGAATCGCGGAGAGAAGACCCATCGAGTCCCCTGAGCGTCAGGAGGAGGGAAGACGCTACCAGGTCCCCGTCCATCGGCCACCTTGGAAGCCGGCTGGAGGGCACCAGCGTCAAGATCAAAGGGGGAGATCCCCAGAAAGAAGACCCTTTCGCCAACCAGAGAGGCGTCAGAAGAGGAGGAGGGATGAAGCAATGGCGGTAGCCGGGCGAGGCCGCCGTCAAGGAAGGAAGAAGCCGAAGCCTAGGAGGCGTCAAGCAGAAGAGGTCCCTCTCTACTGCGACTTCCACCAGGTGGGGGGACATGCCATGGCTGCCTGCCCAGACTTTTGGGAAGCCCGGAGGAGGCTGGCAGTAGGAGAGGCTGGAGGAGAGCAGCGGAGGATAGAGGCCCCTGCCGAGCTTCAGGCAGGGCAGGCTGCCGTCGTTCGAAGGAGGAACGAGGATCGGGTCGACCAGGGAGGTCGGGGAGACCTGGGCCAGGGAGGTCGAGTTGGAGTAATCCATGGGGGAGCAGGGCTGGAAGCTTCCCGCAAGGGAAGCCTCCATCAGATCTACCGCAGGAGTGTCGCCTCGACCTCACAAGCACCGCCCCCGATGGAGGAGATTACCTTTTCCGAGGAGGACATGCTAGGGAATGATAATCCCTTCCATGATGCCCTCGTGATTCAAGCCGCAGTGGAGGACTTCACCGTTGATCGTATTCTGATCGATAATGGTAGCTCTGTAAACGTCATCTTCAAGGGGACGTTTGACGGACTGGGAGTCGAAGCTGCCAGGGTTCGGGCACCTGATGGTCCCCTCTTCGGCTTCTCCGGAGAGAAGAAGGAAGTGGAAGGAGGAGCTGACCTCCTTGTAACGCTCGGTGGCACCTCCATCAGCTGTCGATTCATCATCGTCGACGCCCCGGGCTGTTACAGAGCCATCTTTGGGAGGCCGCTTCTCAACGCCTTCAAAGCCGTCCCATCCTCCTACCATCAGTGCTTGAAGTACTGTAAGGGAGACGTCCAGGTGAGGATCAGGAGCGATCCAAGAGCCGCGAGGGAGTGCTATCTTAGCGCCGTCAGTACCATCAGCTGGATGGCTGACGCGGAAGAGTTCGGAAGAGTGCTGGAGAGCCCGGCCAGGCTGGAAGTGGCTGAAGAGGTCGAGGAGATCAAGGTACTCTCCGCAGCAGGAGTGTCGGGGCTGCTAAAGATTGGCGGGTCACTGAAGACCGAAGAGAAGATCAAGATGGCGGCGTGTCTACAGAAGAACGTCGACATCTTTGCTTGGAGTGCAGCCGAGATGCCAGGAGTCGACCCTGAGGTGGCGTGTCATCGCCTCAACCTGGATCCCGCTGTCCAGCCCGTCCGCCAGAAGAAAAGGAAGACCGCCACCATCCTCGCCAAGCCAATAAGGGAGGAGGTTAAAAAACTGCTCGATGCAGGGTTTGTGTCAGAGATCCAGTATCCAGGCTGGGTCTCCAATGTTGTAATGGTGGCAAAGGCGGGGGGAAGCTGGAGAATGTGTGTGGATTTTTCCTTAATGAATAAAAGCTGCCCGAAGGATTGTTATCCCTTGCCTCGAATCGACGGGCTGGTTGATTCGGCCGTCGGTTTTTCTGTGATGAGTTTCCTTGATGCGTTTTCAGGATATCACCAGATCCGGATGCATCCCCCCGATTGCCGCGATGTCTCCTTCATCACCGACGATGGCTGCTATAGCTACAAGATGATGCCCTTCGGTTTGAAGAACGCGGGAGCCACCTATCAGCGGATGATGGACCACATTTTCAAGGAGCAAAAGGGGAGGAACCTGGAAGTATATGTGGACGACCTCTTGATCAAAAGCAAGAGTGTCTGGGAACACATAGCCGATCTGGTCGAGACCTTCGCAACGCTAAGAAGATTCAAGATGAGACTCAATCCGACGAAGTGCGTCTTCGGAACGGGCAGGGAGAAGTTCCTGGGACATCTTCTTACTCCATGGGGAGTGGAGCCAAACCCCGACAAGGTTAGGGCGATCCTGGAGATGCCATCCCCAAAAACGATAAAGGAAGTCCAAAGGTTGACAGGCAGGCTAGCGAGTCTTAGCCGCTTCCTATCAAAGGCCGGAGAGAAGTGCTCTCCATTCTTCAAAACGCTCCGCAAAACAGAAAGCTTCGAGTGGACCGAAGACTGTGAGATGGCATTCGGAAGGCTGAAGGAGCAGTTGACCCAGACACCTCTCCTTCAGAGCCCGAAGGAAGGCGAGGACCTGCTCATCTACCTCGGAGTAGGAGCGGAAGCAGTTAGCTCCATCTTGGTCCGTGAAGAAGGGAAGAGGCAGCTACCTATCTACTACGTCAGCCGAGTGCTAAAGAAGGCGGAGCTGAAGTACCCAATTCTGGAAAAGCTTGCCTTCGCCTTGGTGGTGTCGGCACGGAAGCTCCGGCCTTACTTTCAGGCTCACTCCATCCGAGTGGTAACTGATCACCCTCTCCGCAGTGTCTTAGAGGGAGTGGAACATTCAGGGAGGTTGGCGAAATGGTCGGTAGAACTCAGCGAGTTCGACATTTCCTTCTCTCCCCGAGTGGCGATCAAGGCCCAGGCAGTAGCAGACTTTCTGGCTGACTTCTCGGTGGAAGCGGAGCCAGGAGAAGAGGTGTTCTATCCGATTCCTTGGAAGATGTTTGTTGATGGAGCTTCGGGCAAAAGTTCTGTGGGGGTGGGCATCGTGCTCGTCAGCCCACAGGGAACAAGGATCGAGCAAGCCATCGAGATCCTCTTCCCCGTCACAAACAACCAGGCAGAGTACGAGGCCATAGTGGCAGGCTTGCGCCTTGCCAAGGAGCTAGGGATCCGAGATGTCCGGGCTTTCACGGACTCAATGGTGGTCGCCTCGCAGATTCGAGGCGAGTTTGAGGTGCGCGACACCATCTTGCAGAGGTACCTGGTCAAAGTAAAAGGGCTGATGGGAGGCTTCCAATCCTTCTTCGTCGAGCATGTGCCAAGGGAGGAGAACTCGGCAGCATATCGCCTCGCCAAGTACGGACCAAAGGCCGGAGGAACTATCACCGAGCTGTTCCGCCCGTCCATTGAAGAGGGAGAGATGATGGAGATCGAGCGACGCCCCTCATGGATGGACCCTCTTGTGGCATTCCTGGCCAGTGGTCAGCTCCCAGCAGACGCAGGGGATCAGAGAAGATTTCGGTACAAGGCGGCATACTACCTCTTGCAAGATGGGGAGCTGTACCGCAAGACCATCTCGGGCCCCCTGGCCAGGTGTGTTTCCGAAGACCAAGTACCCCGAGTGTTGGAGGAGATCCATTCGGGAGAGTGTGGAAGTCATTCTGGGACTCGCACTTTGGAGCAGAGGGTCTTGAGGCATGGTTACTTCTGGCCTACTATCCGGAAGGATGCTGAGATCTTCTCGAAGAAGTGCCAGAAGTGCCAGCTCTTCGCCCCCCTTCAGTTGCAGCCGGCCCAGCAGCTCCGATCGATCATCTCCCCATGGCCGTTCGCCATCTGGGGGATGGACTTGATCGGCCCTTTCCCTCAAGCCAGTGGACAACGAAAGTTCATTCTCGTCATGATCGACTACTTCTCCAAGTGGATCGAGGCCAAAGCCCTGGCCAAGACCACCTCTCAAGTCGTGAAGAACTTCATTTGGGGAGAGATCGTCTGCAGATTCGGGATCCCTCTCGCCATCATCACCGACAATGGTCCCCAGTTCGCCAACTTAGAACTGGAAGACTTTTGCAGGCAGCTAGGAACCGACCTTCGGTTCGCCTCCGTACATAGATCACCCAAGGAGCAATGGCCAAGTGGAGGCCGCCAACAAATTGATCATCAACCTACTAAAGAAGAAGGTGGAGAACCTAAGAGGTAACTGGGCGGACCAGCTCCCCTCGGTCCTGTGGGCTCTGAGGACCACTCCCAGCTCAGCCACAGGGGAAACGCCGTTCAAACTCTCTCACGGGTCGGAAGCTCTCATTCCAGTAGAGTTCGAAGTCAGAAGCCCACGGGTGATAGCTGCGGAGGTCGGAAGCGAAGAATGGCGACTAGAGAATGAAGAGGTTCAAAAGTTATCTCTCGACTACATCGAGGAACTCCGAGATTTAGCTTCAGCCAGGCAAGAGGAGATCAAGCGCCGGATGGCAAAGCATTTTGACAAAAATGTTCGCCTCAAACAATTCCAAGCAGGTGATCTAGTCCTGAAAAAGGTGGACGCAGCAGGAAGGTCTGCGGCCGTCGGGAAGCTCAACCCGAACTGGGAAGGACCTTTCATCATCCAGGAAGCACTCCTAACAGGAGGATACCACTTGCAGAACGAGGAAGGCGAGCTGCTAGGGAGCACCTGGAGCGGCGATGACCTGAAAAGGTTTTATCCCTGAGGGGGAACATGTATACCCCATCCTTGTAAATGCATTTCTTTGAATAAAATCCACACCTCCCTGAAACATGGGAGGAGGCAGCTTCTTTAGCATCAACAAAGTTTCATAATAAAGAAGTCAGGTGAAGTCAATCTCCGCGCTAGGTTGGAAAAGGAGCCTCCGACTTAACCCTCGTAAAAACTCAGAACGGATGATGGGACAGTGCCTCGGGTGTGCGTTCCCTTAAGACCAAGCCTCTGCAATGACGGCCGAGATCAGCTCCCCCCTTGCATGTTGGCCGCGGTTCCCACCGACTGCATTTCTCGTCCGACTGTAGAGATTACCGGGAAGAAGTCTGGACGCCGACCTTCCGATTCGGCGAATGAATGATCGATTTCACTAGCTCAGGGGACCCTTGAAAAAAGGCGTCGTGTACCCTTGAAAGCTGAAAAGCTCGCGGCAAAGCATTTCCTTTTCTAAATTACTGTGTTAGATCATATGAGTTGTTGTGCCTAAAGTGTGCTTAACTCCCTGCTAAACTCGTGGAGCAACAGGAAGCAGGTCCGATCCACATCCAGCATCCAAGTAGGAGGGAGGCCTCGGGATGTTGTATCCCCTTGGATCTCCCCGACTGCCACTCCCTGCTTGACGTCGTCCTACATCGACATTCGCCGCCGCAGGTTGGAAGACGAGCCTCCGACCTGACCCTTGTAAAAACTCAGAGCGGATGATGGGACAGTGCCTCGGATGTGCGTTCCCTTAAGACCAAGCCTCTGCAATGACGGCCGAGATCAGCTCCCCCCTTGCATGTTGGCCGCGGTTCCCACCGACTGCATTTCTCGTCCGGCTGTAGAAATTACTAGGGTAAAGTCTGGAAGCCGATACTCCGACTTGAGACGAGGAGGAGACCGACTCGATCGACCAAAAGACAAAGGCATCCAAGCATCCAAGTGATAGGATGAAGGCTCCTGGGTGTTGTGCCCCTGTGGGATCGACCCGGCGGCCTTTCCTTACTTGACGTCGGCCTTTGAAGGCAGCAAGCATCCGAGTTATAGGATGAAGGCCCTGGGAGTTGTGTCCCCGTGAGACCTGCCTGGCTGCCACTCCTTACTTGGCGTCATTCTCCGTCGACATCAGGTTTTAGAGTAGGAGGGAGGCCTCGGGATGATATTCCCCCAGGGCTCCCCGACTGCTAAACCTTACTCCTTCCTTCCCTTGAAGAGCTCCTTAGATTCTTGCTTAAAAAACCTAACGAAGCTCTTCAACTAGGTGCAAATCAAGGCCTCAAGCTGAAGTCTGCGGGTGCGAGTATGATGGTGCGAGCATGCTTGGCGAGTATGCGGGTGCGAGTATACATACTCGCCGAAATCCTAGGAGCCTAGCGAGCACTCAAACTCGCCTCGAACCTAGGAGCCTAAAGCAACATATAAAGCGAGTAAGAAACTTGTCAAAATTCCTTTTTCATTTTTACAAAAAATCTGTACATGCTGCAGGTGTACAAAAAGGTCGCCGGGCGAGCAAAAAAGGAGCCCGGGCGACTAGGCGACATCCTCGCCATCAAATATCTGCGTCTGACTCGTCGCCATCATCGTCGCCATCATCATCATCATCATCATCATCAACCTCATCATCGTCGTCCTCGGCATCGCTAAGTCGCGGCGATGATGCTCGCAGGGGGGAGGTGGACTCCTCGGCGAGTATGGCCGGGATAAGGTCTCCCACCGTCAATCCCATAGCCTCCGGCTTCAAAAGATCATCTGCCTTCAGCTGATTTAGGATGACCTCTCCTGTTGCTCGCGCGATCTCCCGGCGAATATGGGGCATGTCGTCGCCATGCATCCTGACCTGCTTGACGAACCGATGAGGGCCCGACCCCGCCGGCTGTTGCTCGGCAGGCCGAGTTTCTAGCTCGGCGATGCGGATTTGGGCGGCTTCCAAGGCCGAGCGAGTATCCTCCAGCTCCTTCTCGGCCTGGGACAGTCTCTTCGCCGATTCCAGCTCGGCAGCCTATAGAAGACAAAAAGAAAGAAGGTAAGCTTGACATCGTATAAAGAGGCGAGTATTCCAGAAAGCGCGAAAAGTCGCAAAGATGAAGTACCTCGAACCCATTGATCCTCTCCGCCATGGCGATCATTTTCGGCCCCTGCACCTTGATCGCCTCCTCGTACATCAGCAGCCGCTTCGCCGTTGAATGTGCGAGCTCGGCAGTTCGCAGGATTGAGCGCGAGGTTTGATGAGCAAGATGCTCGGCAGAGGCCTCCTGCAGCAGCTCGGCGTCAGTGCGATTATAGATCGCATGAAGCACATCGAAGGCCTCCCCCTTGTCCTCCCAGTCCTCGGACCAAACGGGGAGGTTCGAGCTCAGAGTCACCTCGTGAGCGCGATCAGACCAGGTCACCAATGGGCGACCAAAGTCGTCCTCGCCACGGGTGCCCTCGTTGAAGAAAGGATGGCTGCTCGGCTCGCCAGCCTCCGAGGGATCCGCCTTCTGTCCCAAATCCTTATGGGCAGTCTCCTTCTTCCTTCTCTTGGGCTCGGGAACCTTGCCCTTTACTATTCGCCTCTTCGAAGTCCCGACGACATCCAGATCGTCGCCTCCTGGCGACAAGTCGATTGGGGAGGAGTCCCCAACCTCGCGCGCCGAGGTTCTCGCACCCCCTTGGGCGACAGTGGTCGCCTTCGCCACGAAAGGAAGAGCATCACGCGGAAGAGCCTGCACGCCTGTAAGAAGATCGAAGATTAGTCGCCAGAACGAAGCCTTAGGGCGAGTATGTCTGATGCTCGCACGAAGGATACCTTCCCCTGGGCGAACTTCCGTAAGCTCGTCTACTCGCCTCCTCCAAAGTATCACGTCGAAGCGACAATTCCTGAAGCAGGCGAGCAGCTTCACCTGGTCCTCGGTGAGCCAGGGAACCGTGAAGACGTTCTCTGAAGGTTGAATGGGCGAGCTGGAGACGCCCGCGAAGTCGCCCTCAATGGCGACTATCCGCTCGACCCAGCGATGGTTCTTATTTGAAGTCCCCGCCAGTGTACAGACGTGACTGCACAAGAAGATGACGCCCTCGCCGGTCGCCATGATGGTGAATATTCGCCTAAAGACCGAAAGGTCGAAGACGATGTTCTGCTCCCGAAGGTAGCACAGGAACCCCATGATCATCGCCACTCCGTTGGGATTGATCTGGGCGGGCACTATCCCATAGAACACGAGTATCTTCCGAAACTCGGGCCATATGGGAAGTCGCAGGCCGACCTCGAAGTGTCGGATTGGGAAGATCATCGCCATCTGCGAGGAGGTGTTTAGTCGCTCAGACGGGCGAGGAAGCCTGGCGACATATCCTGGAGTTGCGAACTTGGAGTTGAACTCGTCCAAATCTTTCTGATTCGTGATCGGCTTCTTGAACGAGCTCTCATCGAAGTTCTTCGCATGGTTAGCTCGCCTGATGGCCGCCTCGTCGGTCATCTTGGGAAGACAGGGAAGAGAGCGAGTATCGTAGAAGGGCGAGGATTAGGAACCTGGAAGATGCTCGCTCAAGGAAGCTCGAGATCGCTAAAGGCGTATTTAAGACTCACCCACCCCCCCTATTTATAGTAGTCGGTTAGTCTGGCTTGTCGAACACGACGCCGCGAGCACGACTAGGGGTGGCGAGTATCTAAGGAAAGTCGCCCAAAGTTCAGAGCGCGCCAACCGCCGACCTTCATCTAGCGAATACCTACATCATAGAAACATGAAGAAGCTCGCCAAAATATAGGCGACATTCAAACAGATATTCGGCAAAAAGGAGATAGAAGAAAAAGCAAAACAAAAGAGGATCAAGTAAAACAAAGACAAGATTGAAGGGCGAGTATTCGATTACTCGGCAAATCTACACTGCTTCAAATAAATCGTTCAAAAGATTCAAATAATGCTCGCGAGGAGCTACAAAGCTACATGGAAGATAAAGATGAAGAAGAGCAGCAGCTAGGGTTGCGCCTGGATGTTCGCCTGGGGATCCGGGATCTGAGGTTGTCGCCCGACCCAGCCCAAGCCGCGAGCACGCTTGAAATGCTCGGAGGCCACGGACATCGCGTCCTCGCCTTGTCGCAGCTGGTCTTCGATCCTCGCCAGCCTCCCCACCGAGCCCATGCTCGCGCGCATCCCGACCAGCTCGTCATGATGCAGCTGTTGCCGATGCTCAATCCTCGCCACCCTGCGCTCCAAGTCGCTGACAGACTGGAGGCGAGCTTCAGTACCCGACAGGCGAGTATCAAACTCCTCCAGCCGGGATACTCGTACCTCCAAGTCAGTTAGGCGGCGATGAGGGTCACTAGCCGCCAAGCGCTCAACCCGCGACTCCACCTCGGTCAAGCGGCGATGAGGTTCGCAGATCGATAGCCGCTCTATCCTGGATTCCAAGTCCAAGATAGCGCGAGTAGCCTTTTCCTGGTACTCGCGAGGAGGGAGCCCAACGGCATCGATCAAAGCTCCCACCGGAGTGTGCGTGCGACCTGCGAAAAAAGGTAAAAAGGGCCAGAACTTCAGCAGAGTTCAGAAAACAGTGGCGACTATCCGAAGGCAGCGATCAAATACCTGGCCGAGGACTACGGGATCGTCGGCGAGGAGGGCTGCGAGATCGTCGGCGAGGAGAAGACCTTCCTCGGTGTGGGGAGGGAGAATGGACGCCATCTCGGCGAGTCGAGTAGTTGCCGGAATGATCCCGGTTGGAGGGCAGGTCCCCTCGACCGCGACCACCTCCTGGTCGCCCTCCACCCCTTGGAGCGAAGAAGGCCGAAGACCCTCCAGTCCCGCCCCTGCGCGAGGATTCCCCCTGGTGGGAAGAGGGAGCAGTTGAGGTAGAAGGACGTTGATCGCCTGGAGGATTCACTGAAGGCGGGAGTCCAGGAGGAGGAGGCGGCAGCGCGATCACAGGCCGCTGTGTGTTGCTCGCCGGCTCTGGTCGCGAGTTAGGTGGAGGAGGAGGCGGAGGAGGAGCGATGTTCGCCAGAGGAGCCCCATGCTCGCTCATCGGCCTCTTCTCCACAGAGGAGCTGTGGAGAATCCTTACCGCGCGACCACTCCGAGGCCCACCCTCAGGCGAGATCATCGGGGATGATCGCAGCGGTATTGCAGCCAAAGGCTCCTCCCGAGCCTCACTATTCGGCGGATCTACAGATAGTAACAAAGACGTCAGAATGTCGCCGGAAGACAGCATAGATCGAAAAAGGGCGAGCAAGGAGCTCACCTCAGGCAGGAGGAGGGTCCGGTTGGGTTTGAGTTTGGGTTTCATCCCTACTCACCTCCGGGGCGACCTCTGCCGAGAAAGGAGCAGGGGGGAGAGTAGGCGAGAGCCCTTCGAGGCCCAAATCCTCCAGCAGCTGCTGACGCTGCCCACTCAGAGGATCGGCGACGTTCTCCTTAGTCGCCTCCTTTTCTCTCTCTCTCTTCTTCTTCTTCGCCACCCTCTTCCTCTTCTTGTTCGCGAGGAAGGCGTCTACCTCGGCGTCCATGCGAGGAGGAGGAAGGGGCACGCCGATCAGATTCGCAAGGTCGGCCTTGGCCTTTTTGGCAGCCTCAGCAAAAGCTAGCGACATTGTGAGCGAGTACAGAAAGGTGGTTCCATCAGAGACCCCCCTCCTCCTTTATATAGAGTCCAGGCGTCGGACAGTCAAGATCCGAGTATCTCCCTATACTCGCCAAGGCAGAAGCTCGTCGAATAACGGTTGGATGTTTCTTTCCGAGCAACTCCGTTACTCGCAAAGAGCGGGGATTGTGTACAACCCTTATTCTCCGAGGGTAGGACCCACTCAAGGCCACGTAGGCAGGTCAAAGTCAAAGAGGCAAGACAAATCAGCCAGCAGGAGCAAAAGAAGGTTGGCGAGTATTGGCTAAATACTCGCCAGAAGGGCGACTATGGTCGAAGATACGTACCGAGTATCCCGTATGTCGCCCCAAAGTGTCCGGCAACCACAGAAGACCTGAGCGAGCAGCAGCAGATACTCGCCAGATGGGCGACTATGGTCGAAGATGCTCGCCGAGTATCCCATATGTCGCCAGGTCAGGGCTGGGCTATAAAAACCCCCCCCCCTACCCCTTGGTTGCCTATAAATAGGACCCCAGGGGTACTTGGATTGGCACCTGTGCTTGAGCTTCTGGAACCCCATTTCCGAATTCTTGAGCCCGTCACCCCTGCTTGCTAGCCAAGTCGGTGCCTTCCTCGTACCTTGCTCGGCCATTCTTTGGTCTTGGAGGGGAAGTCTCTTCGGAGCTTCTGGGTACGTGGTGGGACCTCCCTGCCGCAGCACCTGGGGTCCTGTTTGTTGCTCTTCTAGCTTCTTCGTCGTTGCCAGCCAAGCCATCTCGTCGGGCTGCTGGGCGAGTAGCCTCCGGCTGCATCGGTCCGAATCTTGAGGTCAGGATTTTCCTGGCGTCAACAGCTGCGAAGCGGCCAGGAGCGGAGCGCGGTGAAGCGGCCTGGAGCGGAGCGCTGCGGAGCAGCCTGGAGCGGAGCGCTGCGGAGCAGCCTAGAGCGGACCGCTGCGGAGCAGTTTGGGGCGGAGTGCTGCGAAGCAGCCTGGGCCCAAGCCACCGAGATCCTCCCAAGTTCTCGAAGTAAAGCTGGAGTGCTGAGGGAGATCTCTGAGGGTAGCTCGAAGGTCGATGAAGATCTTCCAAGAGACCTCGCCGGAAAACTCAAGAGCTCCACTTTTTCCCAGTGCCAAAAAGTGTCTTCTAATGGGGGCCTGACTCTCCTTTTATAGTTTCTGAGGGGGGGCGTTCTGGTAACTGCGCCATGCCGATTCTTGGACGAACGAATGAGGATGCTTGATTCGGGGTACGCGGATTGCCAACTTTGTACTTATGACGAGTTTGCACTTCGGTCATGCCGGGCAGCTTGGGCAGCCCGGGCAACCTCTCTGGTGGTGACGGCGGCCGGCGATTGCCGCCGGCGATGAATGGCAGCGTCGCGCTTTGCGGAGCGGGAGCGGAAGCGCTCTCCGCGGAGCGGGAGCGGAAGCGCTCTCTGTGGAGCGGGAGCGGGAGCGAAAGCGCTCTTCGCGGAGCGGGAGCGGAAGCGCTCTCAGCGGAGAGGGAGCGGAAGCGCTTTCTGCGGAGCGGGAGCGGAAGCGCTCTCTGCGGAGCGGGAGGGGGAGCGGGAGCGGAAGCGCTCTCTGCGGAGTGGGAGCGGGAGCGGGAGCGCTCTCGGCGGAGCGGGAGCGGAAGCGCTCTCTGCGGAGCGGATGAGCTCTCCGCGGAGCGGATGTGCTCTCGGATGCGCTCTCCGCGGAGCGGATGCGCTCTCGGATGCGCTCTCCGCGGAGCGGATGCGCTCTCGGATGCGCTCTCCGCGGAGCAGGAGCGGATGCGCTCTCCGCGGAGCGGGAGCATATGCGCTCTCCGCGGAGCGGGAGCGGGAGCAGATGCGCTCTCCGCGGAGCAGAAGCGCTCTCCGGGGAGCGGTCCGGGCGAGGCTGTGATGAGAAAAAACTTGGTCCGATTCAACCCGAACCCTTTTAGGGGAACCCTATCAATTGCCCCCCAGTTTTCGGAGGCCGCGATTTATAATCGATAGTCCGAAAATTTAGAACTCTCGTTACGAGTATGCGGGGGAGTAGGACGGGCGAGTGCGGCGTAATTTCCATTAGAACATTAATTTTGAAGAGAAAATTATTTCTAATGATTAGTTAAATATGACCTTAATTATGACACGATTATGAGGTTTAAACCGTATGCAGCCATCGCTTCGTCGGTCTAATAAAAATAATTAAGTTTCAATCCTCCTCTCTCTGCACTAGCTGGGGCCTCATAATTAGGGGTGTAAACGAGTCGAGCTCGAGTCGAGCTTGGCAAAAATCCCAAACTCGAGCTCGAGCTCGAGCTCGAGCTCGTCGAGCTCACCCTGCTTGGCTCGAGCTCGAGCTCGAGACCAGTATATTGAGCTCGAGCTCGAGCTTTCGAGCTCGCGAGCTCGAGTCGAGCTCGAGCTGCTCGCGAGCTTTTTGCTCATGAACCCATTTTTATTTTTATTTATTTATGTTTTAAAAAAAAATACCCAAAAAAAAAGCTCGCGAGCCGGCTCGCGAGCTCAAGAACAAGAGTAATCGAGCTCGAGCTCGGCTCGAAATCGAGCTCGAGCTCGTCGAGCTCGAGCTCGAGCTCAACTGGTTCGAGCTCGAGTCGAGCTTTTTTCGAGCCGGCTCATCGAGCTCACGAGCCGGCTCGACTCAACTTGCAGGGCTACTCATAATTATTCGAAACCTACATTCTCTAAAAATGGTGCTAAGCGTTTATAGATTTTAGGAAAAATCTACGGAGCTTCTGCGAGAGAGAGAGAGAGAGAGAGAGAGCTGCCCGCACTTGAGCAAGTGAACAACATCACGGCCGCGAGGGAAGAGGTAAGAGTTTGTTTTTACGGTTAATAACCGGTGATAAAAGATTTTGTGCGAACAACGCACGAACGTGCCGCGCCTCAAAGTGGCGCGGTGGAACACACACGAGCGATCCCGGAGGCTCGGAGCGCAGCTCGTGCTTGAAGGAGGATGCGGGCCCGGGGCGCCGCCACGCCCCAGGTCGGCGCTGCACCGCCGCACCGCCACACCCCGCGAGGCGGGAGTGTCACTGGCGCGGCCCTTGCGCCCCAGGAAGAAGGGCGCGGCACTGCCGCGCCCTAGGCGGGCGGGCGCGGCACTGCCGCGCCCCAGGAAGAAGGGCGTGACACTGCCGCGCCCTAGGCGGGAGGGCGCGACACTGTCGCGCCCCAGGAAGAAGGGAGCGACACTGCCGCGCCCAAGGCGGGCGGGCGCGACACTGTCGCGCCCTAGGCGGGAGGGCGCGACACTGCCGCGCCGTAGGGCAAAGGGCGCGGCACTGCCGCTCCCAAGGCGGGCGGGCGCGACACTACCGCGCCCTAGTTGAGAGGGAGCGACACTGCCGCGCCCCAGGAAGAAGGGCGCGACACTGCCGCGCCCTAGGCGGGGGCGGCACTGTCGCGACCCGCTGGGCGGGCGCGGCACTATCGCGCCCTAGGCTGGCGCGGTGCTGCCGCGCCCCGAGGGGCGGGTGCGGCACTGTCGCGCCCTAGGTGGGCACGGCAGGCGCTCGCTTGCCTGCGCGCAACAGGGGCGCAGACGCCTGTGCGTGGCTGGTGCGCGGCCCGGGCGTAGCAGCTGAGCGGCGAGCGTGCGGTACGCTCGCGCGCACGTCCATTGCGCGGGCTGCTTGGACTGTCTTGCCTTCGGGGCGACTCGAGGTCCGCCCTAGCAGGTGCGGCAAAGGGCCTTTGCTCTTATTTTTGTGCGCCCCGGAAGGGCTTGGGGTCCGCTTTTATCGAATGACATAGGAGAATCGGCGTTCGTTCTGATTGGGATCCGTAGGAGGACTTGAGGCTTGCATTTTTGGCGAAGATATTATGCTGTCTGGGAGATAGACGTCAGACAGCGTGGGAGCGTATTTCCCTGGAACGCGGGAGCAAAGTGCTCCGCAGTGTGGGAGCGAGGTGCCCTGCAATGTGGGAGCTAGATGCTCTGCAGCGTGGGAGCGAGGTGCCCTGCAACGCGGGAGCGTGATGCTCAACATCGTGGGAGCGAGGTGCCCTGCAACGTGGGAGCGTGATGCTCGACAGCATGGGAGCGAAGTGTTTTGCTTCATAGTTGAGCCGAATTCCCCAGAGCTTGGAAAGCTTATTATTCAGGGTTGACGTCGGGGTCAGCGGCTTTCACCCCAGGAGCCTTGCTTTGGAAGTTCTGCGTTGCTCCTGAGAACACCTAGCAGCTTGCACGTTGTCATGGATGACTGACCGCCATCTTATCAGAGGTCGTCGCCTTACCATTTGGAGATTTGTTGGGGAAACATGATTCCCGCCCGGTCGTGAGGGGGGCAGGCCCTCAGCGGCCGAATGGCGTAGGCTCGCTCTCGATGTGGAGGGCTGGCCACCATCTTATCGGAGGTCATCACCCTACCATTTGGAGATTCGTTGGGGAAACGTGATTTCCGCCCGGTCGTGAGGGGGGCAGGTGTTGATGCCAGGAAAATCCTAGGCTTCAAAATTCGGACCAATGTAGCCGGAGACTACTTGCCAAGCGGCTCGAAGAGATGGCTTGACTGGCAACTACGAAGAAGCTAGAAGAGCAACAAATAGGACCTCAGGTGCCACGACAGGGAGGTCCCACCACGTACCCAGAAGCTCGGAAGAGACTTCCCCTCCATAACCAAAGAATGGCCGAGCAGGGTACGAGGAAGGCACCGACTTGGCTAGTACTAGGAGTAGCGGCCAAGTGTGACGGGTGTTGAAGCCTGGAAAATTCTGGCTTCAAAATTCGGACTAAAGCAGCCGGAGACTACTTGCCAAGCGGCTCGAAGAGACGGCTTGACGGGCGACTATGAGGAAGCTAGAAGAGCAACAAACAGGACCCCAGGTGCCACGGCAGGGAGGTCTCACCACGTACCCAGAAGCTCGGAAGAGACTTCCCCTCCACAACCAAAAATGGCCGAGCAGGGTACGAGGAAGACACCGACTTGGCTAGGAACTAGGAGTAGCGGCCAAGTGTAACAGGTTCCAGAATGCAAGAGCTGGGTTTCAAGAGCTCAAGTTCAGGTGCCAATCCAAGTTCCCCGGGGGTCCTATTTATAGGGAAACCAAGGGGTAGGGGGTTTATAGTCCAGCCCCTGCCTGGCGAGTATGGGATACTCGGCGAGCATTAAGCCATAGTCGCCCATCTGGCGAGTATTGGGTGATGCTCGCACATTCCGGGCCAATACTCGCCCAGGTCTTCTACTGCTCCGGTATTCGACGAACTCCTCTCGGCTGACTTTGTCTTGGTGTCTTGAACCGTTGACTTCTGTGTTGACCTTTTGACTTTGACCTTTGCCTACGTGGCTTTTGAATGGGCCCACCCTCGGAGAATGAGGGTTGTACACAATCTCCGCTCTTTGCGAGTAAAGTAGTTGCTCGGAAAGAATCATCCAACCGTCATTCGACGATCAGGCCTTCTGGTGAGTATGGATTGATAGTCGGCATCCCGCTGGTTGACGCTCCGGCTCTATATATAGAGGGGGAGGGGTCTCTGAGGGCACGACTTTTCTGATCTCGCTCAAGATGTCGCGTAGTATTGCCGAGGAAGCTGCCGCTGATTTGGCCGAGCTCGCTAGTTTGTTGCCACCGTTGCGGAAGCCCGCTCGCGACGCCGAGCTTGAGTACTTCCTCGCCTCCAGGAAGAGGAAGAGGCTTGAAAAGAAGAAGGAGAAGAAGAACAAGAAGAAGAATAGTGCCGACGCCACCGAGAATGTCGTTGATTCTCAGGTCGGCACTACCCATCAGGTACTCGCCGACTTGGGTCTCGGTCAGTCGGGTGGCTCGCCTGCTCCTAATCCTCCTGAGTCGAGCGTCCCTCCGGAAGCGAGTACAGCTGAAACCTCGACACAAGTTCAAGCTGAATCCCCTCCTTTACAAAGTGAGAGCTACTTACTCGCCATTATTTCGGTTTGAGTCGTCGGTTTTTACTGGCGAGTTTCTGATACTTTTTATACTATCCCGCAGATCCGTCGCTCACCGATGTTCGGGAGGAACCTTTGGCCGCTATCCCTCTGCGATCGTCGCCCATGATCTCGCCCAAGACTGGGGAGGGTTCTCGTCGCGGCGGTGCGGTTCGGATCCTTCATAGCTCCCTTCTGGAGAAGAGGTCGTCGAGCGAGCATAGGACTCCCTTGACGAGTAGCGCGCCTCTACTGCCACCGTCTTCTAATCCTTCGGAGATGGAGAGTAGCTCGCAACTGCCCGTTGAGAAGCTTCCGCCACATCCTCCATTCCCTCCTCTTGCCGATATTCAGGGCGATCAGTGCCATTCGTCTTCTGCAGTTCCCTCAACCCATCTGGGGGAATCCTCGCGCCGAGGCGGGGTTGGGGGTTCTTCCGGATTCTTTGCCCCAAGGGGGGGAGGGCGACCAGTGGATGGTCGCGGCCGGGGGGAAACTCTTCGCGACAGGGAGCCCTCTGCCGGGAACCCATCCGGTCGGCGAGGTGCTGGTCATCACAGCTCTTCCCCTCATCGAGGAAGGAGTCCCCCTCCTCGGCGATCTCGCAGTCCTCCTCGCAGCTCGAGGAATGATACTCGCCGACCTGGTAACTTTAACTACTCGCTCTGCGTGAAGTTGCCTCCCCTGTACTCGTTTACTAAAGCTCCTTTTATCTTTGTCGCCCTCGCAGCTCGCGCTCAGACTCCCATGGGAGCTTTGATTGACGGAGTGGGGCTTCCTTCGCGCGAGTATCAGGAAAGGGCTACTCGCGCCATTCTGGATCTGGAGGCGAAGTTGGAGCGCCTAGCGATCAGCGACCCGCATCGTCGCTTGACAGAGGTGGAGGCTCGGGTCGAGCGCCTGACGGCTAGCGAGACTCAGCGTCGTTTGACCGAGTTGGAGGTGCGAATGTCCCGGTTGGAAGAGTTCGATACTCGCCTTGCCGTTGTGGAAGCTCGCCTTCAGTCCGTCCACGATCTGGAGCGTCGGTTCGGCAGGATGGATCACCGAGTGCAGCTGCACCAGGACGAGCTGGTCGGGATTCGTGCGAGCATGGGTTCGGCCGGTCGCCTGGCGAGAATGGAGGAACAGCTGTGGCAGGGGGAGGACGCGATGTCAGTGGCCTTCGAGCATTATCGGCGCGCTCGTCGCATGGGTTGGGTCGGGCGACAACCCCAACTCCCTGAAGCTCAGGCGAACACCCAGGATCTCCCTTAGGATCTGTTCTTTTTCTTTCTTCTTTTTTATAGTTGCTAGGTCGCCATCTGGCGAATGTCTGTGATCGAACATTTTGCTTTGTAATATTATTCGGCGAGTAGTTTAATCTCGCCCTTTAATTCTTGGTTTGTTA
This sequence comes from Dactylorhiza incarnata, assembly GCA_033032865.1. Lineage (NCBI taxonomy): Eukaryota > Viridiplantae > Streptophyta > Magnoliopsida > Asparagales > Orchidaceae > Dactylorhiza > Dactylorhiza incarnata. The sequence continues at coordinate 1,359,375 of JAWHQI010000158.1, read as the reverse complement.
TGCTGAAATGCTCTGTTTTCTTCTATCTTCTTTTTTGTCGTTTTGCGAGTAGCGGTTGCATGTCGCGCCTTTTGGCGAGTTTCTCTGGATTCTGATGTAGGTACTCGCCAGTTTGGCGCTAGTGATTTGACGTACGCACTTGGTTTTGGCGACTTCCCTCAATACTCGTCACCCCTGACTCGTGCTCACGGCGGCGTATGCTGCAAGCCAAGTTTTGTCGAGTACTATAAATAGGGGGGGTACGTATTTATTACGCTTTTGGCGATCTTTCCTTTCTTTCCAGCGAGTATTTGCCGATTGTTCCTCTCCTCGCCTCTTTGATACTCGCTTCTTCATTTTCTCTTCTTCTAAATGGTTGACTAGGCAACTATTCATCGTGCAAGCCATGCGAAGAACTTTGAGGCGACTTCCTTCAAGAAGTCGATTACTCGGCCGAGCGACCTGAAGGAGTTCTCTACCAAGTTCTTATCGCCGGGGTATGTCGCCAGGCTTCCTCGCGAGGATGAACGCCTGAACTCCTTCTCGACGACCGAGTTGATCTTCCCCATTTGCCATTTCGAAGTCGGCCTACGACTACCCTTGTGGTCGGAGGTCTGCCAGATACTCCGTTATCACGGGATAGTCCCTGCTCAAATCAACCCAAATGGAGTGGCGATGATCATGGGCTTTCTCTGCTTCTTGCGAGAACAGAAGATCGCCTTTGATCTCTCCGTCTTCCGGCGGGTATTCCATTTCGGCGCTACTGGCGAGGGCGTCGTCTTTTTGTGCAGCCATGTCTGCACGCTGGTCGGCACGGCGAACAAGAACCATCGCTGGACCGAGCGATTAGTCGTCATCAAGGGCGACTTTGGAGTCGTGCCGACTTCATCCTTCCAGCCGGCGGAGAGTGCTTTCGCCACTCCTTATTTGGAGGAGAGCAGGGAGAAGCTACTCGACAACTTTCGGGGTCGCCGTCTGGACGTCGTCTTCTGGAGGAGGCGAGTAGATGAGCTCACCGAAGTGTTCCCAGGCGAAGGTAGTCTTCTGAGCGAGTATCTGGTCATACTTGTCAATTCGTTTTCAGTCGACGTATAATGTCCTTCTCTCTGTCTTGATGCAGCTACTCGCTCCTTACCGGGCGAGCTTCTTCCTTTGGCGCCAAAGGCGGGGACTTCTGCTCCGATTGACTTGTTGCTGGGTGGCGATGAGCAGGACGTCGCCGGCGATGATGCTGGGCCCTCGAAGAAGAGGAAGGTCAATGCGAAGTCCGCCGAGCCTGCGAGGAAGAAAGAGGTCGCCAAGAGGGACCTGAAGGCGAAGGCGAACCCTTCGGAGGCTGGTGAGCCCAGCGATCATCCGCACTTCGGCGAAGGCGTTCGAGGTGAGGATGCCTATGGTCGCCCCTTGGTGTCCTGGGCGGAGCGAGCTCATGAGGTGACTTTGAGCACCAATCTTCCTGCCTGGTCGGAAGATTGGGAGGACGTCGGCGAGGCTTTTGACGTGATGTTCGCCCTCTATGGTCGCGCGAACGCCGAGTCTCTACAAGACGTATCCGCCGAGTATCTTGTGTAAGACCCCTCTCCCGGAACACACGACACGGCCGAGGGGAGTCTTATGCCCAGGACAGCCGCCTTGCGGGAGCGCCAGCACACGAGCTAGCCTCCCCCACAAGATGCCTATCCTGCCGGCCAAACCAACTGAACAGCGCCAACCCATCAATCAAGTAAAAGCAAGAAGCCATATAAGATATTCACATAAGTAAGAGTCCAAGTAAATACAAAAGAACAAGAAGCTCTGAGAGCTCCTGCAACAGTATCAGAGTATCAGACTAAATGCCCCAAGGGCTAAATCTCAAACTGTGCTCACATCTGCCACTAACGGCAACCAAGGTACCATAGTCACCAACCCTGCACACCTGACCTGTCTGGCCTCCTCCAGCATCGTGCGCCGCTGCTCCAGGGTGCGCGCCTAAAAAGAGGGACGTAGCAACCGTTAGTCATAAAGACTAAGTGACTTCACATCCACTCCCCCGGCGACTCCAAGGCACCGGGCGGAAGGAAAGGACGGAAAGCTGCAATATAAGCAATAATATACAAAACAGGTGACAGGAATGGTTGTATATACACGTCGGTTGTATAAGTACCCAAGTACTTGCAATAACCTAACTAACAGGTACAAATACATGCAAGTACTAGTAACAGAAAGAAGTAAGCAGAGTATCAATATCGTACTAGTAACAGAAAGGAGTAAGCAAGTACTAGTAATAAGAAAGCATGAGCAGAGTATCAATAAACCGAATTGAACTTAACTTATAAGGATGCTCATACAAGTCTATAAGTTAAGGATCTGAACATGAAGATAACTCATCATATAAAGGTGCCCATACAAGTTTATATGATGAGGATCCAATGCGGTGCAATGCAATGATTATGAAGGATGAATGCAATGCAATGATTATGATATGAAGACTCGCCCATGCAATGTTGCTATGTCGACATAGACCTTTAGTTCTCGCTTTTTGAGTGGTAGCTAACCGCTCAGGCATCTCCCGTCGTGGCCAGACGGAGACAGTGGAACGAGCTCCTCCACTACTAGGAGGGTATGAACACTACCAGTCCTAGGCCTCTGTACGCCTCGACGCTAAGAACACACAGCGGAGACCATGCATACTGCTCGACGCTAAGAACACACAGCGGAGCCTCCAAGGACACAGAAGGGGACTTGGGTAGGTGAGCACCAAGAGTCCAACCCAACCGGTCTAGAGTCTACTGGCGGCTTCTGTCGGTGTCACGACTAGCAAGCCCGTAGACCCGCCACAAGTAATCCTCCCCAGCGGGGTCCATTTGTATCCGTGTATCAACATACACCAGGACTTCTAATCCAAGTCCTTCTATACAAACCGTGTATCTACATACACCAACACTTCTAATCCAAGTCCTTCTAAACAATCTGTGTATCTACGTACACCGAAACTTCTAATCCAAGTCCTTCTAACCAATCTGTGTATCTACGTACACCGGGACTTCTAATCAAAGTCCTTCTAAACAATCTGTGTATCTACATACACCGGGACTTCTAATCCAAGTCCTTCTAACCAATCTGTGTATCTACGTACACCGGGACTTCAAATCCAAGTCCTTCTAACCAATCTGTGTATCTACGTACACCGGGACTTCAAATCCAAGTCCTTCTAAACAATCCGTGTATCTACATACACCGGGACTTCTAATCTAAGTCCTTCTAACCAACCTGTGTATCTACGTACACAGGGACTTCAAATCCAAGTCCTTCTAACCAATCTGTGTATCTACGTACACCGGGACTTCAAATCCAAGTCCTTCTAAACAATCTGTGTATCTACGTACACCTGGACTTCTAATCCAAGTCCTTCTAACCAATCCGTGTATCTACATACACCAGGACTTCTAATCCAAGTCCTTCTAACCAATCTGTGTATCTACGTACACTGGGACTGTAACATCCCGACTTTTATTGGGCCACTAGACCCTAGTGAGCCCAATAAAAGTAGGCCCGAGCAGTAGAAAACGACCATTTCGGGTATCGTAGCGCGCCACTACCTCATTATTATGAATAGTGACCGTACGAACCCCGAATTGACTTCCGTCAGTTCCGTTGAACTCGTATGGACAATACGAGCGCAACGGAATTCGTTGCACTTCGATCCGAGGTCGTTTGGAGAAAACGACTATTTCGGGTATCGTTGCGCGCCACTACCTCATTATTATGAATAGTGACCGTACGAACCCCGAATTGACTTCCGTCAGTTCCGTTGAACTCGTATGGACAATACGAGCGCAACAGAATTCGTTGCACTTCGATCCGAGGTCGTTTGGAGAAAACGATCATTTCGGGTATCGTAGCGCGCCGCTACCTCATTATTATGAATAGTGACCGTACGAATCCCGAATTGACTTCCGTCAGTTCCGTTGAACTCGTATGGACAATACGAGCGCAACGGAATTCGTTGCACTTCGATCCGAGGTCGTTTGGAGAAAACGACCATTTCGGGTATCGTAGCGCGCCACTACCTCATTATTATGAATAGTGACCGTACGAACCCCGAATTGACTTCCGTCAGTTCCGTTGAACTCGTATGGACAATACGAGCGCAACGGAATTCGTTGCACTTCGATCCGAGGTCGTTTGGAGAAAACGACCATTTCGGGTATCGTAGCGCGCCACTACCTCATTATTATGAATAGTGATCGTACGAACCCCGAATTGACTTCTGTCAGTTTCGTTAGGATCGTATGACCAATACAAGCACAACGGAACTCGTTGCATCTCGATACAAGGTCGTATGGAGAGTATGCCATTTTAGTCCTATGCAGATCGCCTCAGTACAACGCACGAGATATAAAGCACACGAGCCCGGCATCGGCCCCGGCAACTCTTATCGTGCCCCGGGAGCCAAGGAGGACCCCACCCTAAGTTGACTTAGTCAACCCCCCCCCCCCCCCCCCCCCCGAACTCGAAATTGCTAAAGAAAAGGGGGGGGAGAGAAAAACCCCCCAGGGGGGGGGGGGAGGCTGCCCCTATTAGGGCAAGGGGCAAGAGAGAGAAAGGAAGGGGGGGGGGGAGAAAATATCTTCCCCCCACTCACCCTCCCTTCATACACGTGGAAGGGAGGGAGAGGGGGGGGGGGGGGGGGGGAGATCTCCCCTCCTTCCTATAAAAGGAGGGGCATCCCTCTCCATTTCCCCCCCACACCACCTCCCCCTCTCTCTCAGCTCCCCTCTGCCGGCAGCCCCCAGCCACCCCCTCCTCCTCCTCCTCCTCCTCCTTGCCGGAGCAAGCCAACCCCCAAGGCCGCCGTCCCCACCTCCTCCCTCATGGCCGGCCGCCCCTCCACCCGAGCCCCTCCCCAGGTAGAACCACCTCCCCTCCTCCTTCCCACCTCCGGAGGAAGACCCTCCCTCCCCCTGTCGCCGGAGCGCCGCCGGCCGCCGCCCCGAGCCTTGCAAGGTTCGGGGAGGAGGCGGCCGAGGGAGCTCTCTCCCCCAGCGCCGACGGTGGCGCTGGGGGGGAGGGGGTCCCCCCTCGAGGATCTCGGCGCGGCACAGGGGAGGCGGCCGGGCCGCCGACGGGCACAGCCGGCGGCGCCCGTGGCCTCCCCCTCCTCCCCGCACTTCCTGTAGGAGGAAGACGCCCTCCCCCGGCGGCTCCAGGCTGTCGGGCCACCGCCGGAGTGGGCGCCGACCCCCGGCGCTCCGACCGGGGGCGGCATCAGTGGCCCTCGGCGGGAGGACGGCGGCGCAGCGGGCCTGCATGGCCCATGTAGGCCACGCCCCCCCCCCCCCCCCCCCGCCTCCCGCCCTCTGTATCTCCTTCCCCCGGCGGTGGCCGGCGGCGCCAGGCCGCCGGACCACCCCCGGAGGAGTCGCCGGCCCCCGGCGCACCAACCGGGGGCACACCCCGCACCCCTCCTGGCAGAGGCGGCGGCGGCTAGCATGCACACTGCATGCAGGCCGCCACCGCCCCCGTGCCGCTTTTGGCACTAACCCCGGCGGCGGCCGGCGGCGACCAGGCCGCCGGACCACCACCGGAGTGGTCGCCGGCCCCCGGCGCACCGACCGGGGGCGGCGCCGGCACCAGCCGACCGCTGCCCGGCGGTGGCAGCGGCCACCGTTCGGCCGAGCAGCGGGAGCCGCACGATCTCCCCCAGGAGATCGTGCGGCTCCTGTATTAGCGTTTCCCGCCCCGCCCCTTACCTCCACATGAGTTCCCCCACAGCGGATCCGCTGTGGATCCGCTGTGGGGACCCAAGGAGGGCGCCCGGTGCGGCGCCCTCTGGCTCTTCCCTGCCTCTAACCGCACCCCACCCCTCTTTTTCCTTCCTCATTTTTCTAAGGGAAAATGGGGCCTCTTCAAAAGAAACTTCCTAAATGAAAATTGTGCCCCACTCTTAGGGGCACCTCCTGTAAATTTTTGGGATTTTTAGGAGGAGTTTTACTATTTTTAAAACCCATTATAAAGTTTATTTTAGGAAATAAAATGCCCAAATGAGTTTCTAAAATTCCCCAAAAATTAGGGGCTCTAAGCATAGGTATTTTCCAAATACTATCAAAGTTGGGAGGTGTGACCTCTTGTTTTGATCCCTTAAATGCTTTTACAAGCATGAATAGACGCCCGAAAAAGGGCGAAATTCCTCAAAATAAATCGGCGCCCCTCGTCGCATATTTTAAATGCTTATCAAAATTATGCATACCAATCTAAAGAATCGACTAAGCTCGGGAAAGCAACGCAAAAAGCGGAACGACATCGCGGCGCGGTGCCGAAATTTAACCCCGCCGCGACGATAATAAAAGAACGTAGTCGTCGATCGAAGCCTCATCTCATGGGATGATTGGACTACTAACCATTTCTTCTTATGCTTTTACTGCTTTCCGTACAGTCAATTAAATCCAGTCTCGTACTGGTCCCCCGCACTTATTTCCTGTACTTTCAATTAAATCCAGTCTCGTACTGGTCCCCCGCACTTATTTCCTGTACTTTCAATTAAATCCAGTCTCGTACTGGTCCCCCGCACTTATTTCCTGTACTTTCAATTAAATCCAGTCTCGTACTGGTCCCCCGCTCCAGTCTCGTACTGGTCCCCCGCACTTATTTCCTGTACTTTCAATTAAATCCAGTCTCGTACTGGTCCCCCGCACTTATTTCCTGTACTTTCAATTAAATCCAGTCTCGCACTGGTCCCCCGCACTTACTTTCTGTACTTTCAATTAAATCCAGTCTTGCACTGGTCCTATCATTATGGCCTCTGCTTTCGGCCCACTTTTCTGTCTATTACATGGCCTTTGCTTTCGGCCTACTTTCTGCTTATCATTATGGCCTCTGCTTTCGGCCTACATTTCTGTTTAGTGTTATGGCCCCTGCTTCGGCCTAATTTACTTGTTAGTGTAGAGCTGCCGTGGCGACGAATGCGGTGCTTGTCCTCCCCTCGGCGAGGCCTTAGTTGGGGAAAACCCGGAGTTGAGTCTCTCCTCCCAGGTTGGTCCCAAACAAGGAGCCCTCATACCACTAAGCCTCCCGGTACAAGATCGTGCGACCGGTCGAGTAGAATTGCCACGTGGCCTAAGAGTTTGTTTTATATAAAATGGGTGAAGATTGATTGGAAGTGGCGGGTTGGTCACGCTCGCAGACCGTTCGTACCAGTGCGGGTGGGTTGACGACTCATGGCGACAGGGAGATGTGTGCAACGGGTTATCACCCTCCGAACATGCAGTTTTGCCTCCGCTGGTCGGCCTACAAATCGGCTCGCCGGATGTCGCTCACATCCAGTTGGTACACCAAGTTGTACAGGAGGGCCTGAATGATACGGTACGACTACATTCAGAAGTGGCAAGACTGGCCACTGTCACCGACGACCACATCGGTGAGGCCCGCGGGGTTAGCTCCCCTGTTGGAACAAAAGCGGTCTAAACTGTGTCGACACAGGGTCTTTTGTGTGCGTACGGGTTTGAATACCTGGGTGTGCGTCTGCGCGACATAGTATTGTGTGGTTACTATACGGCGCAAATACGGGCCTTAGGGCATACGACCCTATCTATATATATATGCGTCTATATATACATATTCACCTGCTACTAACCCTTTTCCTTGCTTCGGCTATTTCATTTCTGTCCTTTAGCCATCCCCCCCCCCCCCGGATAAGGATCCGGGGAGGGGAGGTATTGTTCTACTTAGCTCTATGACTAACGGTTACTTCTTATAACCAATCACAGGAAACGGGACAGCGCGAAGCCCCCACCCCGCAGGATGAGATACATGCCTTAGAGATGGCCCGATCGGACACCCCAGCCTCTCCTCCTATCTTCAGAGACGTGAGTGCGAGAGAATAAAGACTAGCCTAGGGATCCTTGTAGTTTGGACTATGTAGCCTTCGGGCAACATTTTGTAAAACGATAGGCTCCGGCCATATTTAGATGTATAATATAAGCAGTGTGCTTGTTTCCTTTATATTATCTGTTTCCGCTGTGCGATCTGATGTGATGTAATGATTCTTGTGCCTGACAAAGAGACCGCTCAGTGCTTGAGTGGGTGGGACGTCGCCACCCGGAAAGCACTAGGTGGTCCTCTTTGGGCAGTAAGATCCCCCCTCCCGGAACCCGGTTCAGTCTGGGGAGGGGGGGGGGGGTCTTACAGGGACTTCTAATCCAAGTCCTTCTAAACAATCCGTGTATCTACATACACCGGGACTTCTAATCCAAGTCCTTCTAACCAATTTGTGTATCTACGTACACCGGGACTTCAAATCCAAGTCCTTCTAAACAATCCGTGTATCTACATACACCAGGACTTCTAATCCAAGGGGCTATTTTCAACCTTGTTACATAATATACAATAAAAGACAAACCTATTTAACAGAGCATGATCCATCATCTTCCCCAAACATGAAGATCATTTCACCCCCTTTTAAAATCCCTAAATATCATTCCCCTCACTCTCCCACAACGACCATGGGTTTGCCCCAAATCAAATCCCATCTCTTCCTTTTGAAGAGAAGAAATGATCCCTAGAACCTCGCGGCGAACGATGCCCTAATTTTGAGGTTCCGGCTTGGTCTTCCTAAGGAAACTCCATTAAAGCTCACACGAGGAGCTCTCTTGAGCCTTCATCTCTCCTATTGTGATCTAAGAGGCTTGCACCAAGGGAGAGGGGAGGAAGTCACCTGATTTCCGGCTGACATTGCGGTTGTCTCCTCCGCGGCATGGCGGCAGTTGGCCCAGACTGATTAAATGGTCCTGATCCACAGAAATATCCAACATGTAATCAATCAACATTACCCAAACTAAAAAGAAAGGAAACAACAGACAACATGAAAAGTTAACAAATTAATAACTTCCCAAAGACTCCCAACCTTCACGATATCTGTTTAGGGTCAATTTGTTAGGGTCTTTTATATCGGGGTTGCATCACATAATAGCTAGAACGTTGACCACTAGGGTTGACATATACTTTTTAGGGGTCGTCTAAGGAGGAAATAAAATCTTTATTAGTCCTAACGGGACAAGCCAAACAGTGCAATTGGGCAATTACAATAACCCAAGAGGACAGTTATTGGGGAAACCCATAGCTATCAGTCCAAGAGATAAGCACAGGAATCAATTTTGTTTTTAATGCATAGTTTTAATACCACAAGGTAAAACCAACGGGTATAACAAAACCCAACAGGAACTCCTAAGCTGGGAAGCAGGACAGTCACAAGGAGAGAAAAGTAATAGCCGGCCCAACAAAGAAGGAAACAGCAGCCGATCAAGGTAAAAGCCCCAAAAAGTAAGGACAAGTTTGGCTCAAATCTTAACAGCCATTCCAACATGAAATTATAAATGCATAGCAGCAGAATGAACTTGACAGGACTAGAAATAGTCGGCCAAAACCAAAATCATCACAACTGGGCAAAATCTGGACCGCATAAGGGAAATCCAAGCCAAACAGGGCACATAAGGCAGCAAACATCTAAACCCATTATAAAACCAAATAAATCAACTTCCCCAACCTATATTCGAAAAGAAGGACAGTACTCATGTAGTTCTAAACAACAAGCAGACATCTTAATGGTAATGGTAGCAGGAATTCCCCTTATTAAGCCAAGTTCATCAAGCAGAGGACCTCCCAACACAAAATATCAGAAATCCTCAAAAGCTAACTAGGACTTACAGTGGATTTGTGACACAAGCCCCGACGAACAGAGCTAATTTCAGTCCCAGCAGCAGCGCAAGTATCACAAGCGCCTTTCCAAAAACCAGCAGTGCACGTATTGCGATACCAAAATCGAAAGGGGAGGAGAGGAGATAAGGAAGAGGAAGAAAGTTCCGTGAACCCTAACTGCAAAGATAGTCGAGACCGAGAATTAGAAGAATCGGTATCGCCAAAATCATATATATCCTCCACCGCCTCAAAGCTAATCCCGTTTAATTCCACCCAAATTGCTATCAGCACACTATCACAGCTAATAGCAAATACTATTAGGACACCGAATAGCTAATGCTATTAGCACATATATCATCACACTAAATCAGCACACCATAGAGAAGTTTCAGCAGCTCACCTTTTTGGCCACAGGACAAGCCCAACCAACATTCAGTTTACATGACATGCCCACATAGTTTCCAAAAGCTTCCTCATTTTTGTTATAAGCAAATCCTTATTACAACACCACATAACAGGAGGCAACCTTTAATAGCACACTAATTCATTCCCAATATCCGTTATTAAGACACCAATGACGGTTACCAATAATGAACATAACAACAGTCAACATATATATTCCAACCCAAACCTAGTTATTTAATATAGGAAAAGTTCATACTCCGCTAAAACATGTCGAATGCCGCAATGTATCAACGACACTCATATTCAACTGTCAAAGCGACGCCTCGTTGACGCGGATTTGTTTTTCATCATAGGGGCCTAGCGCGCACTGGGATGTTACAAATCCAATAAACGAAGAAACAATTTTGTCCCCGAAATTTAAGTTGAGGTTAGGAGGGTCTTATGTTTAAGATAGGGGAATAGGGTCTTAATGTTCCAAAAATGCTGAAAGGAAGCCACAAGAATCCCACACATACTCTTCTCGATCAACTGCTAGCCTCGTTGAGTCACCGATAACTAGCAGGGGAAATTCCCAGGAAATTTAACACCTAATTCCCTAAGCCATCGGGAGTTAGGAAGCGAAATTTCCGGGGAATTTAGGGTCTAAACACCTCCAAACCACCAAAGCTGAAGCCAACCAAAACTAACCCATCTCATTTGAAGCCGCAGTGTGGTTTAGTACAAAAATAAATAAAGAGCTCAACAGTTAAACTACTAGCGAGGCTATGAATGATTTTGAAATTTAGCCAACATTTAAACGATTGCCGAACTTGACCATCGTAATCTCCTATACCTAGGGCCGAATAACCAAGGCGTTTAACTGCCACATAGCAAATATAACACTATAAGTATGAAGCTATAAGATCCATTAGAATATAGAGCAGCCCCCAATGAACTCAAATAAAGCAGCCACTTTAAATCCATATAAAGCAGCCCCTCTAAAAAAACAGCAACACTCTAATTAAAACAGCAGCAGCCCAAAATTCAGATTATAAGCCAGCATCCCCAAATTCAACCAAGTAATAGAAGCAGCACCCAATTAGGCAGGTATAAGAAGCAGCCCAATAAATTAACAACAGCCTTAATTGGACAAGGAGAAGATAGAAGCAGTCCCCAACAAACAAACAGCAGCAGCCCCATGATACGCCTTTAGTGTATATACGCAAGTATACGTGCCGGCTCAAGTAATATAATAGTGAGTTAAGATCGTTCCCTCGGAGAAGTGAACACTCTAACGCTTATGAATATTAGTTTACTCTTTTCCTTAAATCCAAGTTAAATAATTTGATTGGTTGGATGAAACTAAATTGCAGAATATTTAAAACTAATTTTTAAAATACTAAAAGTACTTAAGTTAATTTTTATCAACTTTTAGAGAAAGGAATCTTGTATATCGCTTTCCTAGATCTGTTGTGATATTTGCTAAATATACAGATACATTATATTTGTTTTACTATCTTGCTCGATTAAAAACTAGGAATCATAATCTCTCGATCTATGAATTCCCATAACCTAGATTTTGCTAGTTATCTCTAACTTAGAAAAATGCTAGGTAAATTAAATTGCTCAAATCGCTCTTGCTAATAAGGTGATGGAATCTCTTCCTCTCTCCTTTATTATATCAAAGTTATGATGTAAACACACCGCTCCTCTCTCGAATCTTGCGGCGTAGTATAAAAGTAAAGATTTAAATTAGATATCCATGCGACTCATCTCTCGAATCACGCCGCATAACATTAAGTATTTATCTTAAATCAATTGTGATTCCTCTCTCGAATCTCACCACAAAATGTTGAAGATAAACATGATTCAAATCTTTTGCAATAAATCATAACATTGATAAAGATAGCAAACCAAGAAGTTATACGGAAAAATTATAAATTAAACATCACAACAAAAACTAGTACTCACGACATACAAGATACGAAGAATTAGTTCATGATTCTTGAAATGAAAAACCAAATTGGAAAGATCTTACAAGACATTGTTTGGAGTCTAAATATTAGCGCAGGAATTCGTCCTTTCCGTTACCAAATCCGCTCAATGTATCGTCTCTTTCTTCTTCTCCAAACCTTCTTCACTTTTTCTCTCTCTAAAAATCACCCGTATCTCCCCCCTTTTTTTTGAATCAACCAACGCCTCCTTTAATATTTCCACGCTACAGTCCAAAAAACTGAAAAGAGGCGTCCTTTCAATAAGGAACTGCAGGCCCATTTTGAGTATTTCGAGAAAACTGTACTTTTGGTTCAGCATAATTAATTTAAACCGCTATGTTACGACCAGGTTATGACCAAACTGCTGGAATCTTCTCATCATTATAATTCCTGCCTAAAGTTGTTCGTTCTTTCATGGATTTCTCGCACTCCTGCACAAATATACTGCATGTTCGCCGATAAACTGTCCACAATTACAGATATGAAGTTTATTAGTCAATTAATCGTTATCTTTCATATAATTTCTGAATATTCACTAAATTAAAGGAGTTAATAACTTCTTTATGAGAAGTTATCACACCCCCACACTTAAGTCCTTGCTAGTCCCTAGCAAGAATTAAATAAATTCTAACAAATAGATATGAAAACTTCTATTGAAACAGGGCAAGAATCATCTTTTTTACGTACACCAGCTTTAGGCTTACTTAAGGATTTCAAATTAACTAATGCAGATCTCTTAAAAGATGTTTCAACCTTTCACAATTCCGTTAGTTAGATAACAAGTGCAGCTCCCTCAATATTTCTATGTTATGTGTGTGCTTCCTTAAAATTGTTCACTCTCAAACAATTTAACTCATTAAACATGCTCATAATTGAAAAGGGTAAGAAATTGCCGAGTCTTTATTTTATACCTCCATAAGAGTTTAGTAGTTCAATTTGATAAGAAATCATAAAGGCTTACAATATGAATGACTTTGGCTTGGTGAAGATTTTATGAATGAATTTTGATAGAGAGCGGAATTTCCATAGTTAACATTCTTAATGACTCTCCATACTTTGAGGTTGATTTCTTAATCAATTTTTAGGAACATAGTAGGGATCATTCCAAGTAGGTGTACACACACTTAGGCCACATATCACTATGTCATTATACATTTTCCCCATTTCTTTATATATATATATATATATATATTTTTTTTATAAGTTTTCTTTTACTTTATGATCATAGTTGGGATCATTCTAAGTAGGTGTACACACACTTAGGCCACATATCACTATGCCTCACACACATTTTTTATTAAACCCCCAAAGTCGGAAAGTTAACTAAGAAGCAACTAGTGAAATTATTGGAAAATTGTGCTTGGACAAATGGTATCAAAATGATAAGTTCAAGCTCAAAGACTGATGGATAATCAAAAATAGTTTTGTGGTGTGATCTGATTCAAAGGTGACCCTACTCATTGTTATCAATTAACTACACACTCTATGTTTTAGCTTACAACATTGACTTAGTTCTTGCTCATCCTTCCACAATTATGTTAACCGGTTAATAAATTATTTTGTCGAGAGCAAATTCTTTAAAGAATCTAGTGCATAATTGAAATACTTAAGAGAGCTATAACCGCATCTTACTAACTTTAAATTCATTACTTGAAACCACTAGATTAATTAATCTGCCAATTAGTTTAAGACGAAGTAGCTTTAGTAAGCCGTCTGTTGGTAACAAAAATGAAGAAATTATCGAAAGGTGCCCTGAATAGAAGTTTTATAAGTGAAAATAAACGGAGGATAACTGACGTCACCCCCACACTTAATTAACTGCTAGACCCTAGCAGAGATCTCATTGAGAATGTAGTGAAATAAATAAATAAAATTAAAATCCAAAGAAAATATTAATTGAAAAGAGGACACTCCCCTGTAACTCTAGTCCGGAAGGATGCTCCATTGCATGTGTGGCAGTATTTGGTAAGGTAATCTTTTATAGCACAATAAGAACTGCATTTGGTGGAACACAAAAATAGTAAAGCAAGAAGTGTGATAATGCTAACATTAGAGAGCAGGACATTCTTATATCACACTTCATAAATCAATTACTTGGCATAAAATGAAGATAAGGCTTATGTAGATATAAGCAGAACAGTCCAAATCAATTGTCGATATAGGTAAAACAGTACAAATGAAGATAAAGCTCTTGCAAAGAAAAGCAAAACACTTATTAGACATTCACAGGAATCAATTAACCATATAAGCTATTCTTATGATTGGTACAGTCTAAATTAATTCTTGGCAATTAAAGCATAGAAATATCAGAAATTCCACCTAAGGTTAAAAACATAAGAACAACATATTATCTCATAAAGCCAAGTTATTAAATTTGTTATATTTTAAAAATGATAGCAGCATATCATCAAATAAAATTAGCAGGAAAGTCATATCAGCATATCAGCAAATAAGAGAAGCAGAATTTAAAACAAGATAATAATAGCCACATAAGAGTAGCATCATCAGAGTAGCATAAACTCCACCTAAAATAAACAACATCACAGCAGCATGAGAAGTAGCATAAGAGTCTTCAATATAACAAAATAATAATCCACCATTGTCTGATTAAAGCAATAATTAAGAAGAGCTAAGCACCAGGCATCTCGTCATCCATGTCGTGGGCTTCACTAATATCAATCCGTTCGCCATCTGTATAGAGCAAATAACCTTGCTGATCAAATCTCGATTTGTATTTGTAGACCGTCTTCACTGTATCCAAACCAGCATCCTCCATGAGTCTAGCTTGATTCCGCAGGAGATCATCACATTTTTCATTAATAAGGAGATGACTGAATCGCTGGTAACACTTCATGTATTCTCGTTCTTCTGTTGCGCTTACCATATTATCAATGATCTCCGTTAAGTCAACTGTTGCTGGTACGGTGGAAGAGGAAGGAGTACTCGCAGCGGGCTTGGGAAAGGGATCTGTATTACCAGCAAGAGGCGGTGTGCTCTCAAAAGGGTCCGAACTGTCCCTAATATTGCTGGTTATTACTACCTTAGTAATATGGTGTCCGACTTTTGTAATTAAGGTTTCTTTGTCTCCCCACATCCCGCTAACACGGCAAAGTTCAGTAATAAGAGTAGGGAACCACAATTGTAACCTATCCATAGCAAGAAGCCTCTTTTGAAGTTGATTTAAAATGATATTCTCAACATCAAAACGAATTCCCTTTAAGATACAGTAAATTAATATGACACGATCCATAGCGACACTTGTAGTGTTTTTGGTAGGGATTACGCTCGTGTTAATAAACAAAAGTCACACCTTGACTTCCCGTTTTAAACTATTCGCCTTCAAATTGGAACCTTCCGTTGAAATCCAGGCTGTGTCGACATTATTACAAATTTCCTCCGCAATGACGGATGGCGGAGTTGTGGCTTGTATGCGCTGATACTCTTCTTCATTCGGAACCATCATGCCAAAATAGCTATTAATCGCCTTACCAGAAAAATCGACTGAATGACCTCGCACATAAATTTTTCGTTCCTCAACGGCAAGCGCATTGGCATAAAACTCATATACCCAAGGCAGCACTGCTTCCTTTTGGGGGTGGCAAAATGATTCTCAACCAAAATCTTTCATTCGTGTGACATATTCCATACTCCACGCCCGTTTTTTCGATCTCAAATCCTCGTTCGAAAATGAAAGGCTTATTTTGTAAACCTTCATATCGCAGTTTGGCTTCATCATTAATAAATCGAAAATCCTTACATGGACTTGGTGCGGGTTTGCTCTTCACTTTACGCTTAGATGACATTTTCTGATGTTAATAAGAAATTGTCACTAGGAAGAACCCTAGAAATATTGTAAGGTTTTTTTTTATCTTTTCGTAAAGAAGAAGAAGAGTTGTTGCGAAATGTTACCTAATCGAAGCTGAATCGAAGCTTTAATGCCACTGTCGTGCAAAGAACATCCGAACGCGGACGCAGCCTCCTTGCAAACTAGATTCGAACTCGGACGCCGCCTCCTTGCAAAGAAATCGCCGCTGCTAGCAACCTCGCGAATCGCTCCGTCGAAAAGGGTATAGGGTTTGTGTGCGTCGCAACCGTCTCCCCATTTTTTTTTGAATCAGCCAACGCCTCCTTTAATATTTCCACGCTACAGTCCAAAAGACTGAAAAGAGGCGTCCTTTCAACAAGGAACTGCAGGCCCATTTTGAGTATTTCGAGAAAACTGTACTTTTGGTTCAGCATAATTAATTTAAACCGCTATGTTACGACCATGTTATGACCAAACTGCTGGAATCTTCCCATCATTATAATTCCTGCCTAAAGTTGTCCGTTCTTTCATGGATTTCTCGCACTCCTGCACAAATATACTGCATGTTCGCCGATAAACTGCCCACAATTACAGATACGAAGTTTATTAGTCAATTAATCGTTATCTTTCATATAATTTCTCAATATTCACTAAATTAAAGGAGTTAATAATTTATTTATGAGAAGTTATCACCCCACAAGAAAGAGAGAAAACAATAGGGCAGCCCCAGCTAAAACAACAACAGGTTTCAGTACAGCAACCCCCATAACACATTAGACAACAACAAGAAGCATAGCCCCTAGTCGAATGAACATGAAAGAATGGAACCATTCAGATATTTTTGTTCACTTATCTATAGAGCGAAGCAGCCAATGACTTGAAGCGGTTATAAAGCTCGAAACCGAAGTAAATCCACATAATCACCAAGTTTAACAATTGATAACTTTGCCAAAACTTCGGGAACTAACAAGAAAGATTCCCAGGAAATTTAGCACCAAATTCCCAAACCCGTCAGGAATTAGGAAACGAACGTTCCGGGGAATCTAGGTCTAATGTTTCCCAACCCAGCTAGAGATTACAAAATAAATTTCCAGAAAGATTAGCCCGCCAAACCACCAAAACCTTTACCTAGAGAAAAGCGCAAAGTTTACAAACCCTCCAAATTTGCTGCTACCAAAATATGCAAGATTAGCCAAGTATAAAGGCAGAACTAACCAAGTGATCCAACCATATAACCATCCTGAGCTAGCCAATCATAAACCCAGTGTATAACCAGGATAACCCAAAATAGGATGATAGCCGGAACTAGGACCACTGCTAGCACACCCCAAAATAGATGTTAACCAAAATTTGGAGAAAAACTGCTAGCATAATCCAACATAACTATTAACAGAAACTTGAAGAAAGCTGCTAGCATAATCCAACATAAATGTTAACAGGAACTTGAAGAGACCTACTAGCATATTGCTGATATTTCAAGCGTTGAATTTCATTTTATCATGGATCTAGCTATACTGCCGGTTACTGGAACAAGTAAGAACCCAAAACCGAATTCCATCCACTTATCCTTCAAATTTAACAATTTGCTAGCCTCGCAAAGTCGTCGAGAACTAGCAAGGGAAATTCCCAGGGAGCTTGGCCTCTAATTCCCCCGACTCGTCAGGAATTACAACGAAATTCCGAGGGAATTAAGATCTGGTTCCTCACACCGATAAGGATTTGCAAACAAGGCTCCATGAAACTTAGCCGCAAAACCAACCGCACCTTCTAACAAGTGTATAAATATATACTCAGAATTAAAACCAACTAGAGCTGAGCCAGGCCATAATATGTAGAAACGGAGCTATCTAAACTTTAGTCGATCAGAATTAGTCTTTTGTTTAACTAGGATCCGGCAAACTATCCGTCTTCTAATTATTGGTATGAATACCTATCCGGGACCCCGATCAAATTTCCAACAACGACAAGTGCAAAAAATAACAAGGGCAGAGTATGACAGCACATGATTTAGCCGAGACATAATCAGAAGGGCCCAAAATGAACCCAGCCAACAGCCCCACCAAAAGTAGGAGCCCATGGTTCAATAATAAGAGAGGTCCAAGATTTGCTATCAGCACACACACACTTATATATATAAAGATATGAGCCCTTTCCAAACAAAGTCCCAACTGGGTACTACACGTATTTATAATGCAATTGTATGAATTTGTCGACTTAACAAATCATGTAACAATGCCTTAGCACCACGGGTGCTACAATTTCGTATTCTTTATCTTTAATTGGACGCTTGTAAACACACCTCTTTGATCAGCAATCGATACAATTCCCACTTAACAAATTTTAAGGCGTCCCCCAAAATTTGTCATGCGGTCGTCAGATCGACCTTTGATCCTTGAGAGACACTATAACGCTACATTACAGTTTACTTCTCTGCATAGTCTTCATTTAGAGTGAAGACCTGCTCATTCTTAAGGTACTCACCTCTATTACTCTGGGAGTTAACTCACCGTAAACCAAAACATGGTGATCAATCATCCCCCTTGCTTAAGATGAATTCATTCATCAAGGAGTGCTAATTCCAATATCAACGGCTTGTAACGACTTAAATGGGAAAAACTCATTGTAGCAAGGCTAAGTGAAGCAGGCCACAAAGATTTTCGGCTCCTGGTAGAATCCCAATTGGCCCATCTTCTAGGCCAATAAACGAAGGGACAAGCCCCCGTACGTTTTTGGACTAAATTTCATCCACCGCCCATATGGTACATTCATCTCCCGTATGGGCACAAACCTTAGGGGCATATCTTCCTCGACTTGGAGTTCTTACCCTATAGAACCCCGTATCGACGCACTTATATATCAGCCATGATGTAGAAATTCAAATTTTACGGCGACAACCAAACTGCATCTCATTGTAATGAGAGCATGTACAAATAACATCCAATTACCCGGTACATAACTAGCCCGATAAACGAAGAGATAAGCCCACGTATCTCTTCGACTGAGTTTCTTCTACCACCAATATAACACATTCGTCCCACAATGAGCCTTCTCTGGATCCGAATTCTTATCATACAGTATAAAAGACATGCTTGGTTGTCTCTTACTAAGCTGATGATAGATTTCAGGCACCAATCTCATTTAGATTGCCCTAATATTTTGGGTAAGGTGATAATATTACTCCATATCTAGGATAGAAATCTCAGGGTGTGAGTCTCTAGCATCTACACTCACGTTGAACTCTTCCCTTAGTAGTTCGCGGTCACTTATGGCTTGGCCACACCATCCCTGAGATCGGTATAAGGCTAGGGTATGTCACGACATATCCTGCTAAGTCGACCAAAATGGTATCCCAGTTAGGTTGGCATCAATCTTATGTCAAACCAACTCTGACTGGTGGAATGGGAATACCAATTACTGTCTCGGAATGCTATACGTAAGGGTACGAGTTTGGCTTAGGTTGACACTTCCTATAGGAAAAAGTGGACATACTTAATGTGAATCACACATGGGCACACCACCGCTTCCACTGCATCAGTTTGTCCTCAAACTGATTTAGCTAGCAGGGGTGGCCCAGTGGTTTAATGGACTTCTTTATCTCAGGATAGTTGCAAGCTGATACCATTTGTAAGACCCCCCTCCCGGAACACACGACACAGCCGAGGGGAGTCTTATGCCCAGGACAACCGCCTTGCGGGAGCGCCAGCACATGAGCTAGCCTCCCCCACAAGACGCCTATCCTGCCGGCCAAACCAACTGAACAGCGCCAACCCATCAATCAAGTAAAAGCAAGAAGCCATATAAGATATTCACATAAGTAAGAGTTCAAGTAAATACAAAAGAACAAGAAGCTCCGAGAGCTCCTGCAACAGTATCAGAGTATCAGACTAAATGCCCCAAGGGCTACATCTCAAACTGTGCTCACATCTGCCACTAACGGCAACCAAGGTACCATAGTCACCAACCCTGCACACCTGGCCTGTCTGGCCTCCTCCAGCATCGTGCGCCGCTGCTCCAGGGTGCGCGCCTAAAAAGAGGAACGTAGCAACCGTTAGTCATAAAGACTAAGTGGCTTCACATCCGCTCCCCCGGCGACTCCAAGGCACCGGGCGGAAGGAACGGACGGAAAGCTGCAATATAAGCAATAATATACAAAACAGGTGACATGAATGGTTGTATATACACGTCGGTTGTATAAGTACCCAAGTACTTGCAATAACTTTAACTAACAGGTACAAATACATGCAAGTACTAGTAACAGAAAGAAGTAAGCAGAGTATGAATATCGTACTAGTAACAGAAAGGAGTAAGCAAGTACTAGTAATAAGAAAGCATGAGCAGAGTATCAATAAATCGAATTGAACTTAACTTATAAGGATGCCCATACAAGCTTATAAGTTAAGGATCTGAACATGAAGGTAACTCATCATATAAAGGTGCCCATACAAGTTTATATGATGAGGATCCAATGCGGTGCAATGCAATGATTATGAAGGATGAATGCAATGCAATGATTATGATATGAAGACTCACCCATGCAATGTTGCTATGTCGACATAGACCTTTAGTTCTCGCTTTTTGAGTGGTAGCTAACCGCTCAGGCATCTCCCGTCGTGGCCAGACGGAGACAGTGGAACGAGCTCCTCCACTACTAGGAGGGTATGAACACTACCAGTCCTAGGCCTCTGTACGCCTCGACGCTAAGAACACACAGCAGAGACCCTGCGTACTGCTCGACGCTAAGAACACACAGCGGAGCCTCCAAGGACACAGAAGGGGACTTGGGTGGGTGAACACCAAGAGTCCAACCCAACCGGTCTAGAGTCTACTGCCGGCTTCTGTCTGTGTCACGATTAGCAAGCCCGTAGACCCGCCACAAGTAATCCTCCCCAGCGGGGTCCTTTTGTATCCGTGTATCAACATACACCAGGACTTCTAATCCAAGTCCTTCTATACAAACCGTGTATCTACATACACCAGGACTTCTAATCTAAGTCCTTCTAAACAATCCGTGTATCTACGTACACCGGGACTTCTAATCCAACTCCTTCTAACCAATCTGTGTATCTACGTACACCGGGACTTCTAATCAAAGTCCTTATAAACAATCTGTGTATCTACATACACCGGGACTTCTAATCCAAGTCCTTCTAACCAATCTGTGTATCTACATACACCGGGACTTCAAATCCAAGTCCTTCTAACCAATCTGTGTATCTACGTACACCGGGACTTCAAATCCAAGTCCTTCTAACCAATCCGTGTATCTACGTACACCGGGACTTCTAATCCAAGTCCTTCTAACCAATCTGTGTATCTACGTACACCAGGACTTCAAATCCAAGTCCTTCTAACCAATCTGTGTATCTACGTACACCGGGACTTCAAATCCAAGTCCTTCTAAACAATCTGTGTATCTACGTACACCAGGACTTCTAATCCAAGTCCTTCTAACCAATCCGTGTATCTACATACACCAGGACTTATAATCCAAGTCCTTCTAACCAATCTGTGTATCTACGTACACCGGGACTTCTAATCCAAGCCCTTCTAAACAATCCGTGTATCTACATACACCGGGACTTCTAATCCAAGTCCTTCTAACCAATTTGTGTATCTACGTACACCGGGACTTCAAATCCAAGTCCTTCTAAACAATCCGTGTATCTACATACACCAGGACTTCTAATCCAAGGGCCTATTTTCAACCTTGTTACATAATATACAATAAAAGACAAACCTATTTAACAAAGCATGATCCATCATCTTCCCCAAACATGAAGATCATTTCACCCCCTTTTAAAATCCCTAAATATCATTCCCCTCACTCTCCCACAACGACCATGGGTTTGCCCCAAATCAAATCCCATCTCTTCCTTTTGAAGAGAAGAAATGATCCCTAGAACCTCGCGGCGAACGATGCCCTAATTTTGAGGTTCCGGCTTGGTCTTCCTAAGGAAACTCCATTAAAGCTCACACGAGGAGCTCTCTTGAGCCTTCACCTCTCCTATTGTGATCTAAGAGGCTAGCACCAAGGGAGAGGGGAGGAAGTCACCTGATTTTCGGCTGACGTTCGCGGTTGTCTCCTCCGCGGCATTGCGGCAGTTGGCCCAGACTGATTAAATGGTCCTGATCCACAGAAATATCCAACATGTAATCAATCAACATTACCCAAACTAAAAAGAAAGGAAACAGCAGACAACATGAAAAGTTAACAAATTAATAACTTCCCAAAGACTCCCAACCTTCACGATATCTGTTTAGGGTCAATTTGTTAGGGTCTTTTATATCGGGGTTGCATCACATAATAGCTAGAACGTTGACCACTAGGGTTGACGTAGACTTTTTAGGGGTCGTCTAAGGAGGAAATAAAATCTTTATTAGTCCTAACGGGACAAGCCAAACAGTGCAATTGGGCAATTACAATAACCCAAGAGGACAGTTATTGGGGAAACCCATAGCTATCAGTCCAAGAGATAAGCACAGGAATCAATTTTGTTTTTAATGCATAGTTTTAATACCACAAGGTAAAACCAACGGGTATAACAAAACCCAACAGGAACTCTTAAGTTGGGAAGCAGGACAGTCACAAGGAGAGAAAAGTAACAGCCGGCCCAACAAAGAAGGAGACAACAACCGATCAAGGTAAAAGCCCCAAAAAGTAAGGACAAGTTTGGCTCAAATCTTAACAGCCATTCCAACATGAAATTATAAATGCATAACAACACAATGAACTAGACAGGACTAGAAATAGTCAGCCAAAACCAAAATCATCACAACTGGACAAAATCTGGACCGCATAAGGGAAATCCAAGCCAAACAGGGCACATAAGGCAGCAAACATCTAAACCCATTATAAAACCAAATAAATCAACTTCCCCAACCTATATTCGAAAAGAAGGACAGTACTCATGCAGTTCTAAACAACAAGCAGACATCTAACGGTAATGGTAGCAGGAATTCCCCTTATTAAGCCAAGTTCATCAAGCAGAGGACCTCCCAACACAAAATATCAGAAATCCTCAAAAGCTAACTAGGACTTGCAGTGGATTTGTGACACAAGCCCCGACGAACAGAGCTAATTTCAGTCCCAGCAGCAGCGCAAGTATCACAAGCGCCTTTCCAAAAACCAGCAGTGCACGTATTGCGATATCAAAATCGAAAGGGGAGGGGAGGAGATAAGGAAGAGGAAGAAAGTTCCGTGAACCCTAACTGCGAAGATAGTCGAGACCGAGAATTAGAAGAGTCGGTATCGCCAAAATCATATATATCCTCCACCGCCTCAAAGCTAATCCCGTTTAATTCCACCCAAATTGCTATCAGCACACTATTACAGCTAATAGCAAATACTATTAGGACACCGAATAGCAAATGCTATTAGCACATATATCATCACACTAAATCAGCACACCAAAGAGAACTTTCAGCAGCTCACCTTTTTGGCCACAGGACAAGCCCAACCAACATTCAGTCTACATGACATGCCCACATAGTTTCCAAAAGCTTCCTCATTTTTGCTATAAGCAAATCCTTATTACAACACCACATAACGAGGAGGCAACCTTTAATAGCACACTAATTCATTCCCAATATCCGTTATTAAGACACCAATGACGGTTACCAATAATGAACATAACAACAGTCAACATATATATTCCAACCCAAACCTAGTTATTTAATATAGGAAAAGTTCATACTCCGCTAAAACATGTCGAATGCCGCAATGTATCAACGACACTCATATTCAATGGTCAAAGCGACGCCTCGTTGACGCGGATTTGTTTTTCATCATAGGGGCCTAGCGCGCACTGGGATGTTACCTCTTGCACATCAGAGCTCGCGAGCTTACCCGCGGGCTGCCGAACTTGGACATGCGGCGTCCAGGAAGATGCTCGAATATGAGCAGATGATCAAGGTGCTGGGCAAGAAGCTTATCTCTATGGGGCTGGAGGCCGCCAAGTGGAAAGATCAGGAGGTACTCGCTCATCGCCCTTTTGATTTTTTGGATAGTCGCCTTTCGTGCCGATCGAGTTTTTCCTAATAGTTGTCTTCATCTCCACAGGCCGCCGAAGTGGAAATGGCGAAGAAAGTGTCCCAACTAGAGAAGGAGTTGGAGGATACTCGGCAAACCTTGGAGGCCGCCCAAGTTCGTATCGCCGAGTTGGAAACTCGGCCTGCCGAGCAACAACCTTCGTCAGCGGGCCCCTCGAGGGTTGGCAAGCAGATTCGGATACTCAGCGATGATATGACGCACATTCGCCTGGAGATCGCGCGAGCAACCGGGAAGGTGGTTTTAAGCAGCTTGAAGTCCGATGGCCTCCTGAAACCGGAGGCAATGAATCTGACTGTTATGGATATCATCCCGGCGCTGCTAGCCGAAGAGTCCAACTCCCCTATGCGAGATCTTCCATCCTCATCCACCGATTCCGACGATGGCGACTCTGAGGACGAGGGTGATGATGGTGAAGATGTCAACGCAAACGGCGAGGATCTTGGCGATGATGATGAATAGTCGTCTGTCTCTATATGTACAACATTTTTTGTGAATGTACTTATGAAAGCAAATGAATACAATTTTTTGCTCGCCTTTTGTAGTCATTTTTTACTTTTCGTCTTTCGTGGTTATGTCGAGTAGGCTCTTAGGTTAGGGGCGAGGTTGAGTGCCCGCTAGGCGACTAAGTATAGACAAGATAGGACACTGAGGACTACGATCATACCGTGCTCGCTTAATGGATACTCGCCCATATATACTCGCATCAGCATGCTCGCATTGTCATACTCGCATCCGCACATGAAGAAGGGTCTTTGAGATATGCACTTCTGAGACTTCATCTGGTGTCCCTATACTTAATTATGATGTAGAGGTCGGTACAGTAGGGAATGATTGTCGAGGAGGTTCCAATGGAGCACCTTCCAAGGGAACACACCATCTCGAGTGTTGACGCCAGGAAAATCCTGACCTCGAGATTCAGACCGATGCAGCCGGAGGCTACTCGCCCAGCAGCCCGACGAGATGGCTTGGCTGGCAACGACGAAGAAGCTAGAAGAGCAACAAACAGGACCCCAGGTGCTGCGGCAGGGAGGTCCCACCACGTACCCAGAAGCTCCGAAGAGACTTCCCCTCCAAGACCAAAGAATGGCCGAGCAAGGTACGAGGAAGGCACCGACTTGGCTAGCAAGCAGGGGTGACGGGCTCAAGAATTCGGAAATGGGGTTCCAGAAGCTCAAGCACAGGTGCCAATCCAAGTACCCCTAGGGTCCTATTTATAGGCAACCAAGGGGTAGGGGGGTTTTTATAGCCCAGCCCTGACCTGGCGACATATGGGATACTCGGCGAGCATCTTCGACCATAGTCGCCCATCTGGCGAGTATCTGCTGCTGCTCGCTCAGGTCTTCTGTGGTTGCCGGACACTTTGGGGCGACATACGGGATACTCGGTACGTATCTTCGACCATAGTCGCCCTTCTGGCGAGTATTTAGCCAATACTCGCCAACCTTCTTTTGCTCCTGCTGGCTGATTTGTCTTGCCTCTTTGACTTTGACCTGCCTACGTGGCCTTGAGTGGGTCCTACCCTCGGAGAATAAGGGTTGTACACAATCCCCGCTCTTTGCGAGTAACGGAGTTGCTCGGAAAGAAACATCCAACCGTTATTCGACGAGCTTCTGCCTTGGCGAGTATAGGGAGATACTCGGATCTTGACTGTCCGACGCCTGGACTCTATATAAAGGAGGAGGGGGGTCTCTGATGGAACCACCTTTCTGTACTCGCTCACAATGTCGCTAGCTTTTGCTGAGGCTGCCAAAAAAGCCAAGGCCGACCTTGCGAATCTGATCGGCGTGCCCCTTCCTCCTCCTCGCATGGACGCCGAGGTAGACGCCTTCCTCGCGAACAAGAAGAGGAAGAGGGTGGCGAAGAAGAAGAAGAGAGAGAGAGAAAAGGAGGCGACTAAGGAGAACGTCGTCGATCCTCTGAGTGGGCAGCGTCAGCAGCTGCTGGAGGATTTGGGCCTCGAAGGGCTCTCGCCTACTCTCCCCCCTGCTCCTTTCTCGGCAGAGGTCGCCCCGGAGGCGAGTAGGGATGAAACCCAAACTCAAACCCAACCGGACCCTCCTCCTGCCCGAGGTGAGCTCCTTGCTCGCCCTTTTTCGATCTATGCTGTCTTCCGGCGACATTCTGACGTCTTTGTTACTATCTGTAGATCCGCCGAATAGTGAGGCTCGGGAGGAGCCTTTGGCTGCAATACCGCTGCGATCATCCCCGATGATCTCTCCTGAGGGTGGGCCTCGGAGTGGTCGCGCGGTAAGGATTCTCCACAGCTCCTCTGTGGAGAAGAGGCCGATGAGCGAGCATGGGGCTCCTCTGGCGAACATCGCTCCTCCTCCGCCTCCTCCTCCACCTAACTCGCGACCAGAGCCGGCGAGCAACACACAGCGGCCTGTGATCGCACTGCCGCCTCCTCCTCCTGGACTCCTGCCGTCAGTGAATCCTCCAGGCGATCAACGTCCTTCTACCTCAACTGCTCCCTCTTCCCACCAGGGGGAATCCTCGCGCAGGGGCGGGACTGGAGGGTCTTCGGCCTTCTTCGCTCCAAGGGGTGGAGGGCGACCAGGAGATGGTCGCGGTCGAGGGGACCTGCCCTCCAACCGGGATCATTCCGGCAACTACTCGACTCGCCGAGATGGCGTCCATTCTCCCTCCCCACACCGAGGAAGGTCTTCTCCTCGCCGACGATCTCGCAGCCCTCCTCGCCGACGATCCCGTAGTCCTCGGCCAGGTATTTGATCGCTGCCTTCGGATAGTCGCCACTGTTTTCTGAATTCTGCTGAAGTTCTGGCCCTTTTTACCTTTTTTCGCAGGTCGCGCGCACACTCCGGTGGGAGCTTTGATCGATGCCGTTGGGCTCCCTCCTCGCGAGTACCAGGAAAAGGCTACTCGCGCTATCTTGGACTTGGAATCCAGGATAGAGCGGCTATCGATCTGCGAACCTCATCGCCGCTTGACCGAGGTGGAGTCGCGGGTTGAGCGCTTGGCGGCTAGTGACCCTCATCGCCGCCTAACTGACTTGGAGGTACGAGTATCCCGGCTGGAGGAGTTTGATACTCGCCTGTCGGGTACTGAAGCTCGCCTCCAGTCTGTCAGCGACTTGGAGCGCAGGGTGGCGAGGATTGAGCATCGGCAACAGCTGCATCATGACGAGCTGGTCGGGATGCGCACGAGCATGGGCTCGGTGGGGAGGCTGGCGAGGATCGAAGACCAGCTGCGACAAGGCGAGGACGCGATGTCCGTGGCCTCCGAGCATTTCAAGCGTGCTCGCGGCTTGGGCTGGGTCGGGCGACAACCTCAGATCCCGGATCCCCAGGCGAACATCCAGGCGCAACCCTAGCTGCTGCTCTTCTTCATCTTTATCTTCCATGTAGCTTTGTAGCTCCTCGTGAGCATTATTTGAATCTTTTGAACGATTTATTTGAAGCAGTGTAGATTTGCCGAGTAATCGAATACTCGCCCTTCAATCTTGTCTTTGTTTTACTTGATCCTCTTTTGTTTTGCTTTTTCTTCTATCTCCTTTTTGCCGAATATCTGTTTGAATGTCGCCTATATTTTGGCGAGCTTCTTCATGTTTCTATGATGTAGGTATTCGCTAGATGAAGGTCGGCGGTTGGCGCGCTCTGAACTTTGGGCGACTTTCCTTAGATACTCGCCACCCCTAGTCGTGCTCGCGGCGTCGTGTTCGACAAGCCAGACTAACCGACTACTATAAATAGGGGGGGTGGGTGAGTCTTAAATACGCCTTTAGCGATCTCGAGCTTCCTTGAGCGAGCATCTTCCAGGTTCCTAATCCTCGCCCTTCTACGATACTCGCTCTCTTCCCTGTCTTCCCAAGATGACCGACGAGGCGGCCATCAGGCGAGCTAACCATGCGAAGAACTTCGATGAGAGCTCGTTCAAGAAGCCGATCACGAATCAGAAAGACTTGGACGAGTTCAACTCCAAGTTCGCGACTCCAGGATATGTCGCCAGGCTTCCTCGCTCGTCTGAGCGACTAAACACCTCCTCGCAGATGGCGATGATCTTCCCAATCCGACACTTCGAGGTCGGCCTGCGACTTCCCATATGGCCCGAGTTTCGGAAGATACTCGTGTTCTATGGGATAGTGCCCGCCCAGATCAATCCCAACGGAGTGGCGATGATCATGGGGTTCTTGTGCTACCTTCGGGAGCAGAACATCGTCTTCGACCTTTCGGTCTTTAGGCGAATATTCACCATCATGGCTGTTGACGCCAGGAAAATCCTGACCTCAAGATTCGGACCGATGCAGCCGGAGGCTACTCGCCCAACAGCCCGACGAGATGGCTTGGCTGGCAACGACGAAGAAGCTAGAAGAGCAACAAACAGGACCCCAGGTGCTGCGGCAGGGAGGTCCCACCACGTACCCGGAAGCTCGAAGGAGTCTTCCCCTCCACAACCAAGAATGGCCGAGCAAGGTACGAGGAAGGCACCGACTTGGCTAGCAAGCAGGGGTGACGGGCTCAAGAATTCGGAAATGGGGTTCCAGAAGCTCAAGCACAGGTGCCAATCCAAGTACCCCTGGGGTCCTATTTATAGGCAACCAAGGGGTAGGGGGGGTTTATAGCCCAGCCCTGACCTGGCGACATATGGGATACTCGGCGAGCATCTTCGACCATAGTCGCCCATCTGGCGAGTATCTGCTGCTGCTCGCTCAGGTCTTCTGTGGTTGCCGGACACTTTGGTGCGACATACGGGATACTCGGCACGTATCTTCGACCATAGTCGCCCTTCTGGCGAGTATTTAGCCAATACTCGCCAACCTTCTTTCGCTCCTGCTGGCTGATTTGTCTTGCCTCTTTGACTTTGACCTGCCTACGTGGCCTTGAGTGGGTCCTACCCTCGGAGAATAAGGGTTGTACACAATCCCCGCTCTTTGCGAGTAACGGAGTTGCTCGGAAAGAAACATCCAACCGTTATTCGACGAGCTTCTGCCTTGGCGAGTATAGGGAGATACTCGGATCTTGACTGTCCGACGCCTGGACTCTATATAAAGGAGGGGGGGGGGGGGGGTCTCTGATGGAACCACCTTTCTGTACTCGCTCACAATGTCGCTAGCTTTTGCTGAGGCTGCAAAAAAGGCCAAGGCCGACCTTGCGAATCTGATCGGCGTGCCCCTTCCTCCTCCTCGTCTGGACGCCGAGGTAGACGCCTTCCTCGCGAACAAGAAGAGGAAGAGGGCGGCGAAGAAGAAGAAGAGAGAGAGAGAAAAGGAGGCGACTAAGGAGAACGTCGCCGATCCTATGAGTGGGCAGCGTCAGCAGCTGCTGGAGGATTTGGGCCTCGAAGGGCTCTCGCCTGCTCTCCCCCCTGCTCCTTTCTCGGCAGAGGTCGCCCCGGAGGCGAGTAGAGATGAAACCCAAACTCAAACCCAACCGGACCCTCCTCCTGCCCGAGGTGAGCTCCTTGCTCGCCCTTTTTCGATCTATGCTGTCTTCCGGCGACATTCTGACGTCTTTGTTACTATCTGTAGATCCGCCGAATAGTGAGGCTCGGGAGGAGCCTTTGGCTGCAATACCGCTGCGATCATCCCCGATGATCTCGCCTGAGGGTGGGTCTCGGAGTGGTCGCGCGGTAAGGATTCTCCACAGCTCCTCTGTGGAGAAGAGGCCGATGAGCGAGCATGGGGCTCCTCTGGCGAACATCGCTCCTCCTCCGCCTCCTCCTCCACCTAACTCGCGACCAGAGTCGGCGAGCAACACACAGCGGCCTGTGATCGCGCTGCCGCCTCCTCCTCCTGGACTCCCGCCGTCAGTGAATCCTCCAGGCGATCAACGTCCTTCTACCTCAACTGCTCCCTCTTCCCACCAGGGGGAATCCTCGCGCAGGGGCGGGACTGGAGGGTCTTCGGCCTTCTTCGCTCCAAGGGGTGGAGAGCGACCAGGAGATGGTCGCGGTCGAGGGGACCTGCCCTCCAACCGGGATCATTCCGGCAACCACTCTACTCGTCGAGATGGCGTCCATTCTCCCTCCCCACACCGAGGAAGGTCTTCTCCTCGCCGACGATCTCGCAGCCCTCCTCGTCGACGATCCCGTAGTCCTCGGCCAGGTATTTGATCGCTGCCTTCGGATAGTCGCCACTGTTTTCTGAACTCTGCTGAAGTTCTGGCCCTTTTTACCTTTTTTCGCAGGTCGCGCGCACACTCCGGTGGGAGCTCTGATCGATGCCGTTGGGCTCCCACCTCGCGAGTACCAGGAAAAGGCTACTCGCGCTATCTTGGACTTGGAATCCCGGATAGAGCGGCTATCGATCTGCGAACCTCATCGCCGCCTAACTGAGGTGGAGTCGCGGGTTGAGCGCTTGGCGGCTAGTGACCCTCATCGCCGCCTAACTGACTTGGAGGTACGAGTATCCCGGCTGGAGGAGTTTGATACTCGCCTGTCGGGTACTGAAGCTCGCCTCCAGTCTGTCAGCGACTTGGAGCGCAGGGTGGCGAGGATCGAGCATCGGCAACAACTGCATCATGACGAGCTGGTCGGGATGCGCGCGAGCATGGGCTCTGTGGGGAGGCTGGCGAGGATCGAAGACCAGCTGCGACAAGGCGAGGACGCGATGTCCGTGGCCTCCGAGCATTTCAAGCGTGCTCGCGGCTTGGGCTGGGTCGGGCGACAACCTCAGATCCCGGATCCCCAGGCGAACATCCAGGCGCAACCCTAGCTGCTGCTCTTCTTCATCTTTATCTTCCATGTAGCTTTGTAGCTCCTCGCGAGCATTATTTGAATCTTTTGAACGATTTATTTGAAGCAGTGTAGATTTGCCGAGTAATCGAATACTCGCCCTTCAATCTTGTCTTTGTTTTACTTGATCCTCTTTAGTTTTGCTTTTTCTTCTATCTCCTTTTTGCCGAATATCTGTTTGAATGTCGCCTATATTTTGGCGAGCTTCTTCATGTTTCTATGATGTAGGTATTCGCTAGATGAAGGTCGGCGGTTGGCGCGCTCTGAACTTTGGGCGACTTTCCTTAGATACTCGCCACCCCTAGTCGTGCTCGCGGCGTCGTGTTCGACAAGCCAGACTAACCGACTACTATAAATAGGGGGGGTGGGTGAGTCTTAAATACGCCTTTAGCGATCTCTAGCTTCCTTGAGCGAGCATCCTCCAGGCTTCCAATCCTCGCCCTTCTACGATACTCGCTCCCTTCCCTTTCTTCCCAAGATGATCGACGAGGCGGCCATCAGGCGAGCTAACCATGCGAAGAACTTCGATGAGAGCTCGTTCAAGAAGCCGATCACGAATCAGAAAGATTTGGACGAGTTCAATTCCAAGTTCGCGACTCCAGGATATGTCGCCAGGCTTCCTCGCCCGTCTGAGCGACTAAACACCTCCTCGCAGATGGCGATGATCTTCCCAATCCGACACTTCGAGGTCGGCCTGCGACTTCCCATATGGCCCGAGTTTCGGAAGATACTCGTGTTCTATGGGATAGTGCCCGCCCAAATCAATCCCAACGGAGTGGCGATGATCATGGGGTTCCTGTGCTACCTTCGGGAGCAGAACATCGTCTTCGACCTTTCGGTCTTTAGGCGAATATTCACCATCATGGCGACCGGCGAGGGCGTCATCTTCTTGTGCAGTCACGTCTGTACACTGGCGGGGACTTCAAATAAGAACCATCGCTGGGTCGAGCGGATAGTCGCCGTTGAGGGCGACTTCGCGGGCATCTCCAGCTCGCCCATTCAACCTTCAGAGAACGTCTTCACGGTTCCCTGGCTCACCGAGGACCAGGTGAAGCTGCTCG
Source organism: Dactylorhiza incarnata (assembly GCA_033032865.1). Taxonomy (NCBI): domain Eukaryota; kingdom Viridiplantae; phylum Streptophyta; class Magnoliopsida; order Asparagales; family Orchidaceae; genus Dactylorhiza; species Dactylorhiza incarnata. The sequence goes on along the minus strand of JAWHQI010000158.1, from coordinate 1,327,740 downwards.
CCTGCTTCAGGAATCGTCGCTTCGACGTGATACTTTGGAGGAGGCGAGTAGACGAGCTTACGGAAGTTCGCCCAGGGGAAGGTATCCTTCGTGCGAGCATCAGACATACTCGCCCTAAGGCTTCGTTCTGGCGACTAATCTTCGATCTTCTTACAGGCGTGCAGGCTCTTCCGCGTGATGCTCTTCCCCTCGCGGCGAAGGCGACCGCTGTCGCCCAAGGGGGTGCGAGAACCTCGGCGCGCGAGGTTGGGGACTCCTCCCCAATCGACTTGTCGCCAGGAGGCGACGATCTGGATGCCGCCGGGACTTCGAAGAGGCGAATAGTAAAGGGCAAGGTTCCCGAGCCCAAGAGAAGGAAGAAGGAGACTGCCCATAAGGATTTGGGGCAGAAGGCGGATCCCTCGGAGGCTGGCGAGCCGAGCAGCCATCCTTTCTTCAACGAGGGCACCCGTGGCGAGGACGACTTTGGTCGCCCTTTGGTGACCTGGTCTGATCGCGCTCACGAGGTGACTCTGAGCTCGAACCTCCCCTTTGGTCCGAGGACTGGGAGGACAAGGGGGAGGCCTTCGATGTGCTTCATGCGATCTACAGTCGTACTGACGCCGAGCTACTGCAGGAGGCCTCTGCCGAGCATCTTTCTCATCAAACCTCGCGCTCAATCCTGCGAACTGCCGAGCTCGCACATTCAACGGCGAAGCGGCTGCTGATGTACGAGGAGGCGATCAGGGTGCAGGGGCCGAAAATGATCGCCATGGCGGAGAGGATCAAGGGGTTCGAGGTACTTCGTCTTTGCGACTTTTCGCGCTTTCTGGAATACTCGCCTCTTTATACGATGTCAAGCTTTACCTTCTTTCTTTTTGTCTTCTATAGGCTGCCGAGCTGGAATCGGCGAAGAGACTGTCCCAGGCCGAGAAGGAGCTGGAGGATACTCGCTCGGCCTTGGAAGCCGCCCAAATCCGCATCGCCGAGCTAGAAACTCGGCCTGCCGAGCAACAGCCGGCGGGGACGGGCCCTCATCGGTTCGTCAAGCAGGTCAGGATGCATGGCGACGACATGCCCCATATTCGCCGGGAGATCGCGCGAGCAACAGGAGAGGTCATCCTAAATCAGCTGAAGGCAGATGATCTTTTGAAGCCGGAGGCTATGGGATTGACGGTGGGAGACCTTATCCCGGCCATACTCGCCGAGGAGTCCACCTCGCCCCTGCGAGCATCATCGCCGCGACTTAGCGATGCCGAGGACGACGATGATGAGGTTGATGATGATGATGATGATGACGATGATGATGACGGCGACGAGTCAGATGTAGATATTTGATGGCGAGGATGTCGCCTAGTCGCCCGGGCTCCTTTTTTGCTCGCCCGGCGACCTTTTTGTACACCTGCAGCATGTACAGATTTTTTTTGTAAAAATGAAAAGGAATTTTGACAAGTTTCTTACTCGCCTATTCCTTCCTTCTGTGCTTTTACTTCCTTGCTTATATGTTGCTTTAGGCTCCCAGGTTCGAGGCGAGGTTGAGTGCTCGCTAGGCTCCTAGGATTTCAGCGAGTATGTATACTCGCACCCGCATACTCGCCAAGCATGCTCGCACCATCATACTCGCACCCGCAGACTTCAGCTTGAGGCCTTGATTTGCACCTAGTTGAAGAGCTTCGTTAGGTTTTTTAAGCAAGAATCTAAGGAGCTCTTCAAGGGAAGGAAGGAGTAAGGTTTAGCAGTCGGGGAGCCCTGGGGGAATATCATCCCGAGGCCTCCCTCCTACTCTAAAACCTGATGTCGACGGAGAATGACGCCAAGTAAGGAGTGGCAGCCGGGCAGGTCTCACGGGGACACAACTCCCAGGGCCTTCATCCTATAACTCGGATGCTTGCTGCCTTCAAAGGCCGACGTCAAGTAAGGAAAGGCCGCCGGGTCGATCCCACAGGGGCACAACACCCAGGAGCCTTCATCCTATCACTTGGATGCTTGGATGCCTTTGTCTTTTGGTCGATCGAGTCAGTCTCCTCCTCGTCTCAAGTCGGAGTATCGGCTTCCAGACTTTACCCTAGTAATTTCTACAGCCGGACGAGAAATGCAGTCGGTGGGAACCGCGGCCAACATGCAAGGGGGGAGCTGATCTCGGCCGTCATTGCAGAGGCTTGGTCTTAAGGGAACGCACACCCGAGGCACTGTCCCATCATCCGCTCTGAGTTTTTACAAGGGTCAGGTCGGAGGCTCGTTTTCCAACCTAGCGTGGAGATTGACTTCACCTGACTTCTTTTTCGTGAAAACACGTATCTGGAAGTGACAAAAGACTCACCATTTCCCATGTTTCAGGGAGGTGATTATTTTATTTATGGATAATACGTTTACAGAGGTGAGATGTGTACATACTCCCGCCTTTTCAGGTTACCGCCTTTCCGGGTGTTTCTTAACAGCTCCCCTTCACGATGAAGGGTTCTTCCTGTCGTGGAATGAGCTTCCCGACGACGGCTGCTTTTCCTGTCGCGTCCGCCTTCTTTCGCTTACCTGAGAAATCAAAAAGGGGAGTCATCCAAGATCGTCATTCTTCTCTCCTTGATCTCCAGGTCGTCAAACGTGTGCGTGAGAATGACGTAAAGATGACACGGACAGATCCCCCGTTGCATTCCAGGATTCGGTTGACGGTAAAGTCTTCGACGATCGCATCAATCACATGGGCCTCATGGAAGGGATTCTCATCCCTGAACATGCCCTCCTCTGAGAAAGTGATTTCTTCTAGCGGGGATGGCGCTTGAGAGGTTGGAGCGACGTCTTGGCGGTAGGCCTGGTGGAAATTCGATTTGCGGAAAGATCCGAGCTCCGCTTCTCCAAAACTCACTCCTACTTCCCCGGCCTTGATACTTCTTTGACATCCTTGGCTGACTCGATCCCTATGCCTCCTCCAGCTATTCCTCCGGCTACGTCTCTTCCCTCGACGGATAGGGTCGTCTCTCCCCGAGCAATAATTCATCGTGGGATCTATGAATCCTTCTGGCACCGGTGCGGCAACGGTCTCCTCGCAGAAGGGGCTCCTCCCTCCTACTCGGCGACGATCCTCAACTTGGCGAGTATCACCACCATACTCGCCATATGGGCGAGTATCCGGGTATCTCCCCTGCTCGCACGGCTCGCGGAAGCGACTACCTTGCGAGGTTGGCTGGTAGAATTGCGACCTCCTTGGTCGCTCGGCTTCGTCTTCCATGTGCTCCTTTCCTGCTCGCCGAGGGGGACTCCCTCCCTCGGATGGAACTGGACGATGCGGCGAGGTCGCAGTGACCTCGGCGCGCGGCTGAAGCGCTGCTCGCATGGCTCCCTCCATGCGCTGCGCGAAGGCTTCGAAAACCTCCAGCGTCACGAACCTGCTAGTTCCCGTCGAGTTGCCGACCTCCTCCTCAGGGTCGCCACCTACGACCATCTCGCCTTCTTGCCGAACTTTCTTCCAACGACTACGATCCACGCTCACCGCACCAAAGTGTTGACGCCAGGAAAATCCTGACCTCAAGATTCGGACCGATGCAGCCGGAGGCTACTCGCCCAACAGCCCGACGAGATGGCTTGGCTGGCAACGACGAAGAAGCTAGAAGAGCAACAAACAGGACCCCAGGTGCTGCGGCAGGGAGGTCCCACCACGTACCCGGAAGCTCGAAGGAGTCTTCCCCTCCACAACCAAGAATGGCCGAGCAAGGTACGAGGAAGGCACCGACTTGGCTAGCAAGCAGGGGTGACAGGCTCAAGAATTCGGAAATGGGGTTCCAGAAGCTCAAGCACAGGTGCCAATCCAAGTACCCCTGGGGTCCTATTTATAGGCAACCAAGGGGTAGGGGGGGTTTTTATAGCCCAGCCCTGACCTGGCGACATATGGGATACTCGGCGAGCATCTTCGACCATAGTCGCCCATCTGGCGAGTATCTGCTGCTGCTCGCTCAGGTCTTCTGTGGTTGCCGGACACTTTGGGGCGACATACGGGATACTCGGCACGTATCTTCGACCATAGTCGCCCTTCTGGCGAGTATTTAGCCAATACTCGCCAACCTTCTTTCGCTCCTGCTGGCTGATTTGTCTTGCCTCTTTGACTTTGACCTGCCTACGTGGCCTTGAGTGGGTCCTACCCTCGGAGAATAAGGGTTGTACAATGGCGACCGGCGAGGGCGTCATCTTCTTGTGCAGTCACGTCTGTACACTGGCGGGGACTTCAAATAAGAACCATCGCTGGGTCGAGCGGATAGTCGCCATTGAGGGCGACTTCGCGGGCGTCTCCAGCTCGCCCATTCAACCTTCAGAGAACGTCTTCACGGTTCCCTGGCTCACCGAGGACCAGGTGAAGCTGCTCGCCTGCTTCAGGAATCGTCGCTTCGACGTGATACTTTGGAGGAGGCGAGTAGACGAGCTTACGGAAGTTCGCCCAGGGGAAGGTATCCTTCGTGCGAGCATCAGACATACTCGCCCTAAGGCTTCGTTCTGGCGACTAATCTTCGATCTTCTTACAGGCGTGCAGGCTCTTCCGCGTGATGCTCTTCCTTTCGTGGCGAAGGCGACCACTGTCGCCCAAGGGGGTGCGAGAACCTCGGCGCGCGAGGTTGGGGACTCCTCCCCAATCGACTTGTCGCCAGGAGGCGACGATCTGGATGTCGCCGGGACTTCGAAGAGGCGAATAGTAAAGGGCAAGGTTCCCGAGCCCAAGAGAAGGAAGAAGGAGACTGCCCATAAGGATTTGGGACAGAAGGCGGATCCCTCGGAGGCTGGCGAGCCGAGCAGCCATCCTTTCTTCAACGAGGGCACCCGTGGCGAGGACGACTTTGGTCGCCCATTGGTGACCTGGTCTGATCGCGCTCACGAGGTGACTCTGAGCTCGAACCTCCTCGTTTGGTCCGAGGACTGGGAGGACAAGGGGGAGACCTTCGATGTGCTTCATGCGATCTATAATCGCACTGACGCCGAGCTGCTGCAGGAGGCCTTTGCCGAGCATCTTGCTCATCAAACCTCGCGCTCAATCCTGCGAACTGCCGAGCTCGCACATTCAACGGCGAAGCGGCTGCTGATGTACGAGGAGGCGATCAAGGTGCAGGGGCCGAAAATGATCGCCATGGCGGAGAGGATCAATGGGTTCGAGGTACTTCGTCTTTGCGACTTTTCGCGCTTTCTGGAATACTCGCCTCTTTATACGATGTCAAGCTTACCTTCTTTCTTTTTGTCTTCTATAGGCTGCCGAGCTGGAATCGGCGAAGAGACTGTCCCAGGCCGAGAAGGAGCTGGAGGATACTCGCTCGGCCTTGGAAGCCGCCCAAATCCGCATCGCCGAGCTAGAAACTCGGCCTGCCGAGCAACAGCCGGCGGGGTCGGGCCCTCATCGGTTCGTCAAGCAGGTCAGGATGCATGGCGACGACATGCCCCATATTCGCCGGGAGATCGCGCGAGCAACAGGAGAGGTCATCCTAAATCAGCTGAAGGCAGATGATCTTTTGAAGCCGGAGGCTATGGGATTGACGGTGGGAGACCTTATCCCGGCCATACTCGCCGAGGAGTCCACCTCCCCCCTGCGAGCATCATCGCCGCGACTTAGCGATGCCGAGGACGACGATGATGAGGTTGATGATGATGATGATGATGATGATGATGGCGACGATGATGGCGACGAGTCAGACGCAGATATTTGATGGCGAGGATGTCGCCTAGTCGCCCGGGCTCCTTTTTTGCTCGCCCGACGACCTTTTTGTACACCTGCAGCATGTACAGATTTTTTGTAAAAATGAAAAGGAATTTTGACAAGTTTCTTACTCGCTGTATATGTTGCTTTAGGCTCCTAGGTTCGAGGCGAGTTTGAGTGCTCGCTAGGCTCCTAGGATTTCGGCGAGTATGTATACTCGCACCCGCATACTCGCCAAGCATGCTCGCACCATCATACTCGCACCCGCAGACTTCAGCTTGAGGCCTTGATTTGCACCTAGTTGAAGAGCTTCGTTAGGTTTTTTAAGCAAGAATCTAAGGAGCTCTTCAAGGGAAGGAAGGAGTAAGGTTTAGCAGTCGGGGAGCCCTGGGGGAATATCATCCCGAGGCCTCCCTCCTACTCTAAAACCTGATGTCGACGGAGAATGACGCCAAGTAAGGAGTGGCAGCCGGGCAGGTCTCACGGGGACACAACTCCCAGGGCCTTCATCCTATAACTCGGATGCTTGCTGCCTTCAAAGGCCGACGTCAAGTAAGGAAAGGCCGCCGGGTCGATCCCACAGGGGCACAACACCCAGGAGCCTTCATCCTATCACTTGGATGCTTGGATGCCTTTGTCTTTTGGTCGATCGAGTCGGTCTCCTCCTCGTCTCAAGTCGGAGTATCGGCTTCCAGACTTTACCCTAGTAATTTCTACAGCCGGACGAGAAATGCAGTCGGTGGGAACCGCGGCCAACATGCAAGGGGGGAGCTGATCTCGGCCGTCATTGCAGAGGCTTGGTCTTAAGGGAACGCACATCCGAGGCACTGTCCCATCATCCGCTCTGAGTTTTTACAAGGGTCAGGTCGGAGGCTCGTCTTCCAACCTGCGGCGGCGAATGTCGATGTAGGACGACGTCAAGCAGGGAGTGGCAGTCGGGGAGATCCAAGGGGATACAACATCCCGAGGCCTCCCTCCTACTTGGATGCTGGATGTGGATCGGACCTGCTTCCTGTTGCTCCACGAGTTTAGCAGGGAGTTAAGCACACTTTAGGCACAACAACTCATATGATCTAACACAGTAATTTAGAAAAGGAAATGCTTTGCCGCGAGCTTTTCAGCTTTCAAGGGTACACGACGCCTTTTTTCAAGGGTCCCCTGAGCTAGTGAAATCGATCATTCATTCGCCGAATCGGAAGGTCGGCGTCCAGACTTCTTCCCGGTAATCTCTACAGTCGGACGAGAAATGCAGTCGGTGGGAACCGCGGCCAACATGCAAGGGGGGAGCTGATCTCGGCCGTCATTGCAGAGGCTTGGTCTTAAGGGAACGCACACCCGAGGCACTGTCCCATCATCCGTTCTGAGTTTTTACGAGGGTTAAGTCGGAGGCTCCTTTTCCAACCTAGCGTGGAGATTGACTTCACCTGACTTCTTTATTATGAAACTTTGTTGATGCTAAAGAAGCTGCCTCCTCCCATGTTTCAGGGAGGTGTGGATTTTATTCAAAGAAATGCATTTACAAGGATGGGGTATACATGTTGCCCCTCAGGGATAAAACCTTTTCAGGTCATCGCCGCTCCAGGTGCTCCCTAGCAGCTCGCCTTCCTGGTTCTGCAAGTGGTATCCTCCTGTTAGGAGTGCTTCCTGGATGATGAAAGGTCCTTCCCAGTTCGGGTTGAGCTTCCCGACGGCCGCAGACCTTCCTGCTGCGTCCACCTTTTTCAGGACCAGATCACCTGCTTGGAATTGTTTGAGGCGAACATTTTTGTCAAAATGCTTTGCCATCCGGCACTTGATCTCCTCTTGCCTGGCTGAAGCTAAATCTCGGAGTTCCTCGATGTAGTCGAGAGATAACTTTTGAACCTCTTCATTCTCTAGTCGCCATTCTTCGCTTCCGACCTCCGCAGCTATCACCCGTGGGCTTCTGACTTCGAACTCTACTGGAATGAGAGCTTCCGACCCGTGAGAGAGTTTGAACGGCGTTTCCCCTGTGGCTGAGCTGGGAGTGGTCCTCAGAGCCCACAGGACCGAGGGGAGCTGGTCCGCCCAGTTACCTCTTAGGTTCTCCACCTTCTTCTTTAGTAGGTTGATGATCAATTTGTTGGCGGCCTCCACTTGGCCATTGCTCCTTGGGTGATGTACGGAGGCGAACCGAAGGTCGGTTCCTAGCTGCCTGCAAAAGTCTTCCAGTTCTAAGCTGGCGAACTGGGGACCATTGTCGGTGATGATGGCGAGAGGGATCCCGAATCTGCAGACGATCTCTCCCCAAATGAAGTTCTTCACGACTTGAGAGGTGGTCTTGGCCAGGGCTTTGGCCTCGATCCACTTGGAGAAGTAGTCGATCATGACGAGAATGAACTTTCGTTGTCCACTGGCTTGAGGGAAAGGGCCGATCAAGTCCATCCCCCAGATGGCGAACGACCATGGGGAGATGATCGATCGGAGCTGCTGGGCCGGCTGCAACTGAAGGGGGGCGAAGAGCTGGCACTTCTGGCACTTCTTCGAGAAGATCTCAGCATCCTTCCGGATAGTAGGTCAGAAGTAACCATGCCTCAAGACCCTCTGCTCCAAAGTGCGAGTCCCAGAATGACTTCCACACTCTCCCGAATGGATCTCCTCCAACACTCGGGGTACTTGGTCTTCGGAAACACACCTGGCCAGGGGGCCCGAGATGGTCTTGCGGTACAGCTCCCCATCTTGCAGGAGGTAGTATGCCGCCTTGTACCGAAATCTTCTCTGATCCCCTACGTCTGCTGGGAGCTGACCGCTGGCCAGGAATGCCACAAGAGGGTCCATCCATGAGGGGCGTCGCTCGATCTCCATCATCTCTCCCTCTTCAATGGACGGGCGGAACAGCTCGGTGATAGTTCCTCCGGCCTTTGGTCCGTACTTGGCGAGGCGATATGCTGCCGAGTTCTCCTCCCTTGGCACATGCTCGACGAAGAAGGATTGGAAGCCTCCCATCAGCCCTTTTACTTTGACCAGGTACCTCTGCAAGATGGTGTCGCGCACCTCAAACTCGCCTCGAATCTGCGAGGCGACCACCATTGAGTCCGTGAAAGCCCGGACATCTCGGATCCCTAGCTCCTTGGCAAGGCGCAAGCCTGCCACTATGGCCTCGTACTCTGCCTGGTTGTTTGTGACGGGGAAGAGGATCTCGATGGCTTGCTCGATCCTTGTTCCCTGTGGGCTGACGAGCACGATGCCCACCCCCACAGAACTTTTGCCCGAAGCGCCATCAACAAACATCTTCCAAGGAATCGGATAGAACACCTCTTCTCCTGGCTCCGCTTCCACCGAGAAGTCAGCCAGAAAGTCTGCTACTGCCTGGGCCTTGATCGCCACTCGGGGAGAGAAGGAAATGTCGAACTCGCTGAGTTCTACCGACCATTTCGCCAACCTCCCTGAATGTTCCACTCCCTCTAAGACACTGCGGAGAGGGTGATCAGTTACCACTCGGATGGAGTGAGCCTGAAAGTAAGGCCGGAGCTTCCGTGCCGACACCACCAAGGCGAAGGCAAGCTTTTCCAGAATTGGGTACTTCAGCTCCGCCTTCTTTAGCACTCGGCTGACGTAGTAGATAGGTAGCTGCCTCTTCCCTTCTTCACGGACCAAGATGGAGCTAACTGCTTCCGCTCCTACTCCGAGGTAGATGAGTAGGTCCTCGCCTTCCTTCGGGCTCTAAAGGAGAGGTGTCTGGGTCAACTGCTCCTTCAGCCTTCCGAATGCCATCTCACAGTCTTCGGTCCACTCGAAGCTTTCTGTTTTGCGGAGCGTTTTGAAGAATGGAGAGCACTTCTCTCCGGCCTTTGATAGGAAGCGGCTAAGACCCGCTAGCCTGCCTGTCAACCTTTGGACTTCCTTTATCGTTTTTGGGGATGGCATCTCCAGGATCGCCCTAACCTTGTCGGGGTTTGGCTCCACTCCCCATGGAGTAAGAAGATGTCCCAGGAACTTCCCCCTGCCCGTTCCGAAGACGCACTTCGTCGGATTGAGTCTCATCTTGAATCTTCTTAGCGTTGCGAAGGTCTCGACCAGATCGGCTATGTGTTCCCGGACACTCTTGCTTTTGATCAAGAGGTCGTCCACATATACTTCCAGGTTCCTCCCCTTTTGCTCCTTGAAAATGTGGTCCATCATCCGCTGATAGGTGGCTCCCGCGTTCTTCAAACCGAAGGGCATCATCTTGTAGCTATAGCAGCCATCGTCGGTGATGAAGGAGACATCGCGGCAATCGGGGGGATGCATCCGGATCTGGTGATATCCTGAAAACGCATCAAGGAAACTCATCACAGAAAAACCGACGGCCGAATCAACCAGCCCGTCGATTCGAGGCAAGGGATAACAATCCTTCGGGCAGCTTTTATTCATTAAGGAAAAATCCACACACATTCTCCAGCTTCCCCCCGCCTTTGCCACCATTACAACATTGGAGACCCAGCCTGGATACTGGATCTCTGACACACCCTGCATCGAGCAGTTTTTTAACCTCCTCCCTTATTGGCTTGGCGAGGATGGTGGCGGTCTTCCTTTTCTTCTGGCGGACGGGCTGGACAGCGGGATCCAGGTTGAGGCGATGACACGCCACCTCAGGGTCGACTCCTGGCATCTCGGCTGCACTCCAAGCAAAGATGTCGACGTTCTTCTGCAGACACGCCGCCATCTCGATCTTCTCTTCGGTCTTCAGTGACCCGCCAATCTTTAGCAGCCCCGGCACTCCTGCTGCGGAGAGTACCTTGATCTCCTCGACCTCTTCAGCCACTTCCAGCCTGGCCGGGCTCTCCAGCACTCTTCCGAACTCTTCCGCGTCAGCCATCCAGCTGATGGTACTGACGGCGCTAAGATAGCACTCCCTCGCGGCTCTTGGATCGCTCCTGATCCTCACCTGGACGTCTCCCTTACAGTACTTCAAGCACTGATGGTAGGAGGATGGGACGGCTTTGAAGGCGTTGAGAAGCGGCCTCCCAAAGATGGCTCTGTAATAGCTCGGGGCGTCGACGATGATGAATCGACAGCTGATGGAGGTGCCACCGAGCGTTACAAGGAGGTCAGCTCCTCCTTCCACTTCCTTCTTCTCTCCGGAGAAGCCGAAGAGGGGACCATCAGGTGCCCGAACCCTGACAGCTTCGACTCCCAGTCCGTCAAACGTCCCCTTGAAGATGACGTTTACAGAGCTACCGTTATCGATCAGAATACGCTCAACGGTGAAGTCCTCCACTGCGGCTTGAATCACGAGGGCATCATGGAAGGGATTATCATTCCCTAGCATGTCCTCCTCGGAAAAGGTAATCTCCTCCATCGGGGGCGGTGCTTGTGAGGTCGAGGCGACACTCCTGCGGTAGATCTGATGGAGGCTTCCCTTGCGGGAAGCTTCCAGCCCTGCTCCCCCATGGATTACTCCAACTCGACCTCCCTGGCCCAGGTCTCCCCGACCTCCCTGGTCGACCCGATCCTCGTTCCTCCTTCGAACGACGGCAGCCTGCCCTGCCTGAAGCTCGGCAGGGGCCTCTATCCTCCGCTGCTCTCCTCCAGCCTCTCCTGCTGCCAGCCTCCTCCGGGCTTCCCAAAAGTCTGGGCAGGCAGCCATGGCATGTCCCCCCACCTGGTGGAAGTCGCAGTAGAGAGGGACCTCTTCTGCTTGACGCCTCCTAGGCTTCGGCTTCTTACTTCCTTGACGGCGGCCTCTCCCGGCTACCGCCATTGCTTCATCCCTCCTCCTCTTCTGACGCCTCTCTGGTTGGCGAAAGGGTCTTCTTTCTGGGGATCTCCCCCTTTGATCTTGACGCTGGTGCCGTCCAGCCGGCTTCCAAGGTGGCTGATGGACGGGGACCTGGTAGCGTCTTCCCTCCTCCTGACGCTCAGGGGACTCGATGGGTCTTCTCTCCGCGATTCTTCCGGTTTCCTTCCTCCTGAGCTCCTCCTTCCTCTTCTCTTCTTGCCGCTCCGGCCACCTCCTGTCCTCCCTTCGGGGCTCCTCCCTCTTCCTTTTTCCAGGGATCTCATCCCTCTCACCACGGTCGCCTCTGGTTACCTGCGCCAACCTTGCCAAGAAGTCAGGGTTGGAGGCCTCTCCCCGGACAAACTTGTTGGCCCTCTGAATGAGGTTGTCGTAGGAGTAGGGAGGGTTCTCGCTGAGCTCCAACTTGAAGAGGCCTTGACTGATGCCGAATGTCAGGGCCAGCAACAGGATGTTGCTATCCACCTCCTGGATTTGCAGAACCTCCTCCTGGAAGCGCTCGATATAAGGGCCCAGTGCCTCATCTGGCTTTTGCACGAGGTAGAACAGGGCCGTTGCCTCCTTCTTCAGCTTCCTCGCCGTGTCGAACCGGGTCGTCAGCCCACGACACAGGTCTTCGAAGCAGTAGATTGAGCCTGCGGGCAACTGATGGAACCAGTCCCAGGCCTTTGCGCGGAAGGTAATGGCAAACAACCTGCACTTGAAGGCGTCCGACATGGTTCGGATAGAGACAATATCCTCGAACCATTGGATGTGCCTGACGGGGTCCTCCTTCCCGGAATAATAGTTCAAGGCAGGGTCCCTGAACCCCTCTGGCACTGGCGCGGCGAGAATCTCCTCGCAGAAGGGGCTCCTCCCTCCTGCCCGGCGACGGTCCTCCATTTGGCGAGTATCACTACCATACTCGCCATATGGGCGAGTATCCGGGTATCTCCCCTGCTCGCACGGCTCGCGGAAGCGAATACCTTGCGAGGTTGGCTGGTAGAATTGCGACCTCCTTGGTCACTCGGCTTCGTCTTCCATGTGCTCCTTTCCTGCTCGCCGAGGGGGACTCCTTTCCTCAGACGGAACTGGGCGATGCGGCGAGGTCGCAGTGACCTCGGCGCGCGGCTGAAGCGCTGCTCGCATGGCTCCCTCCATGCGCTGCGCGAAGGCTTCGAAAACCTCCAGTGTCACGAACCTGCCAGTTCCCGTCGAGTTGCCGACCTCCTCCTCATGGTCGCCACCTACGACCATCTCGCCTTCTTGCCGAACTTTCTTCCAACGACTACGCTCCACGCTCACCGCACCAAAGTGTTGACGCCAGGAAAATCCTGACCTCAAGATTCGGACCGATGCAGCCGGAGGCTACTCGCCCAGCAGCCCGACGAGATGGCTTGGCTGGCAACGACGAAGAAGCTAGAAGAGCAACAAACAGGACCCCAGGTGCTGCGGCAGGGAGGTCCCACCACGTACCCAGAAGCTCCGAAGAGACTTCCCCTCCAAGACCAAAGAATGGCCGAGCAAGGTACGAGGAAGGCACCGACTTGGCTAGCAAGCAGGGGTGACGGGCTCAAGAATTCGGAAATGGGGTTCCAGAAGCTCAAGCACAGGTGCCAATCCAAGTACCCCTGGGGTCCTATTTATAGGCAACCAAGGGGTAGGGGGGGGGGGTTTATAGCCCAGCCCTGACCTGGCGACATATGGGATACTCGGCGAGCATCTTCGACCATAGTCGCCCATCTGGCGAGTATCTGCTGCTGCTCGCTCAGGTCTTCTGTGGTTGCCGGACACTTTGGGGCGACATACGGGATACTCGGTACGTATCTTCGACCATAGTCGCCCTTCTGGCGAGTATTTAGCCAATACTCGCCAACCTTCTTTTGCTCCTGCTGGCTGATTTGTCTTGCCTCTTTGACTTTGACCTGCCTACGTGGCCTTGAGTGGGTCCTACCCTCGGAGAATAAGGGTTGTACATCGAGGTCTCCGTCCTACTGCTCTTTTTTAATGCTGTTGAAGAGATCGACACAGTAAGGAATGACTGTCGGGGAGGTTCCAATGGAGCACCTTCCAAGGAACACACCATCCCGAGGTCTCCATCCTACTGCTCTTGCTAATGCTGTTGAAGAGATCGACACAGTAGGGAATGACTGTCGGGGAGGTTCCAATGGAGCACCTTCCAAGGAACACACCAACCCGAGGTCTCCATCCTACTGCTCTTGCTAATGCTGTTGAAGAGATCGACACAGTAGGGAATGACTGTCGGGGAGGTTCCAATGGAGCACCTTCCAAGGAACACACCATCCCGAGGTCTCCATCCTACTGCTCTTGCTAATGCTGTTGAAGAGATCGACACAGTAGGGAATGACTGTCGGGGAGGTTGCAATGGAGCATCTTCCAAGGAACACACCATCCCGAGGTCTCCATCCTACTGCTCTTGCTAATGTTGTTGAAGAGATCGACACAATAGGGAATGACTGTCGGGGAGGTTCCAATGGAGCACCTTCCAAGGAACACACCATCCTGAGGTCTCCATCCTACTGCTCTTGCTAATGTTGTTGAAGAGATCAACACAGTAGGGAATGACTGTCGGGGAGGTTCCAATGGAGCACCTTCCAAGGAACACACCATCCCGAGGTCTCCATCCTACTGCTCTTGCTAATGCTGTTGAAGAGATCGACACAGTAGGGAATGACTGTCGGGGAGGTTCCAATGGAGCATCTTCCAAGGAACACACCATCCCGAGGTCTCCATCCTACTGCTCTTGCTAATGCTGTTGAAGAGATCGACACAGTAGGGAATGACTGTCGGGGAGGTTCCAATGGAGCACCTTCCAAGGAACACACCATCCCGAGGTCTCCATCCTACTGCTCTTGCTAATGCTGTTGAAGAGATCGACACAGTAGGGAATGACTGTCGGGGAGGTTCCAATGGAGTATCTTCCAAGAAACACACCATCCCGAGGTCTCCATCCTACTGCTCTTGCTAATGCTGTTGAAGAGATCGACACAGTAGGGAATGACTGTCGGGGAGGTTCCAATGGAGCACCTTCCAAGGAACACACCATTCCGAGGTCTCCATCCTACTGCTCTTGCTAATGTTGTTGAAGAGATCGACACAGTAGGGAATGACTGTCGGGGAGGTTCCAATGGAGCACCTTCCAAGGAACACACCATCCCGAGGTCTCCATCCTACTGCTCTTGCTAATGCTGTTGAAGAGATCGACACAGTAGGGAATGACTGCCGGGGAGGTTCCAATGGAGCATCTTCCAAGGAACACACCATCCCGAGGTCTCCATCCTACTGCTCTTGCTAATGCTGTTGAAGAGATCGACACAGTAGGGAATGACTGTCGGGGAGGTTCCAATGGAGCACCTTCCAAGGAACACACCATCCCGAGGTCTCCATCCTACTGCTCTTGCTAATGTTGTTGAAGAGATTGACACTTTCCTGCTATGCTTGACAACCAGAGAGGATTTATACACATCTGCTCAAATGATTGGAAGAAATAAATGGAAGCGAAATGCTTTGTTGTGAGCCTTTGGCTCTCGAGGGTGTGTGACACCTTTATCCAAGGGTCCCCCGCAAGGTTAAGTGGATCATCTCTTCGTTGGATTGGGAGGTCAGCGTCCAGACTCCTTCCTGATAATCTTACCAGTCGGGTGAGAGGTGCGGTCGGAGGGTTCCTGCAGCCAACGTGCAAGGGGGGAGCTGATCTTGACCGTCAGTGCAGAGGCTTGGTCTTATGAGAACGCACTACCGAGGCACCGTCCCATCACCCGTTCTGGGTTTCATAAGAATCAAGTTGGAGGCATGTTTCCCAACCCATCGTGGAGATCTACTTTACCCCCCCCCCCCCCCCCCTTTCTTACCATCAATTTTTACGAGATGAGAAGAAAAGAAACTCTCGCAGCCCGTTTTCCGGGGGTGGGGGGGCGAGGAATTTTTATTCATCGTAGGGAGTTTACAAAAAAAGGGGGAGAATACATCTTCCCTGCTCAAGGATAAAACCTCTTCAAGTCGTCGCCGCTCCAAGTGTTCCCCAATAACTCTCCTTCTTGGTTCTGTAGACGATATCCTCCCGTTACGAGCGCTTCATGGATGATGAAGGGCCCTTCCCAATTTGGGTTAAGCTTCCCTACGGCTGCTGATCTTCCTGTCGCGTCTACTTTCTTCATGACTAGATCTCCCGCTAGAAAGTGCCTGAGGCGGACATGTTTGTCGAAGTGTTTTGTCATTCGGCGCTTGATCTCCTCCTGTCTGGCGGATGCCAAGTCTCGGAGTTCTTCAATGTAGTCGAGTGACAGCTCTTGTGCTTCGTTATTCTCCAATCGCCATTCTTCGTTTCCATCCTGGGCCGCAACCACCCTGGGACTTCTGACTTCGAATTCCACCGGGATGAGAGCCTCGGACCCGTGAGAGAGTTTGAACGGGGTTTCCCCTGTGGCTGAGCTAGGAGTGGTTCTCAAAGCCCACAAGACCGAGGGGAGTTGATCCGCCCAATTACCTCGTAGGTTCTCGATCTTTCTCTTCAAGAGGTTCATGATCAGCTTGTTGGTGGCTTCTACTTGCCCATTACTCCAGGGATGATGGATGGAGGCGAAACGGAGATCAGTCCCGAGTTGTTTGCAAAAATCTTCCAGCTCCAAGTTGGCGAATTGGGGACCATTGCCGGTGATGATGGCGAGGGGGATTCTGAATCTGCAGACAATCTCTCCCTATATGAAGTTCTTTACGATTTGGGAGGTGGTCTTGGCCAGAGCTTTGGCCTCGATCCACTTGGAGTAGTCGATCATGACTAGGACGAACTTCCTCTGGCCACTAGCCGAGGGAAAAGGACCTATCAGATCCATCCCCCAGATAGCGAACGGCCACGGTGAGGTGATCGAGCGAAGTTGTTGGGCTGGCTGTAATTGAAGGGGGCAAACAACTGGCACTTCTGTCACCTCTTTGAGAAGACTTCGGCATCCTTTCGGATAGTGGGCCAGAAGTAGCCATGCCTTAAGATCCTTTGCTCCAAAGTGCGAGTCCCAGAATGGCTTCCGCACTCTCCCGAGTGGATCTCCTCCAACACTCGAGGTACTTCGTCTTCGGAGACACATCTAGCCAGAGGGCCTGAGATGGTCTTGCGATACAGCTCCCCATCTTGCAATAAGTTGTACGCCGCCTTGTATCGAAACTTCCTTTGGTCACCATCTGCTGAGAGCTGTCCGGATCCTAGGTAGGAGATGAACGGATCCATCCACGAAGGACGTCGGTCGATCTCCATCATCTCCCCTTCTTGAATGGATGGTTGGAATAGCTCCGTGATGGTCCCTCCTGCCCTTGGCCCGTACTTGGTCAGACGGTCCGATGCTGAGTTCTTCTCTCTTGGGACATGTTCAACGAAGAAGGACTGGAAACTTCCCACCAATCCCTTCACCTTGGCCAGATACTTCTGCAGGATGGTGTCATGTACTTCGAACTCTCCACGAATCTATGACGCGACCACCATTGAATCCGTGAAGGCCCTGATATCCTGAATCCCCAACTCTCTTGCGAGACGCAAGCCTGGCATTATGGCTTCGTATTCGGCTTGATTGTTCGTGACGGGGAAGAGGATCTCGACTGCCTGCTCGATCCTAGTCCCCTGCGAGCTGACCAACACGATGCCCACTCCCACAGAATTTTTGCCCGAAGCCCCATCCACGAACATCTTCCAAGGAATGGGAGCGAAAACTTCTTCCCCTGGTTCCGCTTCCACCGAGAAGTCAGCCAGGAAATCAGCTACCGCATGCGCTTTGATCGCCACCCGAGGCGAGAAGGAAATGTCGAACTCGTGGAGTTCTACCGACCATTTCGCCAGCCTTCCCGAATGTTCCACCCCTTCTAAGACATTTCGGAGAGGATGGTCGGTTACGACTCAGATGGAGTGAGCTTTAAAATAAGGCTGGGGCTTTCGCGCCGACACCACCAAGGCGAATGCGAGCTTTTCCAAGATTGGATATTTCAGCTCCGCCTTCTTGAGTACCTGACTAACATAATAAACGGGGAGCTGCTTCCTTCCTTCTTCTCGGACTAGTACGGAACTTACCGCTTCCACCCCTACTCCCAAGTAGATGAGTAGGTCTTCACCTTCTTTCGGGCTCTGAAGGAGAGGTGTCTGAGTCAACTGCCCCTTCAGCCTACCGAACGCTTTCTCGCACTCGTCGGACCATGCAAAGTTCTCGCTCTTACGGAGCGTCTTGAAAAAAGGAGAGCACTTCTCTCCTGCCTTAGACAGAAAGCGGCTAAGACCTGCCAACCTTCCTGCCAGCCTTTGAACTTCTTTCATGGTCTTTGGCGAGGTCATCTCTAGGATTGCCTTGACCTTGTCAGGGTTCGGCTCCACTCCCTCCGGGGTGATGAGATGTCCCAAGATTTTTCCTCTTCCAGCCCCGAATACACACTTTGCAGGATTGAGCCGCATTTTGAACTTCCTGAGCGTCGCGAAGGTATCCACCAGATCGACCACATGCTCTCGGGTGCTCTTGCTTTTTACTAAGAGGTCGTTCACGTACACCTCCAGGTTCCTCCCCTTTTGCCCCTTGAACACGTGGTCCATCATTCGCTGGTAGGTGGCCCCAGCGTTCTTCAAGCCGAAAGGCATCATCCTATAGCTGTAGCAGCCATCACCCGTGATGAAGGATATATTGCGACACTCGGGGGGATGCATCCGGATCTGGTGGTATCCTGAAAATGCATCAAGAAAGCTCATCACAGAAAAACCGACGGCTGAATCAACCAGCGCGTCGATCCGAGGCAGGGGATAACAATCTTTGGGGCAGCTTTTATTCATCAACGAAAAATCTACACAAATTCTCCAGACCCCTACACTCTTATTAACCATTACAACATTTGAGACCCAGCCTGGATACTGGATCTCGGATACAAAACCTGCATCAAGCAGTTTCTTTACTTCATCTCTGATAGGTCCAGCCAGCACGATGGCACTGGACCTCTTCTTCTGGCGGACGGGCTTAGCTGCCGGGTCCAGGTTGAGATGATGGCAGACAACCTCTGGATCGATCCCTGGCATCTCAGCTGCACTCCAAGCGAAGATGTCGACATTCTCCTGCAGGCACGTCGCCATCTCCACCTTCTCGCTGACTTTCAGCGATCCTCCGATCTTCAGCAACCTAGGTACTCCTGCAGCAGAGAGTACCTCAATTTCTTCTATCTCCTCGGATGCCTCCAGCCTGGCTGTGCTCCCCTGCATCTTCTCGAACTCCTCAGCTTCGGCCATCCAGCTAATAGTGCTGACGGCGTTGAGGTAACATTCGCGGGCGGCTCTTGGATCGCTCCTGATCCTCACCTGAACGTCCCCCTGGCAGTACTTCAAGCACTGATGGTAGAAGGATGGAACGGCCTTGAAAGTGTTAAGAAGCGGCCTTCCGAAGATGGCTTTGTAACAGCTCGGGGCCTCTACAATGACGAAGCGGCAGGTAAGGGGAGTGCCACCGAGCGTTACGAGGAGATCTACTCCTCCTTCTACCGCCTGCTTCTCTCCGGAGAAGCCAAAGAGAGGTCCATCCGATGCTCGAACTCTTTCTGCTCCGACTCCCAATCCGTCGAACGTCCTCTTAAAGATGACGTTCACGGAGCTACCGTTATCGATGAGGATTCGATCCACGGTGAAATCTTCCACGACTGCTTGGACAACGAGGGCATCATGGAAGGGGTTCTCATTCCCTAACATGTCTTCTTCGGAGAAGGTGATCTCCTCCAACGGGGGCGGTGCCTGCGAGGTCGAGGCGACACTCTTCCGATAAATTTGATGGAGACTTCCCTTGCGGGAAGCTCCCAGCCCTGCACCCCCGTGGATCACTCCTACTCCTCTGCCTCCTTGAGCCACTTCTCCTCGACCTCCATGGTCGACTCGGTCCTCGTTCCTCCTTCGACCGACGGCTTGAACTACCGGCGGCTCAATAGGGGCTTCATTCCTCGGTAGCTCCCCTCCTGCCTCTCCTGCTGTCAACCTCCGACGGGCTTCCCAAAAATCTGGGCAAGCCATCGTCCCATGACCTGCTACCTGATGCAGATCACAAAAGTGGGGGATATCCTCTTCCTGCTACATCTTCCTTCGATTCTTCTTTCCTTGCCTGGCGCCACGCCTGGCTATTGCCATCGCCTCTTCCCTCCTTCTGTCCTGACGCCTTTCCGGTTGATCGTGACGCCTTCTCTCCGGGGATCTCTCCCGATCCCTGCGCTGAGGTCCCCTAGCCGGCCTCCAAGGTGGTCGGATAGCGGGAGCTTGGTATCGTCTTTCTTCTTCTCGACGCTCCGGTGCTACGATGGGTCTCTTCTCATCGTGCCTTTTTGGCTCCTCCTTCTTTCTCTCCTCCCTCCTTTTCTCTTCCGGCTTCCTTTTCTCCGCCTTCCTAAGCTCTTCCTTTTTCTTCTTCTCGGGGGTCTTCTCTTCCTCCTCCTCTTCGTCCTCCTTGGTCACTCGGGTGAGCCTGGCTAGAAAGCCGCGGTTGGAAGCCTCACCCTGGACAAACTGGTTGGCCCTTTCAATGAGATTGTCGTAGGAGTATGGAGGAATCCTACCAATCTCCAACTTGAAGAGCCCTTCCTGAAGGCCGAAAGTCAGAGCCAGCTGCAAGGTGCGACCATCCACCTCCTGGATGTGTAACACCTCCTCCTGGAAGCGATCGATGTAGTCCCCCAACGTTTCTTTCGCTCCCTGCGTCAGAAGAAAAAGGGCCGTAGCCTCATTTTTTAACTTCTTCGCCGTGGCGAACCGCATCGTCAGCCCTCGGCAAAGGTCTTCAAAGCAGTAGATGGAACCCTCTGGTAACTGGTGGAACCAGTCCCTTGCCTTTCCTCGAAGGGAGATCGCGAACAGCCTACATTTAAAGGCGTCAGACATGGTCCGGATGGAGGCGACGTCTTCGAACCATTGGATGTGTCGGATAGGGTCCTCCCTCCCCGAGTAGTAATTCATCGAGGGATCCCTGAACCCCTCCGGCACTGGTGAGGCGATGATCTCCTCACAGAACGGGCTCCTCCCTCCAATCTGGCGACGATCCTCCATCTGGCGAGTATCACCCCCATACTCGCTATAGGGGTGAGTACCACCTCCGTACTCGCTGTAGGGGCGAGCACCATAGTACCTCGCCTGCTCCTCCTCTCCTCGAAACCGGACCCCGCCAGCACCTTGCGAGTTTTGCGGGCAGAATTGCGGCTTCCTTGGTTGCTCAGGCTCTTCGATATGATCCTTCCCTGCTCGCCTGGAGGGAGCACCTTCTTCGATCACAACTGGACGTTGGGGTGAAGTCGCCATTCCCTCTGTGCGAGTTTGAAGAACTGCTCGAAGAGTTCCTTCCATTCGTCTCGAGAACTCTTCAAAAGCCGCCAACGTCACGAACCCGCCACCACCGGCCGAGTTGCCGACAACCTCCTCCTGGTCGCCTACTACCACCATCTTTTCTTCCCACTAAGCTTTCTTTCTCTGGCTACGGTCCACGCTCACCGCACCAAAGTGTTGAAGCCTGGAAAATCCCGGCTTCAAAATTCAGACTAAAGCAGCCGGGGACTACTTGCCAAGCAGCTCAAAGAGACGGCTTGATGGGCGACTATGAGGAAGCTAGAAGAGCAACAAACAGGACCCCAGGTGCCACGGTAGGGAGGTCCCACCACGTACCCAGAAGCTCAGAAGAGACTTCCCCTCCACAACCAAAAATGGCCGAGCAGGGTACGAGGAAGGCACCGACTTGGCTAGGAACTAGGAGTAGCGGCCAAGTGTAACAGGTTCCAGAATACAAGAGCTGGGTTTCAAGAGCTCAAGTTCAGATGCCAATCCAAGTACCCCTGGGGTCCTATTTATAGGGAAACCAAGGGGTAGGAGGGTTTTTATAGTCCAGCCCCTGCCTGGCGAGTATGGGATACTCGGCGAGCATTAAGCCATAGTCGCCCATCTGGCGAGTATTGGGTGATGCTCGCACATTCCGGGCCAATACTCGCCCAGGTCTTATACTGCTCCGGTATTCGACGAACTCCTCTCGGCTGACTTTGTCTTGGTGTCTTGAACCGTTGACTTCTGTGTTGACCTTTTGACTTTGGCCTTTGCCTACGTGGCTTTTGAATGGGCCCACCCTCGGAGAATGAGGGTTGTACAACGGGTTCTAGAATGCAAGAGCAGGGTTTCAAAAGCTCAAGTCCAGGTGCCAATCCAAGTACCCCTGGGGTCCTATTTATAGGAAAACCAAGGGGTAGGGGGTTTTTGTAGCCCAGCCCCTGCCCGGCGACTAGCGACATTGAGGCGATCTCCCCGGGCAAATGGGCTAGTATCACCTATGGTCGCCCACCTTTTAGCAAGTATCCGGGCTACTCGCACGAGTGCACCCCTACTCGCCTAGGCCTTCTTCTACTCCTGCGCTCGACGAACTCTCTGAAGGCTGCATTCGACGAAATCATCTACTACTTCTGCTGGCTGACTTTGTCTTGGTGTCTCGAACTGTTGACTTCTGCGTTGACCTTTTAACTTTAACTTTTGCCTACGTGGCTTTGAATGGGCACACCCTCAGAGAATGAGGGTTGTACACAATCCCCGCTCACCGCACCAAAGTGTTGATGCCAGGAAAATCCTAGGCTCCAAAATTCGGATCATTGCAGCTGGAGACTACTTGCCAAGCGGCTCGAAGAGACGGCTTGACTGGAAACTACGAAGAAGCTAGAAGAGCAACAAACAGGATCCCATGTGCCATGACAGGGAGGTCCCACCACGCACCCAAAAGCTCAGAAGAAACTTCCCCTCAACAACAAAATCATCTACTACTCCTGCTGGCTGACTTTGTCTTAGTGTCTCGAACTGTTGACTTATGTGTTGATCTTTTGACTTTGACTTTTGCCTACGTGGCTTTGAATGGGCCCACCCTCGGAGAATGAGGGTTGTACAGCAAGCCCTCAGCGGTCGGATGGCGTGGGCTCACTCTCAATGTGGAGGCCTGGCCACCATCTTATCATAGGTCATCGCCCTACCATTTGGAGATTCATTGGGGAAACGTGGTTCCCACCCGGTCGTGAGGGGGGCAGGCCCTCAGCGGCCGGATGGCGTAGGCTCGCTCTCGATGTGGAGGGCTGACCACCATCTTATCGGAGGTCGTCGCCTTACCATTTGGAGATTTGTTGGGGAAATGTGGTTCCCGCCCGGTCGTGAGGGGGGCAGGCCCTCAGCGGCCGGATGGCGTAGGCTCGCTCTCGATGTGGAGGGCTGGCCACCATCTTATCAGAGGTCGTCGCCTTACCATTTGGAGATTCATTGGGGGGGGAACGTGGTTCCCGCCCGGTCGTGAGGGGGCAGGCCCTCAGCGGCCGGATGGCGCAGGCTCGCTCTCGATGTGGAGGGTTGGCCACCATCTTATCGGAGGTCGTCGCCTTACCATTTGGAGATTCGTTGAGGTTCGCTCACAGTGGGCAAGGACCTGAAATTACTTTGTTAGAAAGAAAAGCGTGGATACATTCTGAAATAGAAATGAGATAAAAAGTGATACAAGTCCCTGAGGGAGACAGTCCGGCTTAGGTGCCGATCATTCCGATGGTTGGATCTCAGTTGACCCTTCTCAAGCTGCCTGCCTTTAAGTTGTCTTGCGAAAGACCGCGAGGTGCCCCAACTGGACGAGACGTTCGATTTCATCCTTCAAACATAGGCACTGCCTCGTATGGTGCCCCTGACCCTTATGAAAATCACAAAACTTAGATTGATCCCCCGCATTTTGAGGTTGCGGCCTTGGCCACTTAACGATCCTATCGTTGTAGATCACGGATAAAATATGCTGGCGGGATGCGTTCAGTGGGGTGTAGATCCGAGTTTTCTGGTTCATCTCCCCTCGAGGACTTCCTGACTGGCTCAGGACAGGCCAACCGGCCTCTCCGGGCGGTTGCTGTCCTTTTCTCTTTCGGCCCATGGTTCCAAGTTTTCGTCGGTGTGTTGACGTTGTGAGATCAGCTTCTGCTACCGGTGCTGAGTCCATGCGGCTCTTATCTGGGCGAAGTTCCCTGCGATCCAGGTTTTGAGAGGGCCCGTGGTTGATCCAAGGAACCTGGTCCTTTGCAGCGCTGAGGTTGTGAACCGAGTTTTGGATGATTTTCCCTTTGCTTGTCATACGCCTTGCCATGAAGGTGTCATGTTGCAATGTATCGAGTAGGATGCTTCCAAATATCGCGTCATACGGTGAATCAGCTTCTGTGATGATGAACTGGACGTTGAATTCGACTGGTTCTGGTAGTGCCTGTCAGTCTGTAAGAGAGATCGCTTTTAGAGCTAAACGGGAACACTAGTTCCCACAGACGACGTCAAACTGTTGCGGGTCGTTCAACGCTCTCCTGGTCCGGTCGAGCTGAACCGCCTTAGCTCAAGAGTGAGCCGAACGCGCAAACAGTCAAAAGTGAGAACCAACAGCAAACAGCGAGATTTTTATGTGGAAAACCCAGAAAGGGAAAAAACCACGGGGCCTAGCCCAGTTCTGAATGATCCACTAGTGTTGTGAGTTACAGAGAGTTGTTTTTCGAGGGTGACAGGCCACCGCTCGTTACAGATATTTTGTTAAGTCTTTCAAGTCCTTGGGAGCCGAACGTGGTGAAACGTGCTCGGAGATAGTCTTGAGTAGAGCGGTGCGGAGCGCTGCGGAGAGGCCTGGAGCGGAGCGCGGTGAAGCGGCCTGGAGCGGAGCGCTGCGGAGCAGCCTGGAGCGGAGCGCTGCGGAGCAGCTTGGAGCGGAACGCTGCGGAGCAGTTTGGGGCGGAGTGTTGCGGAGCAGCCTGGGCCCAACCCACCGAGATCCTCCCAAGTTCTCGAAGTAAAGCTGGAGTGCTGAGGGAGATCTCTGAGGGTAGCTCGAAGGTCGATGAAGATCTTCCAAGAGTCCTCGCCGGAAAACTCAAGAGCTCCAATTTCTCCCAGTGCCAAAAAGTGTCTTCTAATGGAGGCCTGACCCTCCTTTTATAGTTTCTGAGGGGGGCGTTCTGGTAACTGCGCCATGCCGATTCTTGGACGAACGAATGAGGATGCTTGATTCAGGGTACGCGGATTGTCAACTTTGTACTTATGATGAGTTTTCCCTTCGGTCATGCCGGGCAGCTTGGGCAGCCCGGGCAACCTCTCTGGTGGTGGCGGCGGTCGGCGATTGCCGCCGGCGATTAATGACAGCGTCGCGCTTTGTGGAGCGGAAGCGCTCTCCGCGGAGCGGGAGCGGAAGCGCTCTCCGCGGAGCGGGAGCGGAAGCGCTCTCCGCGGAGCGGGAGCGGAAGCGCTTTCGGCGGAGCGGATGCGCTCTCGGATGCGCTGTCCGCGGAGCGGGAGCGGATGCGCTCTCCGCGGAGCGGGAGCGGATGCGCTCTCCACAGAGCGGGAGCGGGAGCGGATGCGCTCTCCGCGGAGCGGGAGCGGAAGCGCTCTCCGCGGAGCGGGAGCGGAAGCGCTCTCCGGGGAGCGGTCCGGGCGAGGCTGCGATGAGAAAACACTTGGTCTAATTCAACCCGAACCCTTTTAGGGGAACCATATCATATTCTAATTTTATCATACACTATTTATTCACAAGCTTCAACATGATTTGATTTTTCTTCTATCCAACCCCGATCGTTAATTAACACATTTTTTTTTAAATGATCACATTGGAGGAGATAAAAGATACTACCTTGCTCTGTGGTTTGCACATGTTTTTTCCCATAAGTTAAGCAAATCAAGTGTATTTTAAAGCAAAGTAATATATATTCAATTGCAGATTTTTATTCGAATGCAAAATTTCTAATAAAATTAAATATATCTGCGCATGTTTTTGTGATTTGCGATTTTTTATGCTCACCCTTACTAGGTTACACAAAATTGTGAATAACAAACTTCATCGCTTTTGAGGGGTCACCCTCATTGTATAGGAATTTCGGGCTGCGAATAGCCAGGATTCCATAACCCCACTCCTTTAGTGGAGAGCTTGGAGGAAAATGTAAGATCCCATTTTTTTTCTTTTCAAACATCCGGGTCTTAGGCCCAGAACCGCCGCTTTGCGGTGACACCTTCGCTCGGGAAGGTCGCCACTACAAAACGCCGATCCTGCCGGCCAATTCGATCACGAAGAAGAAGGTATACATGAACAAATAAGAAGCTCAAGTCCACAATCACATGAATTATAAAGGTAAATGTCCACAGATAATAACTGAATAAAAATAACAAAGGTACAATAATAAAGGGCTCGTGCCCTGTACATCATGTCCTCACTACAAGATCACACATAAGGTAAAACTAAAGCTAATCGCCACCGTCACTGAAACGGAAGCACCCAAACTAGTCTGACTCATCCCTGCAGACTCTGTGCTCCACTGGTGCTGCAACACTAAATGCTTCTTCTCTTTTGGCCTGCGGTCGCTGCCTTGCAAACCACGTCTACGTCTTCGCCTTCGGCCTCCTGGTCGCTGAGCTGGTGGGGTTCCACCCATCATGGGACATCTGACCCGAGTATGTCCCGGCTGGTGACAATGGTAACATGGCCATGGGGCCCACCCTGTCGGATCCTGCTGCACATGTTTCTCTCCCATTCGGTACGCCTAAAATATGGTGGTCAAACGACCGTCAGTCAAACTAAACTCAGTCAACAATCCCCCACCCCTAAACCCGTGGCTCCTAGGCACCGGGCGGAGAGGAGTGAAGAGGAGGACCAAAGGCAGAGTGGAAACAAGCAGGTGACAACTATCCTAAAGAATGTACAGTAAAAGATTCGCAAGGTTTATATATTTAACTATCAAGAGTAGTGAAGTGTAACACGATTATAGCTAAAGTAAGCATGAGTACATGGTGTAACAAGGTAAGAAGTAACGTGTATAAAGTAAGCACAACAGTAAGTAAGTAAGAAAAGAAACCATTGATTTATAAGGATTACCCCTATAGACCAAGGGGTCGTTTTGCAGGGTCTATCGTATAAGAAGTCTCATAACCGATTTATACGATAGGGGTAGGGGTTGAATGCAATGTTTATGCTATGACATGCAAAGTATGTTGTTATGCTATGTTCATACAAGTGCAACTCACTCACCACGACTCTGTGCGCATAGACCTTTAGTTCCCCCTTTTTGGAGCGAGCTAGACTCCCAGGATACTCCCGTAGTGGCAAACGGAAGCGGTGGGTTGGGCCTCGCCCACCTCTAGGTTGGTATTCACACTACCTAACCTAGACCTATCGTACGCCTCAACGCAAAACCCGCGGAGCATCTGCGTACTCTTACTGGCTGGACCACCAAACTTTCAAGGCTAAGTGTAAATACCACACTTGCCGAGTCAACGTATTGACGTCGGTGTGAGCGATCATCCAATACCGAAGACCCACCACCTTCAATGCACATGCAACATGTTTTACTACCTACCTCCGAGCCATAAGCTCCCCGGGCTAACCTGCCCGCCATCAATAACCTTCCGAGCCATCGGCTCGCCGAACCAACCCGTCCGTACCTACAAACACTACTGAGTCACAAGCTCACCTGACTTAGCAATCCGCTCTTACAACCACCGAGCCTACTGCTCGTAGCACCAAACCAGCTAAACTCCCGTGACCACGGAGTGTGAGTGTGTGTATTATTAAGTTAATCTTGTATAGCAACTTACTCCTACAGTTTGTGGTTAATCTTGGACTTCCCGTGGATTACCCTGTAAGGGGCTCGCTACGGTACTAGGAACCGAAATGGAATGACACCCCAAAGTTCCCTTTCTCAAGACACTTAGTGTTGTTGGTATCTACCCATAAGAACACCCTCCTTGTTATTACAATTGAATTAACCCTATGTGACTTATGACTTCCAAGACGATCATTCGTCAATCCCGAGCACCACTTTACCCTCAACTCACCTAGCACACTTTACCGTCTATAATCCTTCTTGTTGACCATCATACCTTCTCAACTAAACTAGGTAAACCACATACCTCCCATCCCTCCTAAGGATCCACTTGATTCTCAAATTTCACAGTTTTACTATACGCAGACCAAACTAATTATATGAAGCTCGCAACTATAGGTACTCCAAATATTCCTCCAACTGACACAAACTATTTACTGGAGGTCTATCATGATGTTATAAGATTAATTCCAGAGAATCGTATTTTTCTCAACATTATTAATATTTAAAGCAATTTTCCAAAAATACAACCTCCTAATGTTTGAACTACAAGTGCACTTTTCTGACTTCCAATGGCTACCAAATTTTTTACATAAATTAAGAGTACCTAATAACCAGTAAATATGAATTTTTAGGAAATTCCAGAAAGGTTTACTATTTTTAAAAATTCCTAAACCCACTAATTTTCAATTATTTCCAAAGGAGGTACCCTCATATGAACTGCAAACCTTATGCAAATTTATACAGAGGTGACTCATACTAAAATATTCAGTCCTACAAAATTTGACCATATTCCATAGAGGTTATATCTGTAATTTCCATAAAGAAAATATTTGCAATAAATTCCAAATTGAACTAGAAGTACCAAAAATATCAATCCAAAAATTATGCGAAAATTACTGTGGGTTCATAATGGTATGAAATGAAATCCAGCAAAGTTTCATGAAATTACAGAAAACTAACACCCTAAAATTAATCATCTCAAGAATTGTCAACAATAAGAATAATTATAATTTGGACCTCCAAAAGTCTTCCAATGGTTCTAATAGAATCTCCAGGGATTAATAACATCAAAACTAAGTTGGTGACAGAAGTTGGTTAATCCCTAGGTATTAATCTTTCCTAAATCGCAACAACCTAAATATTTACAAATCTACCCAAGGATTTATTCCCTAGGGTTGGCAACTCCAAACCCCACCAATTTCTCATAGGAGGACTCTCTGGTCTCCATGACCATCTCCCCAAAATTTTAGGTCAAACCATAAAGGTTTGACCCCTCTTCCTTCATTGAACTCTATATGTACCCCCTTGAGGTTTACCCTAGGGTTAGGGTCCATACTTCCCCAAATCCACCCAAACTTCTAGTGAGGGTGTTATATCACTCATAGAGCTCAGAGGACTCTATTACACTCCTCTCCAAGGACAAACACCCCTATGTCTTTCATAACCCCAAATTCCACTCCATAGGGATCAACCTATGGCCTTGGGCAAATCAACTCCAATGCTCACAAATTTCCTCATGGGGTCTCAAATTGATCCCACTGACCTTCCCAAGAAGACTCAAGTCTCTATGGGCCCATTTGGCCAATGGATCTCTACTTGGCTAAATGCACCCCAAGGGGCTCCAACTCCATGCCCTAGGGCAATCCAACTCCCCATGACCCCAAAACTCACATAGAGGTGATTTGGGAGGTGTTAGGGCAGTGGCCAAAATTCCACTCCAATTGGAGGTGGTTTGGCCCCTCAATTTCAACTTAGCCCCTTTAACCTAATAACTTCCTTAAAGATCAAAACTTGAGCCAATTAATTACCTGATCAAATCAACCTCAAATGGGTTGAAATTTTAACCAGGGGCTTATCATGACCCTAAGAACACCCCACCAAAATTTGGTGGAGTTTGGAGGTCATTTGACCCTCCAAATAATTTGTACATTGCTTATTAAATTTTTACAAAAACTTTAGGAAAATGTTTTCCAAAAAAATCTCATTTTTGGACAGGACCTAAATATATGTGAGATTAGCCCATACCCCAAATATCAAGTCATTTGGATGACTGGTTTGGAGTGGGGAATTTTTATAAGGTCTGTACATCCCTATGGATAGTTCTCACTAAAATGAGTGTTGCGGTCTACCCAGGACTCCAAATTGAGTGAAATCAATTTTAAATTAAACTACACATCAAGGGCTACAACTTTGATGTTGACCACTTTTTCTGTAGAGGGCCCTAGGTATTTTCTATAATAATATCTATCTACAACGAGTTATAATACATAAAATGAGATATAATAATAAAATTCATCACATAAACTTTCCTGTACAGAAAATTGAACGCTCCAGATTGCGTCTTCTCCGATGAACCAACAGCCATTACCTCTTCTTCCCGTAGCTTTTTCAAGCGTTGCCGCCGGCCATCCGTCCACCTCCCTGGCCGGCCACCACCACCACCACCTCCATTGAGGTGGTGGCTATCGCCGGGAGGCGGCACGGCCACCGGAGGGGCGGATTCCGGCGAACCCGAAACATGATTTTTAATGGAAAAATCTGAATTTTAACTCTCCGATCGGGCTCTTTGGAGCCTGATTTCTCACCTAATTTGATCTAAGATGTTAGCACAAGTAAGGAGGAGGAGGATCAGACCTTGTTTGGGGGGTTTGGTGGCTCCAATCGCCGGCCACCATTTTTCCTCCTCCAAGCTTTGGGTGCCATGGCTTCTTGTGCATAGGGGGCTCTAACCTTTCGGTAAATTGAGGGGTTTCACTCCTATGATGGTTGTGAAGATGAAGGGAGGTTCAATTGAGGGGGAGGGAGGCTTTAACTAAGAGAGCCATTAATGGCCTCTTGGTCTCCCTCCCTTGGCCGACCCTATTCACTCCCCCACCCCCCAATAACTCATGGAAACTGCTGGAATCTTCTCAAATTCATCAGAGAAGACGAATGGAAGAGTAGTGGAGGGATACCAAGGGGGTGTATCACCTTAATGGCCATGAATGGCCTTTCTCTCTCTCCTTAAAATTGGGGAAAACCCCCATTTTCTCTCTCCTAATCACCAAGGCCGATTTTTCCACTCCCTCCTGTGTTTAATGCCAGCCTACTAGGCTGGTTGACCACTCAATTGAGCTAGCCCAAAAGGGATTGGGCTAGGTTTTAGAGATTTGACCTAATTTGGGCAAGTTTGACTTTTGGTCAAATTGACCAATTGGGTGACCCTATGATGGGGCTTTTGGGTCCATTGGACTCCAAATTAAATTTAGAAACTACTAGTGGGGTCAATTTGGTCACATGGGCCTTAGTTGACCCAATATAAGTTGATTTGACCAAAACAGGCTAAGTTGACTTTGGTCAAATTGAGCTTTAGGGTTGACCCAATCATGGGGATTTTTGATCCACTGGGTCCCCTATGATATTGTAACATTATGGGTAGGGTCAATTTAATATGGTGGTGGTCAATTGACTCTAATTAGGCTACTTTGACCAATTTGGGGTTAGGGTTGACTTTGGTCAAACTGGCCTATTTTGTTGACCCCAATGGGCCCTTGGTGCTCTAAGGGGACCCCTAAAGGGTTAGGGATACTATGGTGGGGTCAAATGGTCAAGTTGAGGCCCTAAAGTCCAACCCTAAGCTTGGTCACTGGAAATTGCTATTTGCAGTCCAAGGCACTTTCAACCCTAATCTTGCCTAAGTTAAAGGGATTTCTACACTACCAAGGCCTTGTCATGACCTTGCCAAGACAGATTCACCTGAGGGGTCTAGCTGTCCGGGGGATGTTACAAATCCCAATAAACAAAAAAAATAATTTCGTCCTCTAAATTCAGGTTAGGCTTGCGGGGGTTTTCACCGAGAGTGACTGAACGTAACATCCCTTAAGAATCGAAGTTATTCCTGGCTCGAAGAGCACCGACTATCTATGCCACACCAGCTCTAGTGGCTCCAAGTTGTGCTCCTCCTGACCCTAATTTTACCACATGTCTTAACCTCTGGAATCTTCTTGCGCCGCAAGACTCGCACCGTCGTATCATCTATCCTGACCGGGGTGACCTAGCTACCTTGGTCGATCTATCCTCGAACTTCCACTCTAACCTGGGCAGACTCTTATGCCTTTAAAGTTTTCTTTCATACGCTCAAATTCTTACTCCTTCAGGTACATCCGAGCAATCAATCATCTTTACTCTACAACTTTTCAATTCTTACTATTGATGGAACTAATCAGATCGCCTGACATCTTAATTACCCTTAAATTTTAATAAGGGTGCATTTGTGAACCTTTATGAGTATATATTAACCAATCATAATGATAAGATGACTCCCAATCATTTTCTACGTGCAGTTTGATTCATAAGGGCAAAATTTTGATACCTTAGGGTTTTTCACAAGTCAATTTTATCAAGGAAGAATCATCCTGTTTATTTCTCCAAAATCCTGTCACTTCCACTTATGCTAGTCTTGATCACTCTCAAATGATCTTAAGCAAGACAAACTTAGATCATTCTTATCATAGTAAACTCAAATACTAGATTCTAAATCTAATAAGTCATCGTCTAAGATCTCTGGTTATTTATCATCAAAGCTCCCAAGGTATAAAACTATTATTGTAGATAAAATTTTCAACCATGACGGGGCATGATTTTTAACAAGACATGAGTTAATCACTTCCGAACGCCCGAAGTCACAAGAACTTCAAATATAACTACAACTTGTACAACCTAGTTTCTGTCCATAACTTCTATACTAGGACATCGACATCCCTAAGTGATTAATCCTATCGACTTTACATTTCCAATGATTCAACTAAGGTCAAGTTGTTGTTCGATCAATGATGTTTATCCATTGCCCTAGTAATGCTACGGATCATTATTCCGAACAAACTGTTACACCATCTCATCTTCTTCCAAGTAACAATGAGTAAGATCGACTTAAAAAATCATTATGTTCACGACACAAAATTTTCTAACATAGGTCTAAGGGAAATCTAAGTTCGTCATTAATTTGCCCAATAAACAAAAGGTACGCCCCAATAAACAAAAGACAAGCCCCAATAAACAAAAGATAAGTCACTATCTATTTTGGGCTGAGTATCTTCAATATCACCAAGGTATATTCGTCCCAAGTATGCAAACAATTCTTAGGGCATACAACCTTAGACTTGGGGTTCTATCTTGGGGCTCATTGGTATGCTTCACACCTTAGACTCTTCTAGGTACTTTCTATGACAACCTTATCAGGGTCAATATGTCACCCAATCCCAAACGGGTCCCTTCTGAACTTCAATTCTTACCCGACCCTCGGTGTTTGTCGTGGTGGTTGTCTCAATGTAATCATGTCACCGATACGAGGGTTGAGTCTACAAGTCTTATACCATTTCGCTTATGTGTCAATCTCTCTTTTTCTAGCCTCTTTTGGGTATCCTCGTACCTTCACCAAAAGTTATGCTTACGATCTATTTCAGGCTAGGTCATGGTATAAATTGTCCTAGTAAGTCACGTGTCCTAGTGGGGTTGAGTCTAACTCATTGACTAAAGTACTATCTAAAGAGTTCTTTGCAGCCGGAGGTATTCTCTGCTGGGGGCAGGGTTCGCTGCAGGCTACAAAAGAAAACTTGACACTCGTAAGGGGAATTGACTAAGAAGATTCAGTTAAAAGTGGACTTTTTCGATGTGATTCCCATACGGGCACACCACTGCTTCCGCTGCTAGCTTGTCCTCAAACTAAGCTCGCGCGGGGTGGCCCAGGGTTTTGTGGAATTCTTTTCTTCGGATCGAGGTTTGGCTCTGATACCACTTGTAAGACCCCATTTTTTTTCTTTTCAAACATCCGGGTCTTAGGCCCAGAACCGCCGCTTTGCGGTGACACCTTTGCTCGGGAAGGTCTCCACTACAAAACGCCGATCCTGCCGGCCAATTCGATCATGAAGAAGAAGGTATACATGAACAAATAAGAAGCTCAAGTCCACAATCACATGAATTATAAAGGTAAATGTCCACAAATAATAACTGAATAAAAATAACAAAGGTACAATAATAAAGGGCTCGTGCCCTGTACATCATGTCCTCACTACAAGATCACTCATAAGGTAAAACTAAAGCTAATCGCCACCGTCACTGAAACGGAAGCACCCAAACTAGTCCGACCCATCCCTGCAGACTCTGTGCTCCACTAGTGCTGCAACACTAAATGCTTCTTCTCTTTTGGCCTGCGGTCGCTGCCTTGCAAACCACGTCTACGTCTTCGCCTTCGGCCTCCTGGTCGCTGAGCTGGTGGGGTTCCACCCATTACGGGACATCTGACCCGAGTATGTCCCGGCTGGTGACAATGGTAACATGGCCATGGGGCCCACCCTGTCGGATCCTGCTGCACCTGTTTCTCTCCCATTTGGTACGCCTAAAATATGGTGGTCAAACGACCGTCAGTCAAACTAGACTCAGTCAACAATCCCCCACCCCTAAAACCGTGGCTCCTAGGCACCAGGCGGAGAGGAGTGAAGAGGAGGACCAAAGGCAGAGTGGAAACAAGCAGGTGACAACTATCCTAAAAAATGTACAGTAAAAGATTCGCAAGGTTTATAAATTTAACTATCAAGAGTAGTAGAGTGTAACACGATTATAGCTAAAGTAAACATGAGTACATGGTGTAACAAGGTAAGAAGTAACGTGTATAAAGTAAGCACAACAGTAAGTAACTAAGAAAAGAAACCATTGATTTATAGGGATTACCCCTATAGACCAATGGGTCGTTTTGCAGGGCCTATCGTATAAGAAGTCCCATAACCGACTTATACGATAGGGGTAGGGGTTCAATGCAATGTTTATGCTATGACATGCAAAGTATGTTGTTATGTTATGTTTATACAAGTGCAACTCACTCACCACGACTCTATGCGCATAGACCTTTAGTTTCCCCTTTTTGGAGCGAGCTAGACTCCCAGGATACTCCCGTAGTGGCAAACGGAAGCGGTGGGTTGGGCCTCACCCACCTCTAGGTTGGTATTCACACTACCTAACCTAGACCTATCGTACGCCTCAACGCAAAATCCGCGGAGCATCTGCGTACTCTTACTGGCTGGACCACCAGACTTTCATGGCTAAGTGTAAATACCACACTTGCCGAGTCAACGTATTGACGTCGGTGTGAACGATCATCCAATACCGAAGACCCACCACCTTCAATGCACATGCAACATGTTTTACTACCTACCTCTGAGCCATAAGCTTCCCGGGCTAACCTGCCCGCCATGAATAACCTTCCGAGCCATCGGTTCGCCGAACCAACCCGTCCGTACCTACAAACACTACTGAGTCACAAGCTCACCTGACTTAGCAATCCTCTCTTACAACCACCGAGCCTACTGCTCGTAGCACCAAACCAGCTAAACTCCCGTGACCACGGAGTGTGAGTGTGTGTATTATTAAGTTAATCTTGTATAGCAACTTACTCCTACAGTTTGTGGTTAATCTTGGACTTCCCGTGGATTACCCTGTAAGGGGCTCGCTACGGTACTAGGAACCGAAATGGAATAACACCCCAAAGTTCCCTTTCTCAAGACACTTAGTGTTGTTGGTACCTACCCATAAGAACACCCTCCTTGTTATTACAATTGAATTAACCCTAGGTGACTTATGACTTCCAAGACGATCATTCGTCAATCCCGAGCACCACTTTACCCTCAACTCACCTAGCACACTTTACCGTCTATAATCCTTCTTGTTGACCATCATACCTTCTCAACTAAACTAGGTAAACCACATACCTCCCATCCCTCCTAAGGATCCACTTGATTCTCAAATTTCACAGTTTTACTATACGCAGACCAAACTAATTATATGAAGCTCACAACTATAGGTACTCCAAATATTCCTCATACTGACCCAAGCTATTTACTGGAGGTCTATCATGATGTTATAAGATTAATTCCAGAGAATCGTATTTTTCCCAACATTATTAATATTTAAAGCAATTTTCCAAAAATACAACCTCCTAAGGTTTGAACTACAAGTGCACTTTTATGACTTCCAATGCCTACTAAAAATTTTACATAAATCAAGGGTACCTAATAATCAGTAAATATGAATTTTTAGGAAATTCTAGTAAGGTTTACTATTTTTAAAAATTCCTAAACCCACTAATTTTTAATTATTTCCAAAGAAGGTACTCTTATATGAACTCCAAACCTTATGCAAATTTAAACAGAGGTGATTCATACTAAAATATTCAGTCCTACAAAATTTGACCAACCTCAGAAGTTCTTCCTTCATTGACCTCTATATGTACCCCCTTGAGGTTTACCCTAGGGTTAGGGTCCATACTTCCCCAAATCCACCCAAACTTCTAGTGAGGGTGTTATATCACTCATAGAGCTCAGAGGAGTCTATTACACTCCTCTTCAAGGACAAACACCCCTATGTATTTCATAACCCCAAATTCCACTCCATAGGGATCAACCCTATGACCTTGGGCAAATCAACTCCAATGCTCACCAATTTCCTCATGGGGTCTCAAATTAATCCCACTGACCTTCCCAATAAGACTCAAGTCTCTATGAGCCCATTTGGCCAATGGATTTCTACTTGGCTAAATGCACCCCAAGGGGCTCCAACTCCATGCCCTAGGGCAATCCAACTCCCCATGACCCCAAAACTCACATAGAGGTGATTTGGGAGGTGTTAGGGCAGTGGCCAAAATTCCACTCCAATTGGAGGTGGTTTGGCCCCTCAATTTCAACTTAGCCCCTTTAACCTAATAACTTCCTTAAAGATCAAAACTTGAGCCAATTAATTACCTGATCAAATCAACCTCAAATGGGTTGAAATTTTAACCAGGGGCTTATCATGACCCTAAGAACACCCCACCAAAATTTGGTGGAGTTTGGAGGTCATTTGACCCTCCAAATAATTTATACATTGCTTATTAAATTTTTACAAAAACTTTAGGAAAATGTTTTCCAAAAAAATCCCATTTTTGGACAGGACCTAGATATAGGTGAGATTAGTCCATACCCCAAATATCAAGTCATTTGGATGACTGGTTTGGAGTGGGGAATTTTTCTAAGGTCTGGACATCCCTATGGATAGTTCTCACTAAAATGAGTGCTGCGGTCTAACCAGGACTCCAAATTGAGTGAAATCAATTTTAAATTAAACTAGACATCAAGAGCTACAACTTTGATGTTGACCACTTTTTCTGTAGAGGGCCCTAGGTATTTTCTATAATAATATCTATCTACAGCCAGTTATAATACATAAAATGAGATATAATAATAAAATTCATCACATAACCTTTCCTGTACAGAAAATTGAACGCTCCAGATTGCGTCTTCTCCGATGAACCAACAGCCATTACCTCTTCTTCCTGTAGCTTTTTCAAGCGTTGCAGCCGGCCATCCGTCCACCTCCCTGGCCGGCCACGACCACCACCACCTCCGTTGAGGTGGTGGCTATCGCCGGGAGGCGGCACGGCCGCCGGAGGGGCGGTTTCCGGCGAACCCGAAACATGATTTTTAATGGAAAATCTGAATTTTAACTCTTCGATCGGGCTCTTTTGAGCCCGATTTCTCACCTAATTTGATCTAAGATGCTAGCACAAGTAAGGAGGAGGAGGACCAGGCCTTGTTTGGGGGTTTTGGTGGCTCCAATCGCCGACCACCATTTTTCCTCCTCCAAGCTTTGGGTGCCATGGCTTCTTGTGCATATGGGGCTCTAACCTTTCGGGAAATTGAGGGGTTTCACTCCTCTGATGGTTGTGAATATGAAGTGAGGTTCAATTGAGGGGGAGGGAGACTTTAACTAAGAGAGCCATTAATGGCCTCTTGGTCTCCCTCCCTTGGCCGACCCTATTCACTCCCCCACCCCCCAATAACTCATGGAAACTGCTGGAATCTTCTCAAATTCATCAGAGAAGACGAATGGAAGAGTAATGGAGGGATACCAAGGGGGTGTATCACCTTAATGGCCATGAATGGCCTTTCTCTCTCTCCTTAAAATTGGGGAAAACCCCTATTTTCTCTCTCTTAATCACCAAGGCCAATTTTTCCACTCCCTCCTGTGTTTAATGTCAGCCTACTAGGTTGGTTGACCACTCAATTGAGCTAGCCCAAAAGGGATTGGGCTAGGTTTAAGAGATTTGACATAATTTGGGCAAATTTGACTTTTGGTCAAATTGACCAATTGGGTGACCCTATGATGGGGCTTTTGGGTCAATTGGACTCCAAATTAAATTTAGAAACTACTGGTGGGGTCAATTTGGTCACATGGGCCTTAGTTGACATAATATAAGTTGATTTGACCAAAACAGGCTAAGTTGACTTTGGTCAAATTGAGCTCTAGGGTTGACCCAGTCATGAGGCTTTTTGATCCACTGGGTCCCCTATGATATTGTAACATTATGGGTAGGGTCAATTTAATATGGTGGTGGTCAATTGACTCTAATTAGGCTACTTTGACCAATTTGAGGTTAGGGTTGACTTTGGTCAAACTGGCCTCTTTGGTTGACCCCAATGGGCCCTTGGTGCTCTAAGGGAACCCATAAAGGGTTAGGGATACTATGGTGGGGTCAAATGGTCAAGTTGCGGCCCTAAAGTCCAACCCTAAGCTTGGTCACTGGAAATTGCTATTTGCAGTCCAAAGCACTTTCAACCCTAATCTTGCCTAAGTTAAAGGGATTTCTACACTACCAAGGCCTTGTCATGACCTTGCAAAGACAGATTCACCTGGGGGGTCTAGCTGTCTGGGGGATATTACAGAAAATCACCGCGCGCACTATCACCGCACGCGAACCGATCCTACCGCCGCTCTAACCGACCGCAGTCATGCAGCCGCCGCCGGCCGCCCGCTCTTGGCCGCACTCCCACGGGGTGTGGTCCCATTGCCCGCCGGCCGACCTCCCTTGGCCGCACTCCCACTGGGTGCGACCCCGCAGCCGGCCACTCGCGTGTAGCGAGCGGCCGCATGGCTGGCTGCTCGCCCGGCCTTGGCTGCGCGACCCCACGACCGAATACGCAGCCGACCGTGGCCGCGCGCTCTCCGCATGTGGTCGGTCGTGACCCCGTGCTCTCCGCGGGCGGCCGTGGACCGCGCGGTCGGCCGGCCTTGGCCGCACGCTCGCGGTCGCAAGGCGCTCGCGGTCAGCCACCCTTGGCCGGACGTCCTCCCGGCCATCGGCCCCTCCCCTCGTCGGCCGGATCCGCCGCCGATGGGCCTCCTCGTCGCCGGCCGGTTCCCCCGTCGCCCACCGAGCCTTCACGTGATCGTACGACCGTTCAACGAAATCTCCACCCTCCGATTGACGGATAACACCTGTATAACCGCCAGTCTAACCACGTGTCATGGGTGGGTGCGATATCCAGAAATACACCGGGTTGCGTACAAAAAAATGCCCAAATAACGCGGCTTAAACAATATAAAACTTACCTGCAAATAGCAATTATGGTAGTTACGACATGCGAATAACCTTATAACTATCGTAACCATCTCTGGGGCCTATAAATAATACCCCAAGCCCTCTCTCATTTCGATCTTTTTCTTCTCCCTCCTTTCCTCCTAAGTGCAAGAGAGAGAGAGAGAGAGAGAGAGAGAGAGAGAGCACTCCTGGAAGATCTTCATCATCTTCAAAGGAGAGCTTGAAGAATCTTCGAACGCTTCGTAGACGGTTCAGAGAACTTCGTCCTCCTCCTCCAAGCTTCGTTCTGAGCGCGGAACACCTCGAGATCATCACTTCCAAGGCAACGGGAAGCTCTTCACTCTAGACACCGCCACCAACCTCAGAAGTGCTCCAAGAGTCATGCACACACCCCTTGATCTCCCAAACGCAAGCAGAAGGTCGAACGAGCCTTAAAGCATGGTGCTCCCCACCGCGACAAAGAAGAAGACTTAGCTTCAAGAGCGGTGGCCCGTCACCCTCCGAACGCCTCTCACCATCTCTCGCCCCCAATTGTAACAAGGAGCGGCTGGTCGCCCTTGATTTCTCACAAAAGCACTGTATAGAAGCAACTAATAGTAAAGTTAGGCTGTCTTCGAACCAACCAAATGGTTTTTTACCTCTTTCTGAGGTTTTTCACGATAAAAAAAGATCTCTTGCCAACCGTATCGAAATTCTGTGTCTGATTGCGCGCTCGTCCGCTCCCGGGCTAAGACGGTCATTCTAGACCGATTTTAGGAGCCTCGAGTAGACCTCAACAACTTTGTTTTCGTCTTCAAAGATTATAAATAACGAACTTTGTCAAATAAAGTAAAATCATAAAAACCAAATCCCAAAATTCGTACAAATTCCGAATTCGTGAAATTAATCAAACAAAAAAAATAACAAAACAATGAAACATAAAAATTAGTTCGTGACAAATCTCCCATCCTTATAATAACTTATTAAAGATTTACAATTTTATTACAAATTAATTAGACTCATTTTGACTTTTAGTCTCAACATCAACCATATGAAAATCATTTTTTACTATAAAACTTGTTAAAACAGGACTCCAAAATAAGATATAGGACGAATTTCTTGCAATTTGGATGTCTTTATTTACTGAGCGAGAAATAAATAAGAAATTTGACAAAAAATGTATTATAGATGAATTCTATGAAGTGAAATTTTTTTGTGGACAATTGAAGTAACATATATGCATGTGATTGTTTGTCTTTTTTAGTTATTGAAGATAGATGATATATTTTGTCCAAAACTTATCTTTATTATTTTTATATTTAAAATTTTATAATTTTTTTTTCTTTGCTTCCTCTTATGCTGGCCCCCTCCAGTCAAAATTTATAGATCTGCCACGGTCATTCAGATTTATTAAAACATCCATCCAAAAACCGCTTTACACGTGGCGCGCCATGATTGATCCCAAATTTCTCTCCTCCAGACCCAAAACCCCCGGCAGAGGATCCGGATCCTCTGGAGTTCCTGTTTTTTCGGGGCCCAAATCGGGGGCCTAAACGACTTCAAATCAAAAAATGATCAACATGAAAGTTATTCGTCTTGGCGAGATCTACAACTTTGATGTTAACCACTTTTTGATTCCACTCAGATTGGTCTCAAAATAGGAACTCCACCCTCTGGAGTTCCCGCAGGAACTCCAGAGGATCCGGAGCAGAACCCGCAAAAGCTAGTTGCGCAATCATTGAATGATATCTTACTGTTCACGATCCTAATAATATAAATATAATGAGTTTGAATTTGATTTTCAATTAAGGCATGATATAATTAAACCCTCCACAATATTGCTGAAACCCTAACTCTATTAGGAAAGCCTTCAATTTTCAACTTATTACATGATCGGATCATAATATTCCTTATTTGTAAGCTAAATACGAATCGATCATTTACACCATATTTATATTTTCGAAACGTTACCTTAAATGCTCCGCGAGATATCATACATAACCCACGTATAAAGCAATAAAAAGGCGGGAGTATTAACGCACTTATTTTTTCTTCATGAGTCTAGTAGAATCCATCCCGGGCTGAGGCGAGAGCGAAAACCTGCTGCGTGGCAAAATTTCTGCTGAGGGGAGCGAGAGCAGGATCAGCGGAGTGTAAATCGGCCTTCAAATCCGTTCTTTTTACTGTTTCTCTCCGCCGATCTTCGCTCTCCTCTTAGAATGGGGTCGGCCGCCCAAGATTCCACTTCAGTACCCTCCTCCGATCCTCCCCGGCCGCCGCTGCCGGTACTGGCTTTCCGGGAGAAGATAGTGGAGAAGATCCAGGAGAATCGTGTAACCCTAATAGTAGGAGACACTGGATGTGGTATTCACCTTTTTTCTACTGTTTTGTGATCTACAGTTCCACACTAGGGCACCTACTTTTGTAGTCTTAGTTTGATGAAAACAGTTGCCGTAGTACTTTTTTTTAAAACCTAAACTTTGACAGAAGCATTGGGAATCACATTCTTATCTCCATTGTTACCATGTGGCAGGAAAAAGCTCTCAAGTCCCCTTGTTTCTTCTCGAAGAAAATTTGCAGCCTATTTTGTGCACGCAGCCAAGAAGGTTTGCTGTAGTAACGATTGCAAGGATGGTTGCCGAAGCAAGACACTGTGATGTAGGAGACGAGGTTGGATATCATATCGGCCATTCAAATGTGTCGGACATAACATCCTCAAGGTGCATCTACTAATTTCTATATATGCTTTGATCACTCTGTCCTAGTTATGCTTATTATATTGGTTTGTTTCTTATTCAAAAGAATGACAATTTTATTTCTTGTATCACTGTCTCGAGGAGGTGCATTTTACATATATGACACTTAGCTGAAAATACTACCATTCATAAAAGGGTGTAGCCCGCCCATGGAGCTTTTTCCATGCAGGTTCTGTGAATGAGTAGGCGTGGACAACCTTACTCGACATTCAGGGAGAGATTTTTTCTGTGATTTGAACATGGAGTTGCATGATACATTTATGTTAGGGGCAACTTAACCACTGCTCTGGTCATACCCTCTTAAAAGAGAAAACCTTACTATAGATGAAAAAAAGATGAAAAGTGTGTGTACCTCCATCCTTATTCTAAATGGTCGAATGCTTATTTATACAAGAAGTGTGCAAACTTAGAGGCACACACCCAATTTGAGACTAAATAAAAAAAGTACTCATAATTATAATTTGTACACCTCCATAAGCTTCAACATTAATGTGTATAAGTCAGACCTGGAAAGAAACCAAAGATACAATGAACGTGGTAAAGATTTTGTTAGAATGTCAAAAATTTGGGAGGCGGAAAGAACATGTCGAAGACATATTTCTCGAAGCTTGACTTTCTCCCTTATAAAATAACAGTAAACTTCGATATGCTTGATGTGTTCATTGAA
The DNA here is from genome assembly GCA_033032865.1 of Dactylorhiza incarnata. Lineage (NCBI taxonomy): Eukaryota > Viridiplantae > Streptophyta > Magnoliopsida > Asparagales > Orchidaceae > Dactylorhiza > Dactylorhiza incarnata. Next base: position 1,285,974 of record JAWHQI010000158.1, on the reverse strand, counting down.
CACAAGATTTGCAACAATATGAATTGCAACTTGATTGTCACAAAGTAGTGTCGTAGGAGCATAAGATCAGTTAAGAGACTTTTTTGTCAAGAGATCTCAGAAACTATAAGGGAAATTGAATGCTATTCAGTCTCCTCCGTTGAGAGTATTCAACAGTTTCTTCCTACTTTCCCATATGATGGGATTGCCTCCAAAGAAGGTACAAAATTCACCCATCGATCGACAATTGTCAACCGACCTGATATAGTCTGCATCAGAATAACCATAAGTGACATAGTAGACAATGACTAATTAGATAAGTCCATAAGCAGAAGAGTGCTTAGGTATCTTGGAATGCCCTCATCTGCAAATAGATGAGCGACCCAAAGGGGTGCGCATGAATTGGCGCACTACATTGACACCAAATGAGATGATGGATGAGTGACTATTAAGTGAATCAATTTTCCAACAAATCTTCGATTTTAATCCGGATTAGGTAGAAGGGATATGAGGAAGAATCAACAAACAAGAGCTTTAAATCAACTTCCATTAGCGTATCAACAAATATATATCCCAAATAGCCTGCCTTTTGAAGAATGTCGATGTTGCAATTTCTTTTGAGAGGATGAGGGACTGTGAGAAGTCACCTCAATCCCCCAAATATATAAGAGAAGACCAAAAACTTTGGTTTGAAATTGTTTGGTAAAGTGAAGCTTGAGTTTGGAGATCCTCACAACATCGTAACTCGTGATAATGATTTCACTTACATAAACCAAAAGATTCAAAGTACCCTTCTGATGATGATGGGTAAAAAAGAGAAATTAGAAAAGATGCATTTGAAGCTATTAGTCTGAATCACTTTGCTAAATTTCTCAAACCATCCCCAAGGAGACTGGTTGAGACCATATAAGAATTTTTAGACATGAAAAACTAGACTCCCTCTAGTATGATATCTAGTTTGCGGCTGTATGTAACATTTTTTGAGAGATTGCCGAAGTTGATGCAACTTCCATTTTTTTATGAATTGCAAAGTAGATTTGGACATGAGCAATGTTCAATTTCTCGACGGGAGAGAAGTGTCTTCATAATCGATTCTTTGTTATTGAGTAAATCTACAGTTTTCTAAATGCGCCTTGAGAAGATCAACATATCCATTTGACTTGTGTTTGATAGTGAAGATCCAACGATAACCAATTCTCTCGAGAATGAGCAGATGGTAAGGGCACAAGATCCCATGCACAATTGGCTTAATGGGCATGCATCTCCTCATCCATCACTACACAAAACCTCAAGTGTTAGTCTCTTATTAATAAAAGAAGGATGGGTAATTGTAGAGAGAGAACAACCAAATTTGTGTGGAGGAGAAGCCAAGCAACGAAAAGAATCGACAAAGGGTAAGCCTTTTATGCACGCTTATCTTTGCAAAGCACAATGCGAAGATATTCAAATGTAGGAGTAACATTTGTAGGAGGACGATTTAGATTGAAAGCTCGATGACAGACACATTATTTGATAAAAGGGGGAATATTGAAATTTAAATTGTGTTGTAAGTAATTGGATTATGTTTTAAGCTAGGAATGAGACTATGGAAATGTTGGGAGAGATTGAGGAGTGGAGGACTCGTCCATGGGAGGTATACGATGAGGAAAATTAGTAACGATGTGGGAGAGGCCGCGAGGTAAGGACGGTCTTCAAGAAATCTGACGTCCGCACAAACCATATGTTTGTGAGTATGGGGAGAATATCGAACATAACTCTTTTGAATATAAGAGCACATAATAAGGATATATTTAACTGCATGAGGTGCTTGTTTTTCTAGAGGGGGCTTAATTGATGGCCAAAACATGTACAACCAAAGACACATAATGTAAGAAAAAATGTGGGGTAGAAGGAGAAAAAAGATGGGGTTGAAGGAAAAAAGTGATGGAAATAGGCAAAACTAAGCTAATAATAGAAGACTTGAGCTGATTAATGAGGTACTGTGTGATCATGACAATGAGGCACTAACAGAGAATGCTGACATTCATTTGAAACATGGGAATCCACTCAAGGAAATATCAATTTTTATGTTCTACAACACCTTTTTCCCGTGATATATAAAGCAAGATGTTTGTTAAATAAGCTCATGGTATTACACATTTTCTAAAATCAATGACTTAGATATTCATGAGCATTCTCAGTAGAAAGTATTTAATGGTGTTGGAAAATTGATTATGAATTTCAGAGAAGAAATAATGGAATATACTTTGAAGTTCAAAGTATTTTTGCATAAAATATAAAAATGTCAATCCTGAGTTATCATCAATAAATGATACAAAACTCAGTGTTTTGCAAGGAACCTATACATTCGAGTGAACTAAGGAAAATGAACTATCACTACTCGACAAATTGGGAGAAAAAATAGACCAAAGATGTTTCCCATAGATACACGACTCACAAATCAAATCAGAAATGGACACATTAATGAAGTGTCCGACAGAGGATCCGAACAGGAGGGTGTCCAAGTCACCTATGCCAGTCAACAATAGAGATGTAGGCAAGAACGAGAGTAGGATTGTATACAAGATAGAGCTCATTCTACAGTCGTTCTCTATTAATGATGCTCTACGTCTCAAGATATTATATAAAAAAAGAAGAAGAGAGGAAAGTTATGAAGCAATTATTTACCAGAGTATGACCGCTACCAAACAACAAATTAAGTTGAGAACCAGACACATGGATGATAAACAGAAGATGGATAATAGAGTGTGAAGCACGATTCCATAGCCAATTCATTTTAAGGGAGCCAGTGGTGTAATAATGATTGTAGTCCCAAAATCTACAATACACGAATCACTTTGAGATAACAAGATATATTTTCGATTGCAGCAAATGAAATATCAGCCTGAGAAGGCTGAGGAAGTGAACTACACAAATTACAGAGGATCTCTTCGAATTACAGTCTAGGAATTTCTATTTCTAGAGCAATTCTCGAGGAATCATCCAGTGATACCATATTGGGAGACTGAAAATTTTAAGAGGAGTCCTGAAGAGAAACAATGGTCTAGAAAATGGGATCAGAAAAAGTTCCGAGGCTTCCATCGAGCGGTTGCTCTATTGCTCCAGTTGAGCACTTATGTCGTTGATAATGACATCTTCTGGAAACATTGCTGAGCATCCTCCACGCTCGAGCTTTTCATTTCCATTGATCCTAGCATCACCCCCTAGCACCCCCTGTCAATCGTATTCCCCACTCTCAGCTCGATCGGTGGAGATGTCGAAGGACAATTCCAACTTAGTTTGTTGTTATGAAATCCTCAAACCTTACCATTGATACCTCCTCTTGATGTTCCACTAGATTTGGCACCTTCATTTGAGATACCGCAAGTCAAAACCTCCTATCGAGTTCCCGCTAAGCTTGGAACCTACATCAAAGGTCTTATAGGTTCTGTTGGGTTTGATTTAGAGGCCTCCTGTTTTGATCCAGACTTCAAAATGAACCCAATAGAACCTATAGGACCTCAAATGTAGTTGCCAAGGTTAGCGGAACCTCGAGAGGAGGTTATGACTTGTATCTTTGATGGAGGTGCCGAAATTAGTGGACCCTCAAAAGGATGGCGGTGCTAGGATTGACGAGAGAAAAATGCTCGATCATGGAACATGTTTGATGAAGTTCTCAAGAGATGTCGTTGTCGGCAACACAAGTGCTCAACTAGAGCAGTTGCTCGACTGGAGCAGGAACACATTGGATCAGATGCTTAATGAGAGTGAGTGCTCGATTGAAGCATATTCTTGATGGGAGTAGGATATTAACTGGAGCAAATACTCGACAGAGAAGATGAGCGGCTCGGAAGGAGTAGATGCTTGACCGGAGCAGATACTCAAGTAGAGAAGTGGAGTAGCAAGAGTTAGGTCGGCGAACTGTATGACTAATACCATGTAAACAAAAGAAGGATGAAAAGATTTTGTCTCACTCGTTATTCCAAAGAGGCCTTATACATGAACTGTACAAACTTAGAATCAAATATCCAATGTGGGACTAAACATGAAATATAAGGAAAGTACTCAAAATTATTATTTACACTCACATTCCAACTTTTATGAAGTATTTTACCATCTTATAGTAGTGCAAACTGCAAAGTGAAGAAAAGCGCGCTTTACTGTTTTATAGATATATTTGAAGTGTCATGCATTGTCTGTATTTATTTATTTATTTGACCTTCTCACAGCTTGAAAATGCTGTTTACTGTGCATCCTAAAAATCTAAGTAACTTTAAATAAATATTAATTTTGCAATCTTCTTAGCTGTTGTATTTTTATCCTTTATGCTAGCACATGCATGCATTTTCTTCTAGTTTTCAATATCTATGCAGCTTCTTATGGAAGTTATACCTGTTGACAGATCAAAAATTGTTTTCAAAACTGCTGGCGTTGTGTTGGAGCAAATGCGCGATAAGGGATTGGCGGCCTTGAAATATAAAGTTATTATACTTGATGAAGTTCATGAGCGATCTGTGGAATCTGATCTTGTTCTTGCTTGTGTTAAGCAGTTTATGTTGAAAAGCAAAGATTTGAGGTACGCTCCTTATTATCATGACAATCTTGCCATTGTCTGCCGTGTTAGTTGTTTGGTTAGTTTTCAACTTTTTCTTCTCTACTGTTTTCATGTTTTTTGCGCATTATTTACTTTGCTTGATTTTACACTAGATGCTGCATCTTTTTTGTTGAAATTTATTTGTCAATAATAAAATAGCCTTTTTGATGGAAATCACCATGTGTGAGAGATCAATGACCCTAATTGCCCACCCATGTTTATTTTTGTTACAGAGAGAAAATGAATGACTTGATGTCCGTTATGGACCAAGTCATATATATATATATATATGAAAATAAGGTAAATAACCATACAACATTTAACACTCCCCCTCAAGTTGGGTCATGGGAACTTCCCAGACCTAACTTGTTACATATGAAGTTCATTCTGACCCCAGTAACTCCCTTTGTGAGAATATCAGCAACTTGGTCTCCAGTCTTCACATGGCTCAAGGAAATAAGACCTTCTTCATACTTCTCTCGTACGAAGTGACAGTCAACCTAGATGTGCTTTGTGCGTTCATGAAACACAGGATTGGTTGCTATCTGTATTGCAGCTTGATTATCACACCATAACAGAGTTGGATCATGGACAGGGTATCCGATTTCACAAAGGGTTTGTCTGATCCACATGATCTCAGCAACGGTGTGTGACATAGCACGATACTCTGCCTCAGCACTAGATCTGGCGACAGTGGTCTGTTTCTTGCTCTTCCAGGAGACAAGATTTCCTCCCATAAAAATAGAAAATCCTGTGGTTGACTTCCGAGTGGCTAAACAACCTGCCCAGTCGGAGTCACAGTAAGCCTCTATATTGGAATGACCACGATTCTTGTATGATATTCCTAGACCAGGATCCTTCTTTATGTACCTAACAATGCGGAGAACAGAGTCCCATTGAGAGATAGTTGGGGTGGCCATGAACTGACTGACCTTACTCACAGCACAGGCAATATCTGGGCGAGTCATAGTAAGGTAGTTAAGTTTTCCAACTACTCTACGATACTTCTCTGGCGAATCAAAAGATTTGCTCTCGGCATGAAGGCTCTTTTCTCCTGGTTCAAGGGGAGAATCCATAGGGTGGCAGTCAGACATTCCAAGATCAGATAACAGATCAAGGGCATATTTACGTTGAGAAACAAAGATAGAGTCGTCATGATCAGTAACTTCAATCCCAAGGAAGTATCGCAACAGCCCTAGATCTTTGGTTTGGAAGTTGGAGTGTAAGAACGCTTTGAGATCGGTTATCCCTTTAGGATCACTACCCGTGATGACAATATCATCAACATACACAATTAGGAGCACAGTACCAGCTGAGGAGTTCCGATAAAAGAGAGATGAGTCTTTGATACTCTTGGTAAGTCCGAATTTGGTGACAACAGACCGAAAGCGAGAAAACCACTGGCGCGGGGATTGTTTCAACCCATATAAAGAGGCAAGGAGACGACACACCTTGTTACGCTCTCCCTCAGCAACGAACCCAGGTGGTTGTTCCATATACACCTCTTCCTCCAAGGACCCATGAAGGAACGCATTCTTGATATCCAGCTGATGGAGAGGCCACCGGTGAGTGGCTGCAAGAGAGATCACGATCCGAATAGAGGACATCTTGGCAACAGGTGCAAACGTTTCCTCATAATCCACGCCATAAGTTTGAGCATAACCTTTGGCAACTAGGCGGGCTTTCAAGCGAGCAAGAGAGCCATCAGCATTGGCTTTAACATAATAGATCCATTTGCAACCAATAGCGCGCTTTCCAGGAGGCAAAGACACAAGTTCCCAAGTATTATTCAGTTGAAGTGCCGTCAATTCCTCTTGCATAGCAGCCATCCAGCCAGGATGAGTTTTGGCCTCCTCAACCGTTGAGGGAATGGTGTACTGATCCAACATCAAGTGAAGTGCGGTATGAGAAGCAGACAACCCCTGATAAGAGCTCACATAGAGAGGTCTATTCTGGCAAGTCCGACTTCCCTTTCGGAGAGCAATAGGAAGCTCGGTACTAGCCAGAGGTGGAGCGGCAGGCACTTCAGTTTGGTTCAGGTCCTCACTTGCAGGTGCAATCTGAGGAACAGTAGTTGTGCCATCAATGGTTGAGGTAGGCTGAGATGGTGGTATTTCAGTTCTGTCAGAAGTGCGACGAGAGTAGACTTGTCCCCAAAGGGGGCACAATATGTCGGTCGGAGAGACGAGAGCAGAATCAGGACGAGGAACTAGCATCTCATCAAGAGAGAGATCAGAAGTGAAGTGGGAAGGGGAGAGCCAGTGGTACGATAAGAGTCAGATTCGAGGAAGACAACATCTGAAGAAATGATATATTTGTGAAGTTCTGGAGAATAACAGCGATATCCCTTGGTAGTCCGAGAGTATCCAAGAAAGATACACTTCAAAGAGCGAGGATCAAGTTTAGAAACGGAGGGACGAGCATCCCGGACATAGCAAACACACCCAAAGACCTTGAAGGGTAGAGGAGGCCCCGAGTGGTCGGGATAGTGTCTCCCCCTGAAGTATATGAGTAGGAAGATGATTAATGAGATGGGCAGCGGTAAGAACAACATCTCCCCAAAAGTGTTTGGGAACATGCGTATGATGGAGGATAGCCCGGGTAACCTCAAAAGGTGGCGATTTTTTCGTTCAGCAACCCCGTTTTGTTGGGGGGGGGGGGGGGGGTATCAGGGCAACTGGTTTGGTGTATGATACCCTTGTCGGAAAGAAAGCTAGACATGGACTGGGACATGTATTCCCTCCCATTATCAGTACGAAGACATTTCAGACGAACAGAAAATTGAGTGAAAATTTCATTCCACAAATGTTGAAAAATAGATAGTAATTCAGAGCGATTTTTCATTAAGTAAACCCAAGTCATGCGAGAGAAATCATCAATAAAGGTAACATAATATCTATGTTCTAACAACGTAGGGACAGGACACGGTCCCCAGACATCAGAATGAAGTAAATCAAAAGGTGCAGAAGCACGAACATCTACACGAGGTACATAGCTAACTCTATGGAGTTTAGCAAACAAACACGACTCACAGCTGAGATGAGAAACGTTCCCAAACTCAGGATATAAACGACGCATGATCTGCATAGAAGGATGACCATGACGGTAGTGGAGGTCCAAGAGTTTGGCCGAAGCAGCAGAACAGGCAATGTGGGAAACTTCATCCAGAACATAAACACCACCACGCAGCTTTCCTCTACCAATAATACGGCTCGTCGACTGTTCCTGAAAAATGCAACCAGAAGATGTGAAGATAGCAGTACAGTTTAAATCACGAGTAAGCTTACTAATGGACAATAGGTTGTAAGCAGATTGAGGAACATGAGCAACCGAGGATAGAGGCATATCCGGTGTCACATTGCAGCTTCCAAAGCCAACAATAGGAACAGTGGATCCATCTGCAACAGTAATGGAAGACCCACAATGGGGATGATACGAATGCAAGATACCTGAAGAACTAGTCAGGTGGTCAGAAGCTCCAGAATCTGCCAGCCACTGAACTGGACGCTGGGTGGTCTGGGAAGTGCAGGCAGGCTGAATAGTCTGGGCCACAACAGCACTATGAGGTGGAGAGGAAATTGAAAGTGCCTGCAGGCGACGATAATCCTCCTCAGAGATCTGGACAGTGAGGGGACCCGGAGGAGTCGGTGTCGAGTCGGCAACGTGAGCAGATCGAGGTGAAGCTGACGAGGTTTTGGCCGCCCAGTCTGGCTTCCCATGCACGAGCCAACACGTATCCCTTGTGTGACCACGACGTCCGCAATGAGTACAATGTCGCGTATCAGTCTCCCGACCACGTCCAGAACCAGACCGACCACCTCGGCTAGTGCCCCTTCCCCCTCGAGAGGCCAGCGCAATTGACTCGCTGGAGGAAACATGTAGAGCAGCTGGAGAAGCGGCAGAGCCCGCTTTAGTCAGACGATGGTACACACTAGCAGTCTGCAAAGTAGAAGGACTCGCAAGCATTTCTGTTCTTGTTGTTGAGAAGTTTGGATCAAGTCCGTTCAGAAGCCAGATGAGAACCAGATGCTCACGTTGAGCCCGATGTCCTTCACGGGTAGAGGGGATCTCCCAAAGATCCAGGATTTCATCGGCAAGAACCTTCCATTCGGCGAAGTACTCAGTGACAGGACGAGCTCCTTGTCGTAGCTCAGCCATCTTGGGAAAGAGTTCACCAAGACGAGAGAGGTTGTTAGCTTGAGAAAACATCATATGCAGGGTGTCCCACAGCTCCTTAGTGCTATCACAATTCTTGCACATTTGCTGAACTGATGGATCCATGGAACTCAGAAGGAGCGCAAAGATACGACAATCATCACTGTACCAATCGTCGTATTCGACACTTCCCACGTCATGAGTAGGTAGTCTAGTAAGTTGGAGGAGGTAAGGATAGTAGTAGCCAGCCTTGCATTGGAAGGAAAAGTATTGGTAGAATCCCCTGAGGGAACAGGTGTCTGAGTGATGCTTGTAGCCGAGTCTCCCATGGTCTTGGACAGGAACCTTCAATAGACTGCAGGAGGCATCAACAAACAGTACCTGAAGACAGCCTCACAACAGCGGGCGACCTCAGTGCAGCAGAGCAGAGGAGAGGAGATCGGCATCAGCAGGGCAGCACTCGACGCTCGACATCAGAGCAACAGTCGCAGCAGGGATCAACGACTTCAATAGTAGCAGCAGTGCAGCGATCGGCGTCCAGCAGGGATCGGCGACCAGCGGTAGGCGTCGGCATCAGGCAACAGTAGCGACGGCAGGCGGCATCTTCACGCGATGCGCCTCCGTCTAGGGCACGGGAGGGACTAGTGGAGAGCGACAGGAGATATGTGCGAGACGGGCAAGCGAACGCTGCGGGTGATACGAGCGAGCGAACGCGGCGGCGGATGCGGGAGAACGAATGAACGCGGAGGCTGATGCGAGAGAACCCTAGCGGAGCGTATCAGCTCTCTGTTACCATGTTACGGAGAGAAAATGAATGACTTGATGTCCGTTATGGACCAAGTCATATATATATATATGAAAATAAGGTAAATAACCATACAACATTTAACAATTTTCGTAGATGGCGTTAATTTATTTTCTGTCCAAACAATCTGAGTTCACGGATGCGTCTGGATGGTTGTTTCAACATAGTTTCATGTATCCATTTATTTATTTTTGGACATTATTGTTCTAGCGGTCACAACTAATACGAATGCCCGTTATGAGCCCTCCATATGGTTGTCCTAGTTCTCATTTTCTATTTATACACATGTTTGCTAGAGGTGGAAGCTATAAGGCTATCAAGGTTTGGTTTAACTTTTTGAAACCATCTGTCCTCTCACTGTGCGACTCTGTGAGCCCCCCAGGTGATGATTCATAGGGTACTCTACTATCTCTTTGCCGCCCAGCCCCCTATACCTGATACTTCTCCTTCACACGCAACCATTCAACCGCTACATCTCATATCCAATTCCTTCAGTCACAACCAAGTCTGGCCCCTACTACCGATCCCCTCCCTCACCCGCGGCCACATCCATCCACCCCTTACCTATTCCTGCTTCCCTCACTCGCAGCCTAGCCTACCCGCTGCCTCTTAATCCCCCTCCCGAGCCAACCCCTCACCCGCTTCCATCCATATAGCCCCCCCCCCCCCCCCCCCCCCCCCCCCCCCCCCCCCTCAATACCCCCTCAGTACCCCCTACCAGGCTCGTCCACACTTGCAACCAGCCCCGCAACCACCACCTCCCCTTCCCACAACCCCATCCCCCGTTTCTAGGGTCTGTCTAGACAAGGACAATCCTTATACCCGCCCCAAAACTCCCCTACTACCATCTTCCCCATGTGCCATTGCTACCGGGACGTCATCACTACAAACCCACGGTTGTTATTTTAAGTTCTTGTCTTCTTTTCGTTGTATGCCTAGACTATATTTGTATGGATGTGATGGTATACGTTCTTGCTCCTTGATCCCGTATTGATTTGTAGGGTTTACTCATATCACACTTGAAATTATTTGCGCTCTAATTGCGGGCGAACGAAAATTTAATTTTTGAAATCAAAGTTCTTTTAATTCCTATGCTCCTGCGTACATCCATAATTATTTAATTAATCATCTGAAATTTAATTTTGGCTCCACATCGCATATGTTCATCATTTAGACTTGGTTAGAGTTTTCTCCGACACTGCACCTAGGGTTGTATTTGTTTAGATTCCACCTTCGCAACCTATCCCGCATCACTTTTCCTCTGAACTATTTATCATGCTTTCTATCTCATTTAATTTCATTCAGTAAATAATGCTACTTCATTTCCCAAAGGCATAAGACAACATTTATTTGCTAAAGACAAAAGACAATCTTCCTGGCAGAATAGAGTGATATACTTTTTTTACAGGGTTGTGTTGATGTCTGCTACAGCTGACATAACAAGATACAGGGATTACTTCAAAGATCTTGGTAGGGGTGAAAGGGTTGAAGTGATTGCAATTCCATCTGCACCTCAGGGTGGTATCTTCCAGAGAAAAGTTCTATACCTTGAGCAGGTTACTCTAATTGTTTACTTGCATTCTGTTTTCTTTTCATCTTTACTAGAAGTTTGATTATCAAAATACTTTCCAACTTAATACTTCTCCTCTTTATATTTCTTCATATTTTATTATTATTACATTGATAGGAGCCCCGGATTGAGACCTCCTTCGTGGCTATGGGAAATGGAAATAGAAAAGGAGATTGGAGTTCCCCTTCTTAGATCCGCGGGAACCTTTGGTCGATGCTTGGAATGGAAGGGATCCGTCTGAAGGGAGGTGAACGGGAGGCGAGCTGGCGGCTTCGACGTTGAGTGGCTTGCCGTTCCTTAGGGCATGGACGTGGGTAGAGAGAGAGAGAATCAAGAGAAATTAGAGGGAGGGAGAGAGAAAGATTTTAGATAATGTTTTTGCTCCTTCATTTTCCCCCATCCTTTCCTAAGTAGGAAGCGTAAAATTTTACAAGTTAAGCTAGGTCCGAAATTAAAATGCGCTACATTATTAGAACTTGAAATAAAAGAGATTTATTATTCCAAATAATCTAGTTTATTACATGAGAGCACCCTCTTAATATAGAGTGAAGGAGAAATAAAAAATCACATTTGGTGATGTGGGACTAACTACTATAAGAAGAGAATATAATGGGTCTTTTAGACGAGCTTTAAGCTCTTGGACTTTCAACAGGCTTTAACAAACATAAAATAAACCGCTGCATGAATAAACCGCGACATGAAATGAAAATAACAACAATGGATATCCAAATAAAACGGGTAAGATGATGGCGCCATCCCTTAGTCTGCAGGTGTCGTTCTGCGGCGGCGGTGGTAGGTGACGCCCCAGTGCTGGTACGTAACATCTCCCTCCTCGTTGAGATCAAGCTTGTCCTCAAGATTGTCATCGAGCTGCGGGGAAGGTGCACCATGGGGGCAGAGGTGGTGGGCCATGAAAATGCTTCAATTGTGAGACATGGAAGACGTCATGAATATGGGCTTCCGGTGGGAGCTGAAGGTGGTATTCAATCTCCGCGTCGGAATCTCGAAGGGTCCGTAGAACTTGGGTTCTAACTTGTGATATGGGGTCCAGACTGCTGAGGTATGGCGGTAAGGGCGGCGTCTAAGCCACACCCACTCTCCCTGGGCAAATGCTAGCTTGTGATGGCCCCGATTGTAAGTAGTCTCCATAGTGTCTGGGCTTGGAAAAGGCGCTCCCGTGCAAGGGAAAAAATCTGGTGCCGATCCTGAAGTTCGTGGTCGACGACATTCATGCGGGATGTGTTGTTCCCGTAGGAAAATAGTCACAGGGGGGGATGTCGTCCGTAAATAAGGCGAAAGGGCGTCGTCTGCAACGATGAGTGGTAAGAGGTATTGTAACAATATTGCACTCACGAAAGCCAGCAGACCCAATCCTTGGGCCGATCTCCAGTAATGCAGTGCAAGTACATATCCACCGTGCGATTGACGACCTTCGTTTGGCCATCAGACAGCAGATGGTAGACGGATGAGAAAGAAAGCTTGGTGCCGCATAGAGTAAACAATTCCTTCCAGAAATTGCTCGTGAATACTTTGTGCCGGTCTGAGGCAATGCGCTCGGGAAGGCCACGGAGACGAAAAACCTTTGCGAAGAAGGCATGAGCAACCCCCTCCGCTGTCAGTGGCCTACGCAGGGCAACGAGTGTGCCCCATTCGAAAAATGGTCGACCACGACCATGAGAATAGACTTCCCACGCGAAGCAGGCAGACCCTCAATGAAGTCCATCGAGATGTCGACCCAAATCTGAGTGGGAATCAGAAGTGGCTGAAGAAGGCTGGCTGGAAGTAGATGCTCTGCCTTGTGGCGTTGGCATACTGTGCAAGCGACAACAAAATCCTGGACATTGCGCCGTAGGCCCTTCCAAAAGAAATTGGCGTGAATCCGTTGAAGGGTCTTGCAAACTCCTTTGTGACCCAAGGTGTGGGTTGTCTCCACTATTTCGGAAGTGAGGGGGGAGGAAGGGAGCAAGTGCACGCGCCCCTTGTAGCACACTAGACCCTCTTGCATCGTCTAGTGGACTGGAAAGCGCCCTTCGACGATCCGTTGACTGAAAAGCTGACTGAACGGGGGCACTCCAGGCGTAGTCGAAGGAGAATCGCGAGCGTGGGCAGGGATATGACGCAAAGTCGACCGTCCTCCTAGTCACGACGAGAGAGCAACGACAACACGGTTCAAGGCGTCGGCCTTATACTCTACACGGAAGCCGAAGACCAAAAATTTACTCACCGAGCACTGTTGGGGAGCGGTGCTGAGATGCTCTAGGAGGTACTTGAGGCTGAAATGGTCAGTGCGGATCAGAAAAGGTCTTCCCCATAAGTATGACCACCAGTGCTGCACCGTCTTGGCTAGGCCGATTAACTTGAGCTTGTAGGCTGGTAGTCTATGATGGTGAGCCACCATCTTGCGACTGAAAAAGGCGATCGAGTGGCTCGCCTATTGTAGCACAGTGCCAGATGCCTGCCCTGTTGCATCGCACTCGATGAGGAACTCATTTGTGATGTCGGGCAAGCAGAGGACTGGGGCGGTAATCAAGGCCTCTTGGAGGGCCCAAAAGGACGCAGCGATGCAATCACTCCAAAGGATTCCATTCTTCTTCAGAAGACTCACCGGGGGTGCTGCAATGGTGATATAACCTTGAATAAAACGACGGTAGTATCCTGTCAGGCCAAGTAAATCCCACAACTCTCGTAGGGATTTGGCAACCTGCCAGGCTGTCATCCCGCAAAAACGCCTGTGTTGTGGATCACTTGACCCAGGTAGGCCCCTCTGTTGATCCCGAAGGAGCACTTAGCCCGCTTCATAAATAGCTGATGTTGGTCGAGGAGGACAAGGATGGCATGAACAACAAAATCCTGGACATACTGTGCAAGCGACAACAAAATCCTGGACATTGCGCCGTAGGCCCTTTCAAAAGAAACTGGCGTGAATCCGTTGAAGGGTCTTGCAAACTCCTTTGTGACCCAAGGTGTGGGTTGTCTCCACTATTTCGGAAGTGAGGGGGGAGGAAGGGAGCAAGTGCATGCGCCCCTTGTAGCACACTAGACCCTCTTGCACCGTCTAGTGGACTGGAAAGCGCCCTTCGACGATCCGTTGACTGAAAGGCTGACTGAACGGGGGCACTCCAGGCGTAGTCGAAGGAGAATCGCGAGCGTGGGCAGAGGGATATGACGCAAAGTCGACCGTCCTCCTAGTCACGACGAGAGAGCAACGACAACACGGTTCAAGGCGTCGGCCTTATACTCTACACGGAAGCCGAAGACCAAAAATTTACTCACCGAGCACTGTTGGGGAGCGGTGCTGAGATGCTCTAGTAGGTACTTGAGGCTGAAATGGTCAGTGCGGATCAGAAAATGTCTCCCCCATATGTATGACCACCAGAGCTGCACCGTCTTGGCTAGGCCGATTAACTTGAGCTTGTAGGCTGGTAGTCTATGATGGTGAGCTGCCATCTTGCGACTGAAAAAGGCGATCGAGTGGCTCGCCTATTTTAGCACAGTGCCACATGCCTGCCCTGACATCGCACTCGATGAGGAACTCATATGTGAAGTCGGGCAAGCAGAGGACTGTGGTGGTAATCAAGGCCTCCTGGAGGGCCCAAAAGGACGCAGTGATGCAATCACTCCAAAGGATTCCATTCTTCTTCAGAAGACTCACCGGGGGTGCTGCAATGGTGATATAACCTTGAATAAAACGACGGTAGTATCCTGTCAGGCCAAGTAAATCCCACAACTCTCGTAGGGATTGGGCAACTTGCCAGGCTGTCATCCTGCAAAAACGCCTGTGTTGTGGATCACTTGACCCAGGTAGGCCCCTCTGTTGATCCCGAAGGAGCACTTAGCCCGCTTCAAAAATAGCTGATGTTGGTCGAGGAGGACAAGGATGGCTTATAGATGCTACACGTGTTCCTCCCAGGTCTTGCTATACACCATAATATCGTGAAAGAAAACGAGAGCATATCGACGAAGCAGCTCGTGGAATACCTCATTCATCATGACCTGGAAGGTAGACGGGGCATTGGTAAGCCCTAAGGGTATTACCAGAAACTCAAAGTGCACATGGTGAGTGCGAAAGTTCGTCTTCTCCACGTCAGCCGGGGCCATGCGCACTTGATGGTAACCTGAACTGAGGTCGATCTTGGAGAAGAATCTGGTTCCATGGAGCTCATCCAACAGCTCGACCACGGGGATCAAAAATTTGTCCTTCATAGTCTTGGCGTTCAACTCTCAATAATCAACGTAAAACCGCCATGTAGCTCTCTTCTTCTGAACTAAGAGAGCAGGGGTAGGAGACAAATGCTGTGATCATGGTGACGCCGTGGAGGAAGTCCCCGAGGAGGAACCAAGACGTCCCCAAACTACTGCAATAAGTGATCGATGTTGTCGTGCGAATCTTGGCCGAAAGATAAACATAATGCTTGATGTGACTTCCCTGTCAAACAACCTTGTCAGACTCTCCGCTCGCGTCCCTGATGCCAAATGTTGAGGCGATCAAAATCCCACGTCAAGGGACAACAATCACTAAGAGGTCCACCTTGGAACGGTACCCTTCCACCATGAGCGAAACCGCCGGACAGATATCGGGGCACTCCATTGTACTTCCATTGACCACAACTACACTCAGTTGGGGGCGGCTCGTCACTGTTAGGTTGAGCCGGTTGGCGGTCTCCGTGCTAATGAAGCTTTGTGTGCTCCCGGTGTCCAGGAGGGCGACCAAGAGATGATTTACAACGAGAACCGGAAGTTGAAGAGTCTCCCCAGAGTTGGGCCTGTCAATGACATGAAGGGAAATCTCGGGATCTCGAAGGTCTTCCTCTTCCTCCTCGGATGGGTTGTCCACCTCCAAAAAGAACAGATGCTTGCACTTGTGGCCACGCATGTAGGTCTCATCGCAGTTGTAGCAAAGACCCTTAGCGCGACGGTCCGCCATCTCTTGGGTCGAGAGATGACAAATGAGTGGGTGGAGGTACTCTCCTTCCCCTTATGAGGTGGGATAACCGCAGGTTGTGAAGGCGGTCCGAAGCCACGGGAGGGGCCCTCCCCGCCCCGTTGGCCGCGGTAAGGTCAATTCATCAACAAACATTTATCGCATATGCTCATGGATACTCATAGCAGTTGTAAGGTCGACAAGTGTCTGAAACTCCAGGACGAGGTGCAGATGCTCATGGAGGCCCGCTGTAAATATGGGCACCTGATGGGCCGGGGGCACGGAAGGAGCACGAGCAAGGAAAATCCGAAATCGCTCCAGGTAATCATCGAGGGAGCCCATCGGTTTGAGGGATACCAAGTCGCCACTAGGATTGCCATGCATGAGGGTGGTGGTCCGAAGCGAAGGTTGCAACTACTCTTGAACTCTTCCCAGGTTAGAAGAGGTTTCTCACATTGCAACTACGAGTCTGCGAATACCAGAGCTGAGCGGAGCCCATCAAATGAAATGAGACAACATTGAGCCAATCTTCCCACGGTGTGCGTTGATTCATAAAAACTGCTCACAATGGGTTAGCCAGGTAAAGAGGTTTTCGTGATCGTCGAAAATTGGAAAGTCCATCTTGACGTAGTGGGAAACACCGCTACCTTCTGGGTGAGTCAAAGGGTAGGCCGGCTGGTGGGTGTCGGCACCTCGGCATGAGAGGAATCCGAGGGAACTCGCAGTGGCTGTGGAGAGGAACGATCGCGGTCGATGCGGGCCGTGAGGGCCTCGAGGGCAGTGGAATGCTTCGTCATCAATTTGTCAAACATCTCCATCACCTGCGCAGTGGAGACATGGTGATCCTCCATGGAAGTAGATGGTGGCACACAAGACACACAATGAGGAGTAAGGAGGAGGCCGGTGCTGCCTGGAAGGAGGGGCGAGTCCTTGGAAATGGCGCCCAGAAGGAGATCTGGCGTCGCTGGGCACTGAGGCGAAAAATCGCCCGACTGGAGGAATGACGCGGACTGTGCGTCGTAGATCGGTGCGGTGTAGACGCACGTGGGCACAGAAACGGTTGCCAGAGCTGGTGCGGAGCGCGGAGGAGGCCACAGTGGTGGCGCATGGCTCTTATACCAAGTTGATAGGAGCCCCAGATTGAGACCTCGTTCGTGGCTGTGGGAGATGGAAATCGAGAAGGAGATTGAAGTTCCCCTTCTTAGATCCGCGAGAACCTATGGTCGATGCTCGAAAGGGAAGGGATCCGACGTAAGGTGAGCTGGGAGCTTCAACGTTGAGTGGCTTGCGGTTCCTTAGGGCACGAGCGTGCGTTGAGAGAGAGAGAGAGAGTCGAGATAAATTAGAGAGAGAGAGAGTATATATATATAGAGATTTTAGAGAAATTAGTGAGAGAGATTTAGGAAGGGTAAGATTTTACAAGTCAAGTTAGGTCCGAAATTAAAATGCGCGGCATGAAATAAACCGCGACATGAAATAAAAATAACAACGGATATCCAATTAAAACGGGTAAGATGATGGCGTCCTTCCCTAGTCCGCGCGTGTCGTCCCTCGACGCCGGTGGTAGGTGACGACTGACTCCCCAGTGCAGGTCCGTAACAAATATCTCTTTTAATTTACTTTTCTCAGTTCAAATTCTCTTCAACTTCATGCTTGCTCGATTTTTCCTTGTACTTATTCCCTTTACTGAAGGGGAGCCTTGACACACTGGTTGAGGTGTTGCCGTGTGGCCTTGAGGTCACGGGTTGGAGTCCTGGAAGCTGCCTCTTGCAAAAATGCAGGGTAAGGTTTGCCTACATTTCACCCTTGTGGTGGGACCCTTCCTCGGACCCTTGCTGCGCGGGGATGCTCTGTGCATTGGCCTGCCTTTTTTTTATTCCCTTTACTCTTTCTATCCTGACCCAAGCTTTTATCGTATCTTTTATTTTGCAGTTTTAGGTCAATAGTATTTCAGTGCATGCAAAATTTGTAGCTTTTATTTTTGTGTAATTTTTTTCTTATCTGCCGCATGTTTGCTTTTTGCAATTGATTTTTGGTTTTAGTCCTCTATTTATGGTGATTTGCTGTGGGCTTCAAAAGCTTGATTATGAGACTTGTGTTATTCTTCATATAAAACCTTTTATTTTTCTATTTTCCTTCTAATTTCTATTCTATCAATATGCATATCTAAATGCCTAAATAACTATATTATGATAAATTGAGAATTCATGAGATATTGATTTGAGGCAACTAATTTTTGCCAACCAGGTTGCAGAGCTTCTGGAACTAAGTTCAGAAGCTTTGTCAGTTCGATACTGTTCAGGACCGAGCCCTGGATATGCTCATGCTGACCTGAATCCGGAAGTTCATGCTCTCATTCAGAAGTTAATTTTGTACATTGATCAAACTGAACCTGATATTGAGAAGAGCCTATTAATTTTCCTCCCAACTTATCAGGCTTTAGAGCAGCAATGGGTTCTTTTGAGACCTTTTTGGTCAATTTTTAGAGTTCATATCCTTCATCGTAGTATTGATACCGATCAAGCACTCCTGGCCATGCAAACTTGCAAATCTCACCGGAAGGTATGTTTCCATGCTACCATTTACTGGATTTATGTACTTGGTTTATTATGGAAAATATCCTTTGTATGCATGCTAATAATTTTTTCTTTACTTTTATAGCAGTAACTCAATTTAGTTTTGTACTTAGTGCAAATTAATTAAATATACATTTTTGGCCTTTTGTTCATCTTGCCTTCTTTGAAATGAATTTGGTTTTTTTTTATCATGATGAAACACAATGTTTTAAAGTTATTATATGATAAGCTTATTGCATAGAAAAATCCTATGGTGCAATCAATGTCGATAGTTTTCTGGCAACATCTTAAAAGATGATTTTTTTTAATGGTACATTATTTTTTAAAGTTATTTTATTTTTTTGTGAGATACTTCCTTGGACTTCATAAAAGTAAAACTCGATATAATATTTATTTACTTGCATGACAATGATGACATATACAAGGTTCGTCAAAGGTATTTTTGGCATGTATGCTATTGACTTAATATGTGCTTCACCAATGCTCTAGATGCTGAATGAAGGAAGCATGGTTATGTGCACATAAATCAAAATGGATTCTTGGGTCTGCCCTCTCTGATGTCTTTGGCTTTGATTTGAGGGCATGATTTCGCAGCAAATGCGACGATATATGGGGCCACTATTTCAGTGGTACTCTGTGAGCAGCCACTTTGTGCATTTATTGTCAAGGGTTAGGTCTTTCTCCTCTGAGAGAAGCCACTTTGTGCATAGTGCCAAGGGTTAGGTCTGTTTCCAATCTTCCCCCGCCCATACCCCCAATGATTGGGGACTATATGGGTTCTGTTGTTGTTGTATGCTATTGACTTATTTTTAATTTTAGGACTGGGGATTGGTATGGGAAAACAAGTTTGGATTGGGTTGTAGCTGTGTATATGAATAACTATCATAATCGAATGAAAGCCAATAACTTTTATGATCTATCCCATTACTATAGTTTTTAAAATGCACCCATATTCACATATCAAGCTTCTGAAATGTGTTCTAGGGATTGATAGTGAACTACTTGTATGTTTCGTGTTGGTGATTGTGTTGTAATGTGGGCTGTGCCACTCTCCGCAAGAGTTTACGGTCCGACCCACATCAAGACTGTAGTCCGTACACCCCAACTTACTCTCCACCAAGAGTGGTAGGTTGTTGAGGTCGGGCCTCGAACCGCCGACCTCCTTTATAAGAGGGTACTCACGCCTTCTCTTATACCCAAATGTGTTGTATGAGTATAAGAGAACCTACCACTCTTGCGGAGAGTGAAGAGTAGGTTGGGGTGTTCGAACTGCAATCCTAATGTGAGCCAGCCCGCAAACTCTTGCGGAGAGTGGCGCAATCCTGATGTGAGCCGCTTTCGTTGTAATGTGGGCCGCACAACTCTCCGCAAGAGTTTACGGTCCAGCCCACATCAGGATTGTAGTCCCTACACCCCAACCTACTCTCCACTCTCCGCAAGAGTGGTAGGTTGTTGAGGCCTGACCTCGAACCACCGACCTCCTTTATAAGAGGCCAGACCTCAACAACCTACCACTCTTGCGGAGAGTGGAGAGTAGGTTGGGGTGTACGGACTACAGTCCCGATGTGGGTCGGACCGTAAACTCTTGCGGAGAGTGGCGCGTCCCACATTACAACAAAAGTGCACTTTTGTTGTAATGTGGGTCATACCACTCTCCGCAAGAGGTTACGATCCGGCCCGCATCAGGATTGTAGTCCATACACCTTCTCTTATACCCAACTGAGCTGCAACACAGTTGGGTATATGAGAAGGTGTACGGACTGCAGTCCTGATGTGAGCTGTCCCGTAAACTGTTGCGGAGAGTGACGCGACCCACATTACAACAGATTGGAAGATACTTGGTAGTTGGTACGTATGTAAGCATTCCTACATGCATGTTTCTTTTAAGAACTAATTCAAGCGTTTGCTGTCTGAAAAAGAGCTTATATGGTTATTCCTAGTACTCTTATTGATATCCATTAGTTCCCCTCTGCTACAATTCCATCTAAAACTAAGAACCTGTGATCATGACATTAAGGAGCAATGTCAAATGTAGTTGTCAACTAAGAACCGGTGATCATGAGAAGGTGTACGGACTGCAGTCCTGATGTGGGCTGTCCCGTAAACTGTTGCGGAGAGTGACGCGACCCACATTACAACAGATTGGAAGATACTTGGTAGTTGGTACGTATGTAAGCATTCCTACATGCATGTTTATTTTAAGCACCAATTCAAGTGTTGGCTGTCTGAAAAAGAGCTTATATGGTTATTCCTAGTACTCTTATTGATATCCATTAGTTCCCCTCTGCTACAATTCCATCTAAAACTAAGAACCGGTGATCATGACATTAAGGAGCAATGTCAAATGTAGTTGTCAACTAGTGTGCAAGGAGAACTGTGCATTCCGGTGGCTATAATAGTCAATAGTGATAGCTAATCTCTAATATATTTGATTTTTTTATGGTATTGATTTTATTTCTTTCATGATGCCAATGAATTCATTATATTGATATGGTTATGTTGTCGAGTTATTCAGGCTTTGATCGCAATACAATCATAAACGTAACAATTGGAGGTTTTGGTAGGGAGTATCTTTTGGTGAGATAAGCCGAGCACCACACACTTCATCGATCTATGATTGTCTAGAAACAACTCTACCTGAATTACTATAGATTGTAAAAACTGAATAAAGAATGCCATAACCACTCCTATTAATTTTATGGCCACTGTTTGGTGACAATATACCAACTTGAAGTTTACCACCATCCTCAAGCTAATGCCCTGAAACATGCCTTCACCACCATCAACACTCGTTTCGAGTCCCAAGCCAAGCAGTTCGCGTCGATTATGACACTGCTCCACAACATACAACCCGACCAACACTCCAGACCTAACGATGCCTCTGTCTTGGGATCCCCCAGCGTATTGTTCTCCAAAGAACCCGCTTTGGCGGGATTGCATCCTCCATCTCCACCCCCACCCCACCCCCTCGCATCGACATTCCCATTGTCGGTGCTTTTTCTGTCACCCACTCCATGCACAGCGTTTTGAGAGATAAGGAGGTACTGTGGATGACTGGTTACTTAGAGTTACAAGTGATTGGACGAGTACAGAGAGAGATGCCGCTAGATCCCGGGAAGGGGCACTCACATGAACCTTTTCGAGGTGTCGTGAGTATTAGGGACTTCAGATCGGGTTTCTCAGATGCCTTATAGATGTGGGAGCTTTGCCCGTGGGCAGCCTCTGAAAATACGGGTTGCCTTCTTACAAGGTATGACATACTCCACATGGGGTTCGACGAGCACATGGTATGACGAGTACTCCACACGGGGTTCAACGAGTACAAGGTATGACGTGTTCTCCCCCTGGGGGAGGTGAGTTCTCCTCCTGGGGAAGGCGAGTTCACTACATGGGGTGACTTGGATCGGTCGTCTTGGAGGAGGTGATTGCCGACTTCTCGGTAAACACCCACATTCAACGGGATCGACCCCCTGGGTTGGATTGCCCGCGCCGAGCAGTATTTCAGCATTCCACAGACTCCTCGGGCACAAAAGGTCTCCACGACTCTTATTGGCATGGAAGGGTCCACTCGCTCCTCCAATCTTCTCCCGACCTCACCTGGGCATCTCTCACCGAGACACTTATTCAACACTACAATCATCGCTACTCCGACAACGCGATCGAACGCCTTTGCGGGATCCGCCTGACGGGCTCCATTGACTCTTACGTGGATGAATTTATCGAGTTGGTTACTCACGTTCCAGGTCTTCCACCCTACCAATACTTGGGCTATTTTATGCATGGCTTATAACCTCATATCCGAGCTCGCCTCTGCACCCTCTATTCGTCTACCGTCAACCAAACCATGGACCTCTCCCTATTCATGGAGACCGAATTCCTTGCTAACCTCCTTGGACCCTCATTCCACCTCTACTCCCTCCAAGCCCCTCTACCACCCATACTTACTCATAATCCTAAGCCTCCACCACCACCACCACCTCTTCCTCTCCCACCCCTCGTGCCTCCACACAACAACTGCCCTCTCCCCACTCACCGTCTTTCCAACCAAGAGTATCACGACTTGCAGAGAAGGGCTTGTGCTTCTGTTGCAAGAAACTCTACTATCCTACTCATGATTGCCCTGTTAAAGAGTTTCGCTCCATCATCGGTGATGATTTGGACGAGCTCGACATCGCCGACTTTGAGGCCCTCGAGATCGCTGACATGCCACCGGATCAAAGCCCCGAACACCTCAACAGAGGCCAACCTGCGGGAACAACACTACTAGCCAGTGAACGACAATTCGACCTTGGGGTCAAGGTCAATTTTCAGGCGGAATATATTGTTACGCACACGCGAAGATGATGACTTGGAACATTTTATTTTATTTTATTTTATTTTGATCATTATGTATTTTTATTTTGTAGGAGTATTATGGTAATTTGTAAGTGAGCCCCCCTCCCTATATAAGGAGAGACTTGGGAGTATTGGATATATTTTGATCATTAGGGTTTGAAATCTCTCATTTGGAGAGCGATTTAAGGAGGAACCAGCCTCCTGAGGTTAGACATGAGTATCCCCCGTGAATTGTATTTTGTTTTCAAGTTCGTTGGCAATCAAAATTTCGTATTGGTAACAAGGTGTCCGTTATGGGCCTAGCCCGTAACGTCGTCGTCGGAGGTGGTGGAGGCAGAGAGAACAAGGGGAGTCGAGATCAGCCCGCGGAAAATGCGAAGGGAGTGGAAAATGGGGTTCCTTGCTCAACCCTAACCCTAGAAATGAGATGAGGAGAAAGGGAACTGGAGAGAGAGAGAAATTTAGAGAGAGATAAAAAAACTTGAATTAATTCATTCATAACCTCATACAATAAAAAACACTAAGGACTCGTACAGCGACTCAATTAATAAAAGACGCTTAACATGAACACATGACGATGCTAATTAATGACATAGATAACTGGTCGTGTGGATCATAACATCCCACATGTTCTTCAAATCGAGCTTGTTCTAAAGCTCGAATAAGTCTCAGAGAGTTTGATTGCCTGGCCCCTTGATTTCCCGCTAGAAAAACTCCCAGAGGCTGATCGATTGACCGACCGTCATCGTGCTCACAAATATCACGAGAGACTTTAAGGATCTGGCAGGGCCGAAGCGGTTGCTGAAGAGAGACTGCTGGACAAAATATTTGGAGTAGGGGCGAGTGCGCTTGATGATGACTGACAGTCGAGGCCCGAGGGTGACATAGGAGCGTGTTGAATGTGAGCTGCAGCGATCAGAAGCGTCGGCGCCGGCTGGGGGCACTCGTCGAAAGTAATGCCTCAAGAGGGGCCGCAGAGCAGGTGGCCGAAGTGTAGGTTGTGGGATGGAGATCGCGGGGACTAATGTCGTCGACACAAATCGTGCACCACCACCGCGATACTTGGAGGCGGATGCCGGTTGTGTGAACTACGGGGTGGGAACAACTGAAGGCGATGGAGCGACAATATCTGCAAAGAGCGATGGAGCTTCTTCGAGCGCAGGTGGGATTGATGATTACTGTAGTGGGATTAATGGTGGCTCCGGTGCGATCGGACCCTCAAAGCGCCGACCAATGCTGACGACGAGTCGTGAAAGCGCAACGTTATTTGATGCCGACATCTCCAGTAACTTCTGGAACATCGAATGGAGGGTGGCTTTCTCGCCGGGGTTCATCTCCACACCGAAATAATTTTTTAATCAATTAATTTTAATGAAAAATTAATTAATTAATTTGTCCCTTTTGAGTAATTAATTAACGCAACCCGTCCACCCACCCAACCAAATCAGTAGTGGCGCGTTCTTCTGGAGTGGGTCTCAAGAAGCACAGGGCTCCATACTGCCTTGGAATCGACGGGCTAGAACTTGCGTACAGGCAGAGACAGGCGCACGCCGATCCATAAAAGTAGAGCACGGGCTTGACGATGAAGAGGCGGAGGAACCTGAACTGGCGCGGGCTCTGGAAGAGGACGACGAGGTTTTGATGATGCAAGGAGCATCAGGTTGGCTCCTCTGCGTGCGTCCAATGACGATGGAGGTTGCCTCAGCTTCTTTTGCCGACGACGAGGGCGGAATTTTGGGGTCTTCTGCGATGAGGTCGACTTCGTGTTGCGTCGATGAAGCAGAGGGTTGGAGTTAGAGAGGCGCTAACAGAGGAGATAGAGTTGTCTAGTCGAGTGCGGGTCAGTTGATTGTAGCAGGGAGAAAGGAGGATCAAAAAGCTCTGATACCAAGATGTTATAGGCCTAGCCCGTAACGTCGTCGGAGGTGGCGTTGGAGGCGGAGATACAAGTGGAGCTGAGCTCAACTTGCAGAGAATGCGAGGGGAGATTACAAAGGGGAGTCTTGCTCAACCCTAACCCTAGAAATGGGACAAGGAGAAAGGAAACTAGAGAGAGAGGAACTTAGAGAGAGATAAATAAACTTGGATTAATTCATTCATAACCTCATACATGACCCAATGGGTCTATTTATAATATTACAGGATGGCATAAGCGTAAATAATCTAAAAATAAAATAAAATAAAAGGCACTAAGGGCTCGTACATCGACTCGATTAATAAAAAATGCTTAACGTGAACACACGACGACGCTAATTAACGACGTAGATAACTGTCGTGTGAGACCATAATAGTGTGACTCCTCCCACCTATATATTTGTGTACATGGACTTTTGTATTCATTTACTTAATGAGAAGAAATAAAATAATTGTTCAGTCATATTCCGTTTTTCTTCACACTAGTTAGATCTATTCTTATATTCTGCTTCAACAGAGGATCGATCAACCACATTCTATTTTTTTTACTTCTCTAGGAGATTATGGTACAAGTCTTAACATTTTTTCCTTCTCATGCCCCTTCTTCCCACAATGAGGGCATTTAATCTTACTCTTATCCTCGTGTCTCTTGGAATAGGTGCTGTGATTTTTGGTATTCCATTTCTTATGTTCAGTGGCAAGCGCAAAATTTTCTTATCCTATATTCCCACAAGTATGGAGAGAATGTATACAACTTGTCTCTCCTCGAATGTAGCGTGCAATACTTACCAAGTCAGGAACAAAATCTCTCCCAAACATTTGAATCCTTTGAAATTCTAGTTCAGTAGGAAGGACATAAAGTAATTCAATTTTTTTTCTCCGCATAAGTTCTTTCTGGTGGTTCTCTACAGTTTGGAATTTAGGGTATTGGTCAAATTTTGCCAACTTATGAGCCAACTTACTAAAGCATTGCTCAAAGTCACCCACAACAACAATTGAAGTTTGCTCATATTGAAGTTGATAAATCTTGACAAGATCTTTCTTCTTAGAATTAATTTCTGCTGAATTATGAGTTAACTAACTATAATATCCGTCAACAATTGAAGTTTGCTCAAGTTAAAGTTGATAAATCTTGGCAAGATCTTTTTTCTTAGAGTAATTTATTCAATTAAGTCCCACGTCTCTTTTGCAGTCTGACAATTAGAAACTGACTAGCAATGTTGGGCTCCATGGAATTAATAAATAAATTTATCACAATCAAGTTCTCTCCTTCCTATTCCTTATTGGAGGGATCCACATCACAGTAGAACCGAATTTGGATTTGGTGATAAACCCTAGTCTCGTACACTCCCAATAAAGATCCAAAGGAACTGAGCCCAGGGTAGTTTCTCCCGTTTAGTTTAATTAGAGTGACTCCATGAGAGTAATCAACATCCGAAGAGTTTCCATCATAGGATTTAAAACTATTATCAAGATGTTTATTTGATTTACGACTTTTAATTTATCATCTAAACTAAGAAACTTGGGACCAATGAAAAAAATAATCTAAGCAACGGCGAAAGAATCTGGTTTGATCCTGGTGGGAAAAGATGTTGCTTCCAGATTGAGCTTTCTTGAAGCATTGCTTAAAAGCGGAGTCTTGATAAGCTAAGATGTTGCTCCTAGATTGAGCTTTCTTGAAGTATTGCTTAAAGAGGAGACATGATAAGTTAAGATGTTACTCCTAGATTGAACTTTCTTGAAATATTACTTAAAAAGGAGACATGATAAGTTTTATTGGACCTGTCTCTCCATACAAGATAACGTCCAGTTATAGCAGGAGATGGGATAAAGCACCAACACCACCAGAGTATAAGGTTCTGTTTGGCGCAGCGATACAGGTGCAACACACCGCTGTTTTCTGAAATGCCGCGCCAAACATGACTTTAACACGAGCAGTGGTAAAATAGATTATATAAAAAAACTCGATTTTCTCCTCTTTTCCCATAGTGGGTAACCTTCCGCGATCGATTTTCAGAAATCGATTTTTTCGCTTCCGCCTTTCGCACGATAGAGTCTCTCTCCTTCACGATATTTCCCCTGCGCTTTTACGCCCACGAGAAGGCTTTCTTCTCCGACTACAGCCCCTGCGCTTCTACGCCCACGAAGGCTTTCTTCCCCGACGTCAGGTATTGCTCGGATTTTCCATGGAAGCAGATAACGTGGAGGGGGGAGCGAGGTAGTACAATGTCGAGGTACAACAACAACAACACTCAAGCCTTTATCCCACTATAGTGGGGTCGGCTATATGGATCCTTTGCCGTCATTGTGCCCCATCTTTAGTCATAATCTCACTAATGCCTAAGTACATCATGTCTTTCCTTATAGTTTCATTCCAAGTCTTTATTGGTCTACTCCTCCCCCATTTAATATGCCTACTGACTAAACTCTCACAACGCATAATGTCGAAAACGAAGTGGCGACAATAAAATGCCGGAGTGCTTTGAGACCCGGCGCCATGGCGGCGTCGCTCGGAGTCCTGCTGGTCTGTTACCCTTTTTCAACTCGCATGCCATCCCGCAATGTTCGCCGAGTTCACCATCTACCCAGTGAAGGCACAATCGATCCTCCCTCCTCTTCTTCTACCACCATTAAAGCTGCAGATCCATCGCTGTGTAAAATTCACAATCGATAACTCGCATGCCTTATTAGCTTAAAGATTCTTGTTAAGCCTTCAGATCTCGTCCATAAATTGCAATTAATTTTTATCCCTGAAGTTTAGCTAGAAATTGGTGAGAACTTTGATCAAGGGCAGTGGATATGGAGCAAAATAAATGGTTTATGGATGACTGGATCAAGTTTTGAGTTACTTTATATTGGAATAATGTTCATTATAAAATTGGTATTAAAAATAATGGTTTATGAATGCACAAATTTTCTTTTATTACAAGATTCTAATCCTTTGAAATAACTGCTTATGATGAAAATTTTATCATTTGCCATGGATTTTATTAGGTTTATGATTTCAAAGATTTTCCCACCACTGTTTCTTCCAAACAGTTACAACAATTATCAATTTCTGAACAACACTAAAAACGCTACTCCAAACAGTTTCACTGATTTTCCCACCATTCTGCAAAACAACAGATTTTCTCACCACTGTTTCCCATCATTGTTTTTCCCATCGCTGTAGTCGAGCCAAACAGAGCCAAAAAGCAACAATGCAAACGAAGTTGCTACCTGTGTAGCCATCAAGAGCTACTGTATGCTCCAAGGAACAATAGGATGCGCCGCTGAGAACTCCTTGACAAACGAATAAATGATAGAGGTGAAAGACAACCTGACATTTTTCCAACACGACTCTAAAGAGTGAGAGGAAGATGAGTAGCAGAAACGAACGGAGCCCCTTTTGGGCACTGATATCATGAAGTTTGTTAGGGAGTATCTCTTTGTGAGATACGCCGAGCACTGCATCTTTCATCGAACACGGATTGCATAGAAACTAATTCGCCATCATCCTTCTGGTATCATTAAACATCAAGAGCATCACCAACACAAAACACTAATACATATGCGTGTAAGTCATTATTTTGAGTACTTATTCTCCTTTTCATTGTATTCCCGAATTACATTATTATGGATATGTTATATACTTGTTTGTCTCTTGATTTTGTATTGATTTGCATGGTTTATTCACACTGCACTTAAAATTTATTGCGCCAATCGTGGGCAATCCATAGCCTGGCTTTATTTTGTGCAATTTAATTTAGATTCATTATCGCATGTGTGTGTCATTTAGACTTGATTAGGGCTTTTCCTCGACACTGTACCTAGGGTTCACATCTATTTAGATTCCACTTCCACGACCTACCCTGCGTCAGATTTATATTATACATAGTGCTAGGTTCTATATGTTATCTATGTTCGTTCCCAACATCACCGAGGAACGAGCGACTAGTTTAATTCGAAGACGGCCATGAAATTCCAACGACTTATGTTAGATCGCTTCGACCAAATGGATGCCCAGTTCGATGAACTCAGATATGACCAAACGTGGATGAATACTAAGATCGACACCTTAAAGAACCCTAGAGGTTAGGCTACTCCTAGACATCAGGAGGCTTCCCTAACATAGGATAATCCTCCTGATGATGCCCATGATACTTCATCTCCTCTTGAGCGCCATGCTAGAGATCTTCCCCCTCAGGAACCCATCCCACGCGTGAGTCGGAACCAAGAGCGAGCATATGATCGTCCTCCTGGCCCCATCCCTGATAAGCCCCTCTGCCCCCTGGAGGAGAACCGCCACCCGCCGCAGCCTATCCATAGAGATCGTGCTCCCTCGCTAGCACGATATGATTATGGCCTAGATGATTACTAAGATGGCTAACCGGATCTCACCGAGGTGGCCCACCTGTTGAGGATGACATCACTCGTTGCATTCGCATCGACGCCTCTTCCTTTGATGGTCATTTGAACCCAAAGGCCTTCACCGACTAGATATTAGATATGAACCACTACTTTGAGTGGTATGAATTGAGCGATCAACGTCAAGTAAGGTATGAAACAATGATTGAAAGACTAGTACCTCCCCGCTTCATATAAAGATCAAATTCTGGATTAGTTGTATGTATTTCGGTAAGGGACCATCTCTGCTACAATGTACATGTCTCGTTTCGATGAGTTAGTTGTGAGGAGTGACACCCTCGAGGAGATTGTCATAACCGCTTCCGTCTTTCGGGCATGTCTTAGAGCTGACATCCGTAGGGAACTAATTCCCATCAGACAGAGATGGACATGGTGTTCCAACTTGAGTATGAGCGTTGTTTACGCTTCGTAGGTCCGAGACATGTCACCACACGACTGCTACTGCTGCCTTCCTCATGCCCCGATAGACATGAAAAGCAAGACAATCTTCTCTAGAGCTCCCAAGCCCGAAGGCATCCAGTTCTATAGATGTTCCTGTGGGGTCACGTTGCCGCACAATGGCCCACGCGGAACCTGTTGATTGAAGAAGAGGGCGAGCCCAATACTAAGATCGAGGGTTTACCTGTGGAGGAGATCGTAGCCACTGTCGAGGATGGTTGGGAGAGCGACACTGAGAAATCGCTAAAGATGGGAGTCGTTAAGCGCCTTCTGCACACCCCATATGGCTGTATGCGGAGGACGACTGACGATACACTCAATCTTTTGTACTTATTTTCCTAGCATAGGCGGCCCCCCTGCAAGCTTGTTATTGATAGTGGTAGTTTCGTGAACATTGTCACACGAAAGGGTTTAGCATGTATAAAGATTGTTGCGAAGCCACATCTGCATCCATATCGTGTCATTTGGGTGCATAAGACAACCGTTCAAGTCACCCATCGATGTTTATTTCACATACGTTTAACATCCTTCGAGGACAAGATTTGGTGCGACGTCATTCTGATTGGCGTAGCGCACGTTCTGTTAGGCCTACCTTGGTTGTATGATCACGATGCCACCTATCACGACATATCTATTGCGTGTATTTCTTCGACAAAGGTCGAAATATCTCTCTTCCTGTCCCAACCTAAGGAGCTATCCAAGGGTAGGGTCGATTCATCTATTAGCGTTGGCTCCTCTAAACCGCTACACATATTGACGAGTGAGTTCCTGAGAGAGTCTAGATTCTGGGATCGTGTATGTAGTGGCCCCCACCTTGGCTTTTGAGGACCCTACTTACACACGTATTACTTAACCCGAACGTCTGTTGCATGTTTGATGACTATAAATATCATGCTAGAGGAGCTCCCCGACGAGCTTCCCCCTTCGAGGGATATTCACCATGCGATAGATTTTGTTCTGGGGACATCCTTCCCCAACCTTCCCTACTATTGTATGAACCGACTGAGCATATCGAGCTGAGACGACAAGATGATCTTCTTCGAAAGAATTTCGTTCACGAGAGTTTGAGTCTGTGCGCTGCTACAATCCTTGTTATCCCGAAGGACAGGAGTTGGCATGCATTGATAGTCATGCCATTAATAAGATAACAATGAAATATCGTTTTCTGATTCCTTGCCTTGATGACCTTCTGGACGCGATGGCTGGTGCCCAAATATTTTCGAAAGTTGACCTTCGCAGTGAGTACCATCAGATTAGGGTTCGGTAAGGCGGCTAGTGGAAGATGTAACACCCCATTTGTAATTACTCCATGATATGAGTCAGACCGGTTCCCACTACGTAGAATAATCACAAGCGGGCTATTAAAACAAGGTATAAACTACAACGTCTCATCGTCCAAGCAATCTTATCTATAAGTACACATCGGAAACTAATATGCATAACTAACTAACAATAGTTTATAGAATGTCCACATCTAAACATCAGAATTTCCTTGGCCTTATGGACTACGTAACTCTCAAATATAGGTATGACTATCTAAAGAAAAAGGAGGTACAATCACCTAAAACCCTTGGATCGTAGGCTTGCTCAACAACTCTAGACAATGCAACAAAAGAAAAGCAGGAAACGGGTACCCTTCACGAAATGACTCTAACGTCCATCCACATCCTTACCGCACTTTGCAACCATCACAACAAAAGCAGTACACATGCTACCCAATAGCCGCGAATGAGGCATTTGCGCGTCGCTTCTGACCATGGTCGGATCTCGCCGATCCGGATCTCGTCGGACGTCACCGAAGAGGAGTCGACATCTTGAGTAGCTATTTTGGCCTTGGAGAGCTCGCTGTTTTGAGAGCTAGGGATGCTCTCGGTTGAAGTGCTGCTCGCCGGAAATAGAGCTTTGGGCGGCGATTTTGTTGGAGAAGGTGACTGTCCTTGAGGGAAGGAGTTCAGGTTGGTTGAAGCTAAGGAGGAGAAGACTCGCCGGAGAAGATGGAGATGTGCTCGGGCTGCATGGTGTTGGTGTCTGGAGATCGTCGACCAAAGTAAAGAGAGGGGTGGAGCTTGTCAGAGCCGGGAGAGATCTCGCCGGAGATAGAGGTTTTGTCGGAGGAGATTGTCGGAGTTGGAGCTGATGTAGAAGGGCGGCTGGGCTTGAGGTGATCGACCATAGATGCATGGTGGATTCGTCCATGGATGCTTGGAGAAGCTCAGGTATGGAGGAGCTCAGAGATGGAGGAGATGCTTGGAGGAGCTCGCCGGAGAAGTGCTTTGCCATCGTCGGAGCTTAGAGGTTGCTGATCGAAGAGGGGGATTGGAGAGGGGGGAGATCGGGGCTAGGCGTTGGTGGCGCTGGGAGGAAGAAAGAGCTCGGCTGGTATGCGAAAGAGCTCGGCTTTGTGACGGTGTTAGCAACTCCTCGACTGAGATCAGGGATCGCGGTAGTCTTCTTGTTCGATTGCCATCAAGGATATTGAAGGTGCACAAATGTGCCTCTAAGTATTCTCTAGAGGGGGGGGGGGGGTGAATAGAGTTTTAAAACTTGTACCCTAAATATGCACGCACAATAAAATTACTCTAACAACTATGCATTCAGCAATACCAACACAAAATAATATTACTACAGAAAAACAGAAAACAGTAATAAGTAAAGGGGACAACACATAAATGCAAACACAGAAGACACAGAATTTTATAGTGGTTCCCCAAAATATGGGTAGTCCACTCTTTTACCACCTTGGTAGGATTGCACTGTGTCTGAGTCTTTTGATAAGGAGGTTCTCAGAACCAACACTGAGTCTTTTGACAAGGAGACTCTTAGAACCACCGAGTCCCTTGATAAGGAGACTCTTAGAACCACTGAGTCTTTTGATAAGGAGATTCTTAGAATCACTGAGTCTTTTGATAAAGAAACTCTTAAAACTAACAGAATTCTTTGAAGAAGGATTCTTAGGACTCTTTCTTAGTTACAAAATAAGAACAGAGGGAAAGAAGAAGAAGAATATGATTCTGCTGTATAAATCCTTCAGCAGTTGTGAGCTTTTGATATTCTTTAGGATTTGTATAAGATGAACCCTTGCTTATGATAGAGATGAATGCAAGGGTTATGCGCCATTCAAGGGTTATGCGCTTTTGATCCTTGTGATCTATGTACTCTTGTTTGTTTGCTGCTCTATGATTTGAAGAAGAAGAAGCAACAACCTTGTATATCTGTACAAAGAAGTTCTTCTATATCTGTTTGAGAGAACTTGAGGAGGAAGAAGAAGACAGAATAATGAATTTGTTCGTTTCTCTTCCTTCTTCTGAATACTTATTTTTTGTCGAATACTGTTTGATTTTTTTTCCACTTCTGTTATGTCATTTTAAGGAATATCCATTGGACATTTAGTATTTCCTTCTATTTATGTTTCCCGACCCGTCCATCTGATTTGATTAACTTCCAAGAATGTTTTTGTTGTACCTCTGAAATACTTTATTCCATTCTTGGCAATAAACGAGCCATTGTAATTCAAATTTTATCTTTGAAAGACTTTGGAGAAGGATCAGAAAGGACAGCATGAAACATACTATTTCTGTCTGTATTCGACGCTGTGTCGACTTCATTATTCTTCATATCGACGCACCTTTGAGTTCTTATAGAAGCAACTTCGAATTTCTTCTTAGCTTTGACTGAACTCAGATGTCGACGTTGCGTCGAGTACTTATCGACATATCCGTCAAGTTGAAGACTTGGACTTGAACTTC
Source organism: Dactylorhiza incarnata (assembly GCA_033032865.1). Classification (NCBI taxonomy): domain Eukaryota; kingdom Viridiplantae; phylum Streptophyta; class Magnoliopsida; order Asparagales; family Orchidaceae; genus Dactylorhiza; species Dactylorhiza incarnata. The sequence continues at coordinate 1,252,555 of JAWHQI010000158.1, read as the reverse complement.
ATCTTCTGCGTCGAATTGAAGTCGAAGTTACGTCGACTTCTAAGATGGTTTCGACAGGCTCTTCCTTCTGCGTCGAGATCTTTTCGACGTTGCGTTGACTTCACTTGATACTTCGACAATCAGTCTGAGTTACTTCGACTTTCAGTCAGAGTTGCGTCGACTTCTAGTCAAAGTTGCGTCGACTTCTATTCGACGCAAGTTTTAACTCAACTGAATTTGTGCTTATCTTTATACCTGGTCTTGACACTCTAAGTGAGTGTGATATCCTAGGACATCTAATGATCAGATTACCCTCTCTATACAATATGGGTAATACATCATAGATGATGAAATCACTTTAAGATAATTTGTTAGATAAATCACAAGGGTTTTTCCCAACAGATATCGGTAGCCTACTTGGTTAACTGCCATCAGGGATCGCTGTAGGAGTTGTAGAGGAGCCGACTGCGAGCAGAGGATGCGAAAGAGCGCTGTGAAGAGGGAGAATAGGGTTGCGGGTTTTAAAAGCAGCGCTTTACGGGTGATTGATCGGACGGATGACCTTCATCCAATGGAGATGATCATGCGGCTATTATTCGATGAATGGACATAATTCAGCCTAAATGGTCCTTTACGTATTCCTTTATAGAATATAAATATATACATATATATATATATACACACACACACACATATATAGATATATATATTATTTGTGTTCGACATTTACAAGTATCCTACAATATCATTCATTCATCTACGAGAGAAGCTCCCTAGTCACAAACTACAAAGGCATGGATATCTAGCCCCTGAGTCATAAGGGTGAGAAACTCCAACCCCATGTCAATCTGCTACAAGGAGTGAGCATTGTCCTAACTCCATGAGTCCGTAGCTATAAGTAGTGGAATTATTTCCTACTCCTTGAGTCCACAACTACAAGAGATGATCACCTCTCTTGAGTCCATAATGTCATGAGTTCACAATTTGTACTGTCTGGGAGTTATCGTCGGCGGTAACACTACTGCCCGACGATACCTCCCAGGGAAACATACAAATCCTTGTTTAGCACACCATACATTCCTACGTGTATCAATTATACAGTACAAAGTTCTCATGATTAGTTCATAGTGCCTGAAAGCGCCTCTCAAGGGTTTTCTGGGAGTTATCGCCAGCGATAGCACTACCGCTCGACGGTATCTCCCAGTAAACCTAAATTCTTGAGTCTTATATCTTTATGTGTTTTCTCTAGTCAAAACAAGCATCCCACGACTCCTATAGTGAAACCCGCTCTCTGGAAGTACTCAAATAGGTTAGTTGGGGGCTACCTCCGGCGGTAACTCTCCGAAACCGCGAAATACCACATTCCAGCCACCTCACGACCTTCCTACCCCATGCCCATGCATCCTAATGACTCTAAGGTACCACGTATCTCCCTAACAGTCGTTCCTAGACACGATTTCGTACAAACATCACCAAAACGGGTCACACACCACGATTTTGGCTTCACACACAATCCATTCAAGGGAAAAACGAGTAGGTTGGAACAAGGAATGTAAATATGAATTTGAAAGACCAGAAGGAGATGGTTATTTCCTTTAGGGCCATGAATCTCAGAGAAAATTGGGTGGAGAACGACCGCAACGACACTAGCAATCTTTTTTCGGTGACGGCTCGCCGATCCGAGCAACGAAGCTCTGAGAAAACTCCTTCCTTCCTCTCTGCCCTTCTTGCGCTCTTCTACCGAGCATAACCTAGATGAAGGAGATAATGAACAGGTGAAATGGAATAGGGTTTTCAAACCTTTTTAGAACCCTTTGGGCGAACCATTTCAGGCCAACATATCAACCTTAAAGACGATCTAACGACTGAGATCGCAGATTTTAAAACTACTCTATCCGTCTGGGCGCTACCGTGACACGGTAGCACTACCTTGCTACGGTATCACCCAGGCCACATGGATCACTCAAAACGAACGCTACCGTCAGTGGTAGCACTACCGCGGCTCGCGGTAAGAAGCATAGATCTCCTTCATAATGAATTAGTTTTCAAATTAAATTGCTAACGCGTGGTGGTAGCTCTGCTGCGGCTCGGTTAGCTCTACCGCGGCGCGGTAGCTCCCAGGTTTCCACCTTGCAATTGTGGAAATCGGGGTGTTACAAAAGACGACCTTCAAGACGTAGGACAACCTGTATAAGTGCTTGGTGATACCTTTGGGCTATCAAATGCCCCAAATACGTTCATGAGAGTAATGAATCTGGTATTGCGGCCATATATGGGTAAGTTCCTGGTAATGTATTTTTTTTGACATTTTGATATATAACGAAGGGACGCGTCGAGCACTTGATCCACACTCGACTGATATTTTATGTACTCCGAAAGGAGCATCTGTATATCAAGCTTAAGAAGTGCACCTTTTTATCTGAGTTCGTCCATTTTTTATATGACTTGTCTTCCTCAGGCATTTCAGTTCGTCCATTTTTTATATGACAATGTCAAGTCCATCTGTGAGTGACCCATTCCCACAAATATCCACGAGGCCGACATCTTTCACGGAATTGCCACCTTATATCGAAGATTTATCAAGGGCTTCAACTTGAATATGTCCCTTTTTATTAGTTGCCTTTATGAACGAGATTTCACATGGACCAAGCCGACCACCTGAGCATTCAAGGAGATTAAAGACAAGCTATCTTTTGCTCCAGTTTTGCGATTACCTGATGTTATCAAAGCATTTGAGGTTGCGCGTGATGTCTTGGGTTTATGTATTGGCGGAGCACTCAATCAGGATGGTCATCTAGTTGCTTCAGTGAGAAATTGAATTACGCCCGACAAAAGTATTCCAATTGTGGTTGGGAGTTCATGACGTCATCCAGGCACAACGCTATTGACGTCACTATCTCTTATCCAAATAGTTCGTTTTGTATTCTGACCATCATGCCCTGCATTACCTAGACTTGTAGAAGAAGTTAGGCTACCGCCATGCGAAGTGGGTCGAGTTTATGCAGGAGTATCACCTTGTTCTCAAACACAAAGTGGGTGTTGAGAACAAATCGGTCGACGTCCTGAGTCGCCAGGTTAGCCAGCTTTACACGATGAGTGCGCATATTATAGATTTTGAGCTTTTAGTCTTAGATTGACCTAGAGTGCCCAGATGTTAGCGAGATGTATATCGCGATGACGAGAGATCTAGGAGTTGCGACTCCCGCCTGTGTAGCGCTTTTACGACTCTCGCCTGTGTATACCCATAGCCCGTATAAGGCTTTTACGATTCCAGCCTGTGTATACCCATAGCCTCCCCCGTTATTTGATCTAGGAGTTGCACGCCATTGGAGACGCTTGTCATTTTGGTCGAGAAAAAATAGTAGCCTTAGTTGAGGATCGCTTCTTCTGGCCTAGCCTGAAGGACATAGAGTTGGTGCCGAGGCAGTCAGACCGCGGAAGTATACGCATGCCGTCCTATCCCGCACAGGCCTTGGGTCGACATTAACATGTACTTCACACTCAGGCTTCCCACCCTCATTCGCGAGTAGAACTCGCTCTCTTGCCACGCCTTTCACTCACTCGAGTCGGAAGTCGGAGTCAATCCGCGAAGAATCGCGACTCCATTTTCATTGTCGTGGGACGTTTCTCGAAAATGGACCACTTTATCCCCTATCACAAGGCTGCCGATGCGTCTCATGTTGCAGCTCTATTCTTTAAAAAGGTATTCAAGTACCATGAACTACGTACGACTATTGTCTCTGACTGCGACGTCAAATTTATGAGTTACTTTTGGAAACGTTATGGAAAAATACTAGCATCACACTTAAGTTTTCCACCGCCTATCACCCACAAAAGGATGAGCAAATTGAAGTTGTCAATCGTAGTTTATGTACCCTTCTTCAGTGCCTGGTTGGTGAGAATCCGTCCACATGTGATTTTGTACTATCCATGATAAAGTTTGCATACAATAATTTGATCAATAGTACGAGTTGTGTCCATTTCATATCTTATTAAGTTACAATCCTAGGAAACCTATTGATCTGATCCCATTTCGATTGAATCTCAACTTACTGAGTCTCCAGAGTATTTCATCCAGAATTTGCATGAGCTTCATGAGTCTGTCCAAAGAAAAAATGTTGTAAGTCATGATAATTATAAAACCTACAAAGAAACACAGGATGAAGTAGAACTTTGAAGAAGGAGAACATGTGATGGTTTGCATACAAGCTTAGAGGTTCCCTCAAGAAACGATAAAACAATTAAGTGCTAGGTGAATGCGCCCATATACGATCTTGCGAAGGATTGAGGAAAGTGCGTATGAGATCAACATCCCTTTGAATGTAGGGATAAACTGGGTGTTCAATGTGGAAGACTTGACTCCATACTTCGAGGAGCATGTGTATGTGGACCCCTTCCCTGCCCCCACTACTAGGCTACAACTTACCCAACTTGCCTTCATATGCCGTATGCGAACCAATGGAGTCACCACCTGGCATTTCTTGGCACCACCGACGACACCACTAGTCCAGAGTTCAAACGAAGATACAATGCAGACAGAGACACCAAAGGGCATTGTTACCCACGACGGGGTGGGGGGAGGTGGGGGTGGGGGTGGGTATATTGAGGTATCTCATTCACTGGAAAGGCCGACCGACTTCTGATGACATATGGATTTCACCTACAGAGCTCGGGAGACTCGCCACTGAGCTACGTCGAGCATGATCATCTTCATTCACCAGAGATGAATGTTTTCAACCGAGGGGGGGGGGGGGGGAGTTGACGGAAATCACCATGCACGAGGAGATTGATGGTTCCAATGACCCACTCACATTTATTTTCGCGGCATGCGTTGATTTAGTCTTCGTCCAAACGATATGAGTACATGAATGCGCACAGATGGTCGTTTCAACATAGTAGTCATGTATAGGTTTACTTGTTTGGTATTTTATTTAGTGTTGGTCGCAACTAATATGAACGCGCATTGTGAGTCGTCCATATTGGTTGCCCTAATTCCCATTCTCTATTTATATGCGCGTATGCTAGAGGTTAGGGGATTGAAGCTTTGATTCAGATTTTCTAGAGTCGTCGGTCCTCCTTATGGTGCCAACTCTGTGAGCCCCTCTAGGTGAAGACTCCTAGGCTAAGTTATTAAAGGTGTAAGGCGCTCCGAGACGCAAAGGGGTCCTGAAGCCTAGGCGTAAGGCGCGCGCCTGAGGCACGCGAGACGTAAAAAAGAAAAAAAAAGAAAAAATATAGTTTATTAAATACAAAAAACACAAAATAAATCTACCACCATATCAACACACTAGAATTGCATATATCACAACTCCAAAGACTACTTTTAGATTATGTTTTACAAATATTTACTGCCATAGGTGCGAGTGCTGCAATCACATAGAATTTACATTGTCTTTCTTCATCAATGGAGTTCACTTGGTGATATAAAATTGAAGAACTAGACATGACTACAAATTTCTTTAGTGATGAAAGATTGATTGGTGCACGAGAAATGTTATGGATTCGTACCCATATTAGGGTATATTTGTAATTAGATGATAATTAAGTCATGCTTAGATTTTTTGCACTGTGTATGAAGGCTATAAGTAAGGTTTATTGAGTTATAATTGAATATAGTCCACCAATTGTATTGATGATTAATCTACTGTTTTTTGAGCAGGTTTAATTATGTAATTTCACCATGACGGTGCCTCTTAATTCTTACAAGTCTCTTAACCTAATTCATCTTTCTTTACCCATAATTCTCTTTCTCAATCCTCGCCTGATCTCAACCATTTACTCTCTTCTCTTTTATTTTTAGAACATGTACGTCCCAGATGATAAATATATAAATTAAATAAATGTAACTTCTCACTTGATGGTAGATACATATAAGAAATCATGTAATGTAAGTCTGAGATCATGTTTTTGCCCACCTCCCAAAAAATTTTCATTAATCAGGTTGAAGAAAAGGCCTTGAAAGGCCCAAGCGCGCCTGAGAGTTGGTAAGGTGCGCGCCTAAGCGCACCTGGGGAACTTCGCCCGCTTCTGCCTTGCAGAGGCGGGGCCCGGTGCGCCCGACGCCTCGGGCGCGTGCCTTAATAACTTAGCTCTTAAGGTTTTTTCTTTTGTTTCTACTCTGCCGCCAAACCCACAATTCCCATTCACCTGAACCCCCTCAGATCTTGACGCCACAGCCACTGGTCTCTCTCCCATTCGAGCCCGACGCCACAACCGCTACCCTTCTCCCCTTCAATCCCGACGCCACAATCCCTAATTTTCCCCTTTTATCCTAATGCCACAACCGCTACCCCTTCAAATCCCGACACCACAACCGAACCTCCTATCTATTTCCCTAGCCCCCTCCTACGCCCCTTCCCCACTGTCGATGCCCACAACCTAACAGTTGCTAACGCCTATCCTTACCCCCCCCAACATTGTCAGCGACCCAACCAACCATCGCCAACCTTCTTCCGCACCTTCCCAAGCCTCATTGCTCCCTTCTCCCCCTTCCCCGATCCCCATCTCACACGCAACAAACCCCCAACCATCGCCCTTCCAATTCTAGCCACTCAACACCCCCACCACAACGTCATCCGTCGTGAGGGGCTATCCAGACAAGGACAATCCTTCCTGATGTAGGGTAGGGTGTGAGTGCGCTAAATCTAAACTCAAGTGAGGGTGCACCACAGGAAACTAGCCAACTCTACGTGCAAGGTGACAATCAGTGACGCCGATGATTTAAATTTTGAGCAACGAAATTATAACACCACACAGAGTTACAAAAAGACGAAGAAAATATTTAATATTAGCGATTTAGCGCGGCTTCCTCCGGATCGGAGGGCCAAAGCGAGCGTGCAGCGAATTAATCTCACCTGCAGTTACAATAATATATAGGCAAGTGCCTACAAGTAGAGATTCTAACAAATAGAGAAACACACCAAATATGTAATATTAAATCACTGTAGCAATACAACAAAACACTCACAAAGTAGAGGGCTGAACCGAGACACTGAAGAACTTGGGTCCGGATGTGTAGATCGGCGATCGGAAACGGAATCGGTGGCACGATAACAATGGTGGTGGCTGCCCAATGTAGAAAACGGGGAAAACGGGCCGGAAACGGATAGATCCGGTCACTAGGGAATAGATCCGGGTGGGAGGGTGGAAGATCCGATGTTTGACGGGTATGCGGTGGTGGAAATAACGGATCGGGGTGTGGGGGCACTAGATCGAATTAGATCTAGGGTTTTGGGAATGGTTGGAAGTGGATCCACGTGGGGGAGGCGGATGAACAGTGGTTGCGGGTGAACAGTGGCGCGGGTGAACAGTGCCACGGGTGAACAGTGGCGCGGGTGAACAGTATTACGCGAACAGTATTCCGTGAACATTGTTTTTTCGGAAAACAGCCAGCAGGTCGGCGGGTTTTGGGGGGCTGTTCGGAGGGAGGCAGCGGCTGGATCGGATGGAAGAAGGGTGAAAAATGAAGATACAAGATAGGGGAAGATGTTGGGAGGGAGAAACTTACCTAGGAGTCGTCACCTAGGGCTCCACGGCATCGGCACCGAGGAAGGATCGCAGGAATCCGAAAATAGTGATCTCCAAATTCTGCAATGCCCCCTATTCAGCCCCTAACTACTATTTATAAGAAAAGAAAGGCCTAGGGCATCCCCATCAACGGCTATGATTGACCGGTGGGGATCGACCATTAAATAAATGAAAACAAACTCAAAATTAATAAAGTTATATATGATTTCGACTCGCAACGGCGCGCCGGACGCAACCGCGGAGTCGGATCGGCGATCCGATCACTTCTTCCTTCGCGAATAGGTGTAAGTGGGTCCCGCCTTGGGTGCAACTATCGATGGCTCCCCATCACTTCCACCCTCCCAAACGCCACCCACCATCATCCTCCTAGTGTCGTAAAACCTCCATAGTGTCACCGCCGCAAAACTATGCCTTTACATACTCACGCAAGTCGTTATTTTGATTTCTTGTTCTCCTTTTCATTGTATGCCCGGACTATATTGTTATGGATGTGATGATATATTTGTTTGTCTCTTGATTTCGTATTGATTTGCAGGGTTTATTCGTATTGCACTTAAAATTAATGCGCTCCAGTCGTGGGCAATCCATAGCCTGGTTTCTGATGCTACAGTTCACTTTTATTTTGTGTTTGTAGTGTAAGCTTGTAATTACTTAATTATCCACTTGCAATTTAATTCAGACTCATTTTCTCATGTGTGTCATTTAGACTTGATTGTGGCTTTCCCCGACACTCCATATAGGTTTGTGTTACCACTCGGAATGGACAACGACGACAAACCTAAAGCTGAGAGAGGAGGAGAAGAGAGGAAGAAGGATGAAAGAAAATAACCCCTAGGGTTCCCACAATTTCATAATACTATCCCAGATACCAATTACATTGCCCCCGTGGGTTTATATAACACCCCCGGTCTGAATGCAAAAAGGGAAAGATACACGATTCTTAATTTTTTTTCACCGACGTGTAGGGGTGCGAGCTGTTCGGTTTGGGTCGGTTTGGACCAAAATCGACCCAAACCGAACCTGGTCGGTTTGGTTCATAGTCGGTTCAGTTTTTGGCGGTTCAGTTTTTGTATACTTTTTCACAAAAAATCTCTGGAAATGAATTTGAATCGTGAGACCCATTTTAAATCATCTCAGTTTATTTTGTTCTTTGGTTTTGATGGATTTTTTTTACAATCAATTGATTGATAAGCTACTGTACATTACAGAAGACAAAAATAAATATAGCAGCATTATTTAAATGGAACTAGCTGGAGCGTGGGCTGAAAGGGGGAAAAAGAACTAGGTTATTTACTTGCGAGTGGGGAGTCGAGCGTGAGGCGTGAGACGAAAAAGAAGGAATATTGAACTATTGTGTCATGACTGAATGTCTGAACCGAAGCCAGCCCCTGAATGACATTAACGTCTGAATCACTTATTTACTGTGATCCTAATTCATGATCACAAACTAATTAACTACTAAAAATTTAATTACATAGACTCTAAGTCGGTTTGGTCGGTTTCGACACATTGGAAATCGAACCGAACCGATATGGACTCGGTTTTCACCAGCTCCAGATCAAACCGACACTGAACCGATCGGTTTGATTTCATAATCGGTGTGGTTCAGTCGTTTTGATCGGTTTTGTCGGTTTTCGGTTTTCTCTCCTCGTCCCTACCGACATCTCGCTAACGGGCCTTTCGCAGAGCTTGTATACTTGCCACACTGGAGGACGTCCCTCTCCCTCCACTTCCATAACAATGACGCCCCTGAAAAATTTGCTTTATTCTCAAGGCAAAAGTCCGGAAACCGGGCATAAAAAACAGGTCGGTCCACCCATGCGGCCTCCGATGGTGGACGATTACACGAATGCACCAAGACTTGCTCGACCGAGGACTCCTCTCGACTTATGGTGCGTGTGTCCATGACGAGCCGAGGGAGGTAGTCTGACGAGGTGAGCCCTGAAGTTGGCGGGGGTAGCGAAGCCTCACCAGATGGTCTTCAATAACCCTTTTGAGTTGAGTGGCGTGAAACACCAGGTGGATGCAGCTGTCGGGAGGAAGGCGGAGGCGATACGCTTGAGGGCCCACCTGTGCAACAATCTCAAACGGGCCGTAGAACTTGACCACTAGCTTGGAGTGGGTCCGCGATGTGACTGAAATCTGGCGGTGTGGCCGAAGTTTGACGAACACGGTATCACCTTCAGTCATTCAGTGAATTGGATGTCGCGGCGGTGGTGTTGGCAAAAGCAACCATCCAGTCCTGCACACGCTGAAGGTGCTGGCGTAACTGGAGGAGTATGGAATCCCGATCGCGGAGCAGATTGGAAGAGATGCTACGATGCATTCGCCAGGGTGCACTTGAGGGATGGAGGGGTTCGTCCATAGACTTCCTCGAATGGAGTGTTGTCGAAACTGGTGTGGAAAGAGGTGTTGTATGAGTATTTTGCCCCGGAAAGCCAATCCACCAATGTCAGTGGATGATCACACACAAAACATTGTAAATATGACTCCAACCAATGATTCATCACCTCAGACTGCTCGTCTGTCTGGGGGTGGTAAGATATACTCATACAGAGCTGGGTGCCCTGCATCTTGAACATCGACTTCCAAAAGGAGCTCAATAATAAATGGTCGCGATCACTCACAATGGAGCGAGGAAACCCTTGCAAACAGACCACCCCATTAATGAAAACTGTGGCAACCATTGGTGCAGTAAATGAGTGTCGCAGGGGAAGGAAGTGGGCGTATTTGGATAGACGATCCACAACCAATAATGCAATCCCACGTATTGGAGCGAGGGAGCTTCGAGATAAAATCCATAAAAATATCCTCCCAGATACAGATCGGGATAGGGAGGGGTTGAAGCAGACCCCCAGGAAAATTGGCTTTGTACTTTGCACGTTGACATGGCAAGCAAGATGCCACAAATGTCTTGACCCGTTGGAACATGTCGGGCCAATACAGAAATGTCGCGAGGCGGCGATATGTTCAGAAGGCTCCAACATGGCCCCCCTTCGGGATCGAGTGAAACTCTGCGAGTAGGCGTGGGATGAGCTCCGACGAAGTTGAGAGCACTAGATGACCTCGGTGTTGGAGGCGATCCCTGCGAGGCTATAAGGCGGCTGGGCTGTGGCATCCGCCCGTAAGGCCGCCACAATCGGTCGGAGGAGTGGGTCAGCATCAACCTTGCACTGGACAATGGCGGCGACCTCCCATACTGGTCTCGAAATAGCCGCTAAACGAGCAATCTGTAGCTGCAGTGACAGAGAGTCGACCGCGCGGTTGGTGGAGCCGACACGGAATTCGATCAAAAAATCTTAGCCCAATAGTTTGGCAACCCAGACCTGTTGTGCCAGTGTGACAATCTTCTGATTCAGGAGGTACCATAGGCTATGATGATCCGTCCGAACCGTGAAGCGTTGGCCAAGCAGGTAGGGGCGTTAATGCTGCACAACAAAGATCAACGCCATAAACTCAGACTCATAAGCGGAGCGAGGGCAGACAGTGGCCACAAATATACGGCTGAAGTAGGCAATGGTCATATCTCTTTGGTCATGTTTGAGTCCATAGACGGCCTTCCACAACTTGCATACGTGAGACTCCCCCTGAGCAGCATACCCAGGAGGTTGCTCCATGTACACTTCCTTCTGCAAATCACCATAGAGGAAGATATTTTTAACATCCAGTTGAGACATTTGCCAGTCCTTGTTGACAGCCACAGAGAAAAGGACTCAGATAGTGCTAATGCGAGCAACTAGAGAGAAAGTGTCGAAGAAATCAACACCATAGGTTTGAGTGAACCCTTTGACAACCAAATGAGCTTTGTAGTGATCGACAGTGCCATTCAGGTGATATTTCACAATAAAGACCCAACGAAAACCAATAATATCTGCCCCAGGAGGGTAGGGACAAGAGTCCAAGTATCCCTTTCTGTTAAGGCGGACATTTCCTCGTCCATGACAACTTTCCAATGTGGTAAGACAAGAGCTTCTTGGTAAGTGGCTGGGGTGACAGTAGCCAAGATGGCTAGGGCAAAGTTCCTGCAAGAAGAAGTAAGTAGAGCATACGATGCGACATCATTAATGAAATACTGAGTACAAGTGCGGACCCCTTTACGAAGAGCAATAGGAAGATCAAAGTCTGATATATTATCTTCATCAGATCCTTCCGACGAAGAGAGCTAGTAGAGGGAGCTCCGGAGTAGTTGGATGCAAGGGAGGACTTGGAGAAGGATAAAGAGAAGGTGCCGAAAGGAGCGGAAGAGGTGGAGAAATTTTTGACGGAGGAGCATGCAAAATGGGAAGAGAGGGAGGAGAATCCGTATGAGGGGAAGACATAGTAGTGGCAGGGAAATAAGGGGTACTCGAAGAAGGTGACGTCAACCGAAACATATTGTTTTTTGAGAATAGGGTCATAACAACGATATCCCTTTTGAGTAGGAGAGTAGCCGACGAAAATACACTTGATAGCGCGAGATGAAAGTTTATCGCGACCAGGGGAGGGAGAGTGAACAAACGTAGTACAACCATATGCCGGGGGGGGGGGATGGTGTAGCACTAGGGTACAAAATGGAAAATGGGGTTTGCCCTTGAAGGATGACAGAGGGAATACGGTTGATGAGGTAGCTGGAGATGAGGACCACATGACCCCAATAGGAGCGGGGAACATTCATCTGGGTGAGAAGAGTGCGCGTAACTTCAAAAAGATGGTGATTCTTACGTTCACCGATGCCATTTTGTTGAGACGTATAAGCACAGTTGGTTTGATGTATAATACCATGTTGCATACAAAAATCAGAAAACTGATGACTAACACACTCTTTAGTATTATCAGAACGAAGTATTTTTACGGAAACACCAAATTGTGTGCGAATTTCATTATAGAAAATAGTAAATATAGAGAATAGTTCAGAGCGTTCTCTAAGCAGATACACCAAAGTACATCTTGAAAAATCATCAATAAAAGTTACAAAATAAAGACTACCCCTAACACAAGTTTTGGTAGGACAGAGACCCCAGATGTCTGAATGAACAAGATCGAACGGACGAACCGAACTTCGACCGACCTTAGCGGGATAGGGAGAGCGGTGATGTTTTGCCATATTGACAAACTTCACAGTCAAGAGAGGAGGCGTTCTTCGGGAGAGATGACAGTAGTGGAGCAAGCGGGCATGCGGATGGCCAAGGCGAAGATGTCATTGTCGGAGAGACTCAGAGGTGGTCGAGGTAGAGTGTGTAGAAACAGTGTCAAGGAAGTAGAGGCCTCCGCATTCAGACCCAGTAGCGAACGTCTTCTTGGAGCGAAGATCCTGAAAATAACAATTAGTAGCTGTAAATGTAACAGAGCATTGTAGTTTCCGTGAGAGAGCATGAACAGATAATAAGTTGCAAGGAAAATTGAGCACGTAAAGAGTGTCATCAAGGTTGAGATTGGGGGTGTCTTGAACCACACCAGTGCCACACACATGATAAGGAGATTCATCAGCAGCTAAAACTGGGGGTAACCGATTGTGTTTTTCCAAGTGAGAAATTGTGCTTCATTCTTAGAAATTTATGTTGGTTTAAGATTTTTGATTTCTTTCAACTTTTGTAAACTGATGGTGGCTACAAAATGCTCTACAACAACAACACTCAAGCCTTTATCCCACTATAGTGGGGTCGGCGGGCTACAAAATGCTCTGAATTAGGAATATTCGTCTTATGCAAAATTGTATGCAAAACTTTTCTATCAACAAAGAGAAAATTCTCTCCTGTCCATATTTTCTATTTTGGCAACAAACTGCTCTGAATTAGCAAAACTTCCTAATAGTTGTCCATTGCCAATTTTCTCTCCTTTGGTACTTTTCCTTTGATCAGAGATTTTAATTGTTCTGGTCTGACAGTTTTTTGGATTAATTTATCACGGTGCTTAACAGGTGATACTTGCCACAAATATTGCTGAATCATCAGTCACTATTCCAGGTGTAGCTTTTGTTATTGACTCATGCAGATCCTTACAGGTTTTTTGGGATCCTAATAGAAAAAGTGATTCTACTGAACTCGTTTGGGTTTCAAAATCTCAGGTATACATGGGATTTGAGTAATTTAAAATTTCTTTAATGCCGGTTCTGATATTTGTGAATAATTTGCTGCAGGCTGACCAACGTAAAGGCAGGACCGGGCGAACTTGTGATGGTTTAATTTTTCGCCTGGTCACAGGATCATTTTACAACCATCTGGAAGATCATGATTTTCCAGCAATATTAAGACTATCATTGAGACAACAGGTGCTCATGATTTGCTGTGCAGAATCTAAAGTTATCAATGACCCGAAAGGTACAAATTTATGTTTTGCCCATGTTTAGGTTTGAAAGTTGTATTCTTTCTGATTTTTAACCTATAGAAAATAATGAAATTTTTGTATTCTCTATATGGTGCGTATATCTAAGATGCTATCCTCTTCAATTTTGAGCCCTAACTTACATTTGTCAGGAATTTAACTGGTTATTAGAAGCATGTTACTTCCATGCCTTGACCAATGCCCGTGGATTCTCAAAAAAAGGACTGGGCTTTAACAGTATATGGATTGCAAGCATTGTTCAGTGCCCACAGATTCTATACCTGATATAATGTTGAAGGCCATTTACTGCCACCGGATTTCATGCCTTATACAATTTTGCATACCATTTTATCCTAACATATTCAATGCCGTTTAGAGCCTTAGAAGCTTGCTACTTTCTATGATATAAATATTTTATTCTATATTTAATTTGAACATTCTTTCTGTAGCTGATGAACCTGTATATGGTAGTTTAGCTATTTTAGGCCTAAAAAGAGTGATTTTTATCATGCATATATGAAGGATTCTCCACAGAGAGAACGCATTTCTTTGGTCATATCTCTAAGTTTGACATATCAGAGAGACCATTATGTTCTATTCATCCTCTTGCTCACTCAACCTTAGTTCTGTCTCTTGACCTGTTCCCTTGATCTTAGTTGTTTGTGACCAAATCCTCTCAGCCAGATGTATTCAGTAAGCATGATGCTCTCTTGATTCATTTGATGGGAAAAACTATGTGATCCGGGGGCATTCCACTTCAAGATATTTGTCTAGGGCAAGAATTTATGGGGCCATGTTGACAAAAGCCTGTTATGGACCCACGTTGGGGGCGCATGTATCAGCGCCATATCCAACTCACCAAGGATTGATAGTTCTATTGTTGCATCATTTATATTTTATTATGTCGCTCATATGTTAATTTGACTCACTTGTCGTATGACCCAAGTGAGGGGATTGAACCTTTTTGGATGACTTGGGTTGTTGAAATTAGAAATCATGAAGTTATTATCAAATTCTCTCTCTTATTTCCTTTCCTTCTCCTCTCTCTCTAAACTCCCGTAACCATATCCCTCACGCTGAACAATGCATATGCACGTAACCCGCAAGCAGCCAGTCCGCAGGTTTCCGCCGGTCTCTGTCCTCGCCGGAATAGCTGCCTCCCTCCCCTCTTCTCCTCCGGTCTTCCCCCTTGCAACCGTTGCTCCACCCGGATCTAGGAAAGAGGACTCAAATCCCTTGAGGGACTTATCCCTCGCTCGCCCTAGAAGTCGATCTCAAACCGGAGCACACAACAAAGCCACTCTCCTGACAAGACAAAGACAAGGATTAACATGCTAAATGGGAAGTCAAGGATACTCTAATCATGACATGCATTTTAGGATCCGTTGAATCCAACCTCATCTTTGAACCTTCAATCCTTTTAGCTTGAATATGAATTATAGCCGCAATCCAACATGGCAGTTGGCATCTATGATATTTACTCTAGTTTTTATAAATATGTGGGTTGAATATATTGATATAATCTGTGCTCTCTTACCTCCCCAAGGTTTAGTTCTGTTCAATCTATCCATAAGATCAATAAAAAGGATCAATTCCCCAGGAAACTACAATCTGAATTTGAAGATACTTGGTCCAACCTTATGAACCAATGCCATGTCCCTATTGGTACATGTCTAGATGAATTGTTTCATGAGGAGCAACGAATTTTTACTCAAACAACCATGGAACAACAACAAATTACGTCCGTTCCCCTATCTTATACTGCATAGCCCTTAGGTGGTATCACAATCAACCAATCCATAGCAGGTGGGTCCACAAGAAGACAATCAATCATCAGAGTTTATACCAAAAAAGGCCGAACGGAACAAGAAAGACGTGACATTAATGGTAAAGATTAAAGCGGAGGAATGCAAGAGTCATCTAGGAAAGTTGCATCAATTAAGGGGAGTTCAAAAAAAAATCTTACATTCATAATTAAATGGCGGTGAATTAAAATTGTTTTAGTGTCTCTGTTTAAGAAAGTTTGCTCATATGGACCTTGACTTGATTATCATAGAGGAGTGCTATCAAAATAGAGAGTAAGACACCAAGATCAGTTAAAAGGATTTTGATCAAGTGAGCTTGGAAATCGTAAAGGCCAGTGAGCGATATTCAGCCTCGGATGTAGCGTGAACAACAATTGGCTGGTTCTTTCTTTTTCATGTGATGAGATTGCTTACAAAGTAGGTTCATAATCCACTCGTAGATCGATGATTGTCAATAGGCATGACGTAGTCAGCATCAAAATAGACCTAGACCACAAGAGATTTGGTTACCCACATTTTGAAGGAAGTTGATGCAATATTTTTTGCGAGAGAATGTGAGAATCATTGTGAGAAGTCATCTCAAACCCCGGGTAGTAGTGAAGAGGATCAAGATCTTTTGCTTGAAATAGCTTGGCTAAGTAAAATTTTCCTTGGAAGCCCCCACAATGTCCTCTTGTGTGATAATGATATTATTAATATAAACAAGAGTAATTACAGTATCCTCCTTGCAATGATGGATAAAGAGGGAAAAGTCAAGCGAATTGCATTTAAAGCTAGTAACATGAACCATTTAGCTAAACTTCTCAAATCTGGCACGAGGAGGTCGGGAGAATGCTTGGGGCAATATACGGATTTTTGCACACGACAAATGAATCCTCTGCAGTATCCCATCCATATATGAATGTAGAAAGTAGAAAGTTGTTGATAGATCACAATGAGAAAGAATTCTTGATATCAAGTTGATATAATTTCCAATGACGGAGAACAACAATTATCAAGGCACGAAATGTGTTCAACTCCACCATTGGAGAAAGTATCTATATAACTGATTCCTGCCGATTAGCAAATTTACTGGCCACTAAATGTGCCTTGAGATGTTTAACATAGCCATATGACTTGCTCTTAATAATGACCACCCACAACCACCTGATAATGGACAAAGATAGGAATACAAGATCCGAAGTTTGATTGGCCTAGAGGGCTTGCATTTCCTCATCCATCGCATCACATCACATCATCCTGGATGTTGTAGTGCCTCATGAACCGAAGAGGAAGTGGTGACTGTAGAAAGAAAGCACTCAAATTTATGAAGAGGAGCTAAGCGATAAAAAGAATCAAAATTCTACAAAGGATGGCTCATGTATGAACTTTTACCTATGTGAAGTGCAATTGGGGGGATCCTTTGGTGTAGGAGCATCTTATTGGAGGCTGATTCGAATAACGAGCTGATTTGCGGGTGGACACATCCATGGGTGATAGGTTGTAGGGAATCAATTAAAGTAGATGTGGTGGAAGATGTGAAGCAAGAGTTATCTTCAAGAAAGTGACATTCACAGTACCCACAATTCTGCTAGTCTGAGAGAATAAAAAACATAACTCTTTTGAGTTTTGGAGTACCTAACAAGGATATATTTGATCGCATGTGGAGTCAGTTTGTCCAAAGGAGAGACTACTTGGTTGACAAAACAAGTACAACAAAGGAGATGAGAAATAAGGGAAAATGAGGGCTGAAGGAAAGCAGACGGTGAAAGAGGAAAAAAATTGAGAACATAAGTGACGCTTAACGAGTCTATAGGTGACCGGATACGTGATGCTCTAATGCTATATACAATGCAAATAATCAAGAACAAATGCAATGGATCTACGACCAACCCTAAGATGAAGATGTGTGTACAAGCACGCTATCAAACACAATGCAATGAACGAGATGTTGAGAACATAAACCCTAATGTGATACAAATGCAAGTGATTCAATCATGTTTACTCCAACACACAATTAATTAAATAACAAAACTAAAACACGCATAAGACAACCATAATTGATTATGATCAGGTGACAAGCAATAACAAATACAAAAACTGAATACAGGCAACCCGATCCTTCGGCGTTTTCCCCCACTTCCCGTCGGCCCGACTCTCTGCTCCAGGCAACCCGATCCCTAGTTGCTCCTTCCTCACCTTCCAGGAGACCCCTTTGCTGGTATACCTCTCTGGGCTCAATCCTTCCGTTGCATTTTTATGCCCATTTCATTTAAACGAATAGTTAATTATAACGACCTTGCCCTAATTAATTATCTCCTGAATTGTCGTTATTTCCAAACACGTGTGTGCCACCACATAATTTATGCGCTTGTGGAATTGAGATTCATGACGTTACTATGTTTGTACGGTAGCCTGGCGCGCGCGTGCGACGCCTAGGTCGTTATCACTGTTAAAATAGCTCGCGAAGTCCTTTCGCGCCATAATTATTTAAAGATCGCATAAATTTTATCTTTTAAAATTACAGCCCTAGGTTCGAGATCACATCATTTAGAAAGGATGTAACTAAGAAAATTCCTAAAAACAACCTTTGATTTTCGCTAAACAAAGATTAAAATCTTACCACTAGGCAGAAACAAGGAGACTAGGTGCTGCTAAGAAAAATTGTTGGAAACACGCTGAAGAAATCCTCTGAAACGCCGGAGAAGGGCTCTGGATCGCTGGAAATTGCAGGAATACGCCGGAGAAAGGAGACTAGGTGCTGCTATTGGTGCGTCGTACGTTTGCTTGGACGGAATACAGTGAAAGATTTCTCTTCGCCGAAAGAAAGGGGAAGAAGCGTTGAAAAGAGAGGGCTTGGTAGATTTTTTTTGGGAAGAGGCGACAAGGCGTGTTTCCAAAACACGATAAGCTGATCCCGTGGCTTCGGTTATGAAAAGAGCCGAATTTAGAAGGACCTGAAAACAGTTCGTTTTTTATATATTATTATATATATATATTTCAAATTAAAATTTGATTTTTAGGAAGCAGGTAATAAAAGACTTTTACAGCTTGATGAATTAGAAGAAATTAGGTTGAATGCATATGAGAGTGTTAGGGTATATAAGAATAGAATAAAGAAATGACACGATTCTAAATTAGTGAAAAGGGAATTCAAAACAAGACAATTAGTTCTATTATTCATTTCAAGACTAAGGTTATTCCCAGGAAAGTTAAAGTCTAGATGGTCACGCCCCTTTACAGTGAAAGAAGTGCATCCATATGGGGTAGTAACCATTTGCAATGAGAGTGATGGTTCGAAATTCAAGGTAAATGGGCAGAGGTTAAAAGAATATTTTTGTTGAAAGAAGAGAAATGAAAAATATAAGTGCTTATTATTCTTCCACAAAGAGGCTATTTATGACATTACAACAAGACTCTTAAACCGGACTCACGATGTGAGACTAAACTCCTAAAGACTCTAATAGACTAATATAATAATAAACTCATAATTCCAACACCCCCCTCAAGTTGAAGGGGGACCCTTCAACTTGGACACATCAAATCCTCATGGGAAAAACCAAACCGGGGACATAGCCACACACAACGCTGACCCACACACGACGCAGGACCCACGCATGACGTGGACTTGCTGGGAAACCAGTCAACCAACATCACCTACACACATAACATGCGAAAGAGAACGAAAGGTGTGGAGCAAATCATCAACCGAGCTACCGGGGATAATCTGTCGTGGATACATCCGCACAAGAGCGGTCCCACACGTCACAGTCCCACACGACATGGTCCCACGCGACACAGCCCACTGAGATTATAACAACCAACACAATCGCGTCCCAACACACAACCAATCGAAAGAAATATGGGGAGACACAAACCCACATAACATAAGCCTAGAGGCCGTGTGGAACGAAGGCCAAAGGTTAGGAAAGATCATCTGAGTCGCCTTCGTCCCAAACACTCCCCTTCACGTGGATATCACGTGCATAAAGGCATAACAAGACATAAACAAACATAGGGACACAAAACAATACACAAACTCATAAGAAAAGGCATGAACTACCATGAAGCATCATCTTTGGTGAGAAATCAACACCCTGGAAGGGGTGACAACGTCAGGAATCATCCAAATGCTGAAGGGGCAGCGACAGGAGGCGGCTGAACAGGGAGCAGCAGTTGGATGCAGGGAGCGAGATCCAACTCCGTCGACTGGAGCGATATGGTCGACTGGATCTGGACTGGGTCAGCAGAAGTGGGATCGACGACAAGATCACGTGGCAAAAACAACGACGAGATAAACACCAGGTGGCGGAAACGACACAGGAGAACGACGACAAGGTCGTTAGCGAGACCAACGACCAAGATTGACGAACGAACTTGCCTTCGAGAACGAGAAGCGATCGACTACGGAAAACGACGTGGCCAACGATCACGAGATGGAACTTATCGACGGGATTGACGATGTCCAGCTGAAGAAGCAAGGGAAGACGTCGATGGAAACAGTAACTGATTCGTCTAGCGGGCGAAAGGATGACGGGAACACGAAGGCGGTGGGATCAATGAAATATGTGGCTCCACCGAACATGGGATCAGAAGCAGCCTGATCCCTGCCCTAACATTCGGGGCCGAGAAAATCAGGAGGAAAAAGAACCCGCTCTGATACCATGTTGAAAGAGGAGAAATGAGAAATATAAGTGCCTATTATTCTTCCACAAAGGGACTATTTATAACATTACAACAAGACTCTTAAACCGGACTCACAATGTGGGACTAAACTTCTAAAGACTCTAATAGACTAATATAATAATAAACTCATAATTCCAACAATTTCAGAAGTGTTGATGATCGTGAAAAATCATCATTATACTTAAAGAATTGATCAAATTAAAGAAGTCCTGCCGGGACTTGAAATTATGAGAGGCAACCCAAAAATACATAATATAATTAGAATATATATATATATATAATATAAAAAAATGATGCCTCAGTCCTTCCAAAAAGACGCCTCTTTTTGGAAGAAAAGTTGCTTCTTTGATTTTAAATTCGTTCAGACAACAACCGTTTTGTTGCAACAAATTTTTAATACTATGTTGCAACATAGGTATAATTTTCTGTAACCGTCTACAACCGCGCTCCAAACCGAGAGCCGATTGTTGCAACATAGGTATAATTTCTTGTTGCAACATTCTGTCTTTTGTAACCGCTCCAAACAGAGAGCCAATTGTTGCAACATAGGTATATTTTGTTGTTGCAACATATTCTTCCAGACTTAAAATGACTTAGCTCCCACTCTTCAAATTGGATTCTTTAAATTTTCTACAATAAAACATAAATAAATGACTATAATATCCAAACTTATGCAAAATATAAAATTACTCACTTTTAACACAATGTACCCCATATTTTATCGAATATATTAGACAAAGAATTAATATATATGGATTAAAATAACTTCTTTTTGAGAAGTTATCAAATTCAGTAAGTAAATTTTGAAGTGGGGTCACAACAGAGGTTAAGAGGTCGAAGCGTTGATTTTCCTGTTGATCTTCCTGATTGAGTTTATCATCCGATGTTTCTGATTGAAAACAAGGTAGCATGGATTCAATTGTGTTAAAGAACTCATTTAAAAGGCCCAGTAACGATGGCCCACCTAGGCCCTCTCTCCTTGTAGTTATTAGTCTCACATCTTAGAATGAGATTTCCTCTCCCCTCTCTTTTCTATATAAGTGTACAAATACTTGTTGTAATACACATGTGAAGAAATAAATGTTTGATAATTTTTATCATTTTATTTCTCTCTCGTTATTTTCCACATGGTATCAGAGGGAAAAAATCGGTCCTAAAATTATCGCGCGTAGCCTAACTTCCTGGCTCTTCAAGGTTGTTCGTTCCTGCGGTCGCAACTTTTTTGACCGCAGCCCGTGCTCCCTCCTTCTGGAGTTGGTTTCCTCCTCCTCCTTCTCCTCCTCCTCCTCCTTTATACTCTCTTCTCTGTCAGCTGGGACCCACATCAACTCAGATATTCGCATCTCTCCTGCGGTCTGATATTCTGACCGCGGCCCCGTCTTCGGTTCTGCGTCTGAGACCGCCTGTTCGCTTGCCAAGATCGCCCTGTTTCGCTTGCCGAGTCCGCGAGTTCTCCTGCGAGCTCTCCTGTCCGCTGTCACCTGACCGCTGCAAGAGCTCTCCTGACCGCGAACACGCGAGCTCTCCTGTACTCCTGCGAGCTCTTCGGTTTTGCGAGCTCTTCGGTTCTGCGAGCTCTCCTGTCCGCTGTCACCTGACCGCGAACTCTCCTGCTGGTCTCTTTCTTTCTGCAAGTTTCTGCTCGCCGACCTCCTGTTCGCAAGCTCTCCTATTCGCTGTCACCTGACTGCCACAAGACCTCTCGTGACCGCCGCGAGCTCACCTGACCGCGCACTGCTTCTGCTCGCCGGTCTCCCTCTTTCCGCAAGTTTCTTGGTCGCTTGCTTTCCCGCTGCCCAAAATATTTTTCTTGTTGTCGAGCACTTGTGGACTTCTTCTCTGACCGCTGCCAAGCTCTCGTGACCGTTGTTGTGCTCCCTTAATTCTCTTCTTGCTTTCTTCTATGGTCGAGAATAATGCCCCGTCTCTTCCGGCTCGTGCTGCGGCTCCTCTTCCTGAAGTTCATGATAGGCTTCGGATCACCACGATCTCTCTTAGTGGGAAGAAGAATTTTGTTGAATGGATGTACTCTGTTCGTCGTGTTAAGGCCTCCTTCATCATCTGACAAAGGACATTCCATCTGAGCCCACCGAGGAATGACAACGTGATGACGGTTGTGTCCAATCGTGGATTCTAAATTCGATGGCCAGTGAACCATATCGTATGGCGATGTATCATGAGACGGCCAAAGCTATGTGGGAGGAACTTCACTCCCTTTATTCTGGCAAGGACAACTTGCAACATCTCTTTGGCATCATCACGCACCTTCAGTTTCTTGACCCAGGGGTGACTGGCGACCTCACCTCATTTGTGGCGCGGTCCAAAACTTTAGTAGAAGTCTGGCTTCAGCATCAGCCCCCTACTACTGATCTCGCTGCACAACGTACTCAGAAAGAAGCAGTTGGCATTGTCATGATGATGACACGTGTTCCGCCTTACCTCCACAGTATCCGGGCTCAAATCCTCTCCTCTTCCATCATTACTTCTTTTTCGGATGTGTGTTCTATGTTGTTGAAGGTCACACCATTCCCTGATGCTCCCGAGAATCCCTCTCTCTACCTCACTCTACTCCTCCATCCTCTCGTGGAGGTCACACCTCTTCTCGGGGTAAGGGTCGAAATAGTCGTGCTCCTTTAAGTGTACTTACTGTGGCCGGGATAGTCATCTCGAGGCCACGTGTTACCGTAAGCACGGTATGCCACAACCACCGCAGGCCTCTATTGCCATCAATGCTCCCACCAACAATCACACCGACATTGATGCCTTGCGCCCCCAACTCCAACAAATTCAAGGGATGCTCAGTCGTTCCTCCAGCTCTGTCGCATTTGTCTCCGATGAAGGTATCTCCTGTCTCTCCCATGGTTCAACCTGGATTATGGACTCCGGAGCAACACACCATATTACCCCGAAGCAACCTTCTCTCTACTCAAACTCTGAACATCCTAAGTACATTACTGTGGCCAATGGGGACACCACTCCGGTTTCTGGATCAGCCGACGTGTCTCTTACTCCCTCCATCTCTCTTCGCTCGGTTCTACATGTCCCGTGCTCTCTGTTTAATCCTCTCTCTATTAGTCGTCTCACTCAAGACCTTGATTGTTATGTAAGTTTTTTTCCACCTCTTTTGTTGTGCAGGATCGAAAGACGCAGACTATCATTGGTAAAGGGCAACTGTCGAATGAGCTCTACACTCTGGAACTACCCCCACGATTCTCTCAACCGTTAGTACTGTTGATTGGCATCGGTGACTTGTACATGCCCCTCTTCCAATTCTCAAGAAAGCTCTTCCAGACCTCACCCTCAACGACTTCACCTGCGAGTCCTGTATTTTTGGTAAACAACATCGTTTTTCTTTCTCTCCTCATTGTACTCGGAGCGATGCTCCTTTCATGTTAGTTCATTCAGATATTTGGGGACCTTATAAAGTAACCAGTAACTCTGGGTGTCGTTATTTCATTACGTTTATTAATGATTACTCTCGGTTGACATGATTATATTTACTTCATGATCGTTCTGAAATAACTCGTGTATTTCGTGCCTTTATTACTGAAACCCGCAACCAATTCTACACCACCATTAAAACTATAAGAACCGACAATGCGCGAGAATACACAAGTAACTTGTTTACCAATCTATGTGCTGAGTTTGGGATTATCCACCAAACCTCATGTGTGTTCACCCCACAACAAAATGGGGTAGCTGAACAAAAAAATCGTCACCTCCTTGAGGTCGCTCGCTCCATGATGTTTCAAATGCAGACTCCCAAAATTTATTGGCATTTTGCGGTGTCCACAGCATGTTACATCATCAACCGCATGCCATCCTCTCTTCTCAACTTTGCAACTCCCTTTAGCCTTTTGTTTCCCTCCGCCCCTCCCTTCACAATCACACCTCGTGTCTTCAGCTGCACTTGTTATGTTCAGAATCTTGGTCCGTCCACCGACAAGCTTGCTCCTCGTGCTACCAAATATATGATTGTCGGTTACTCTCGCACTCACAAAGGTTATGTCTGCTATTCTCCTAGTGATCAGAAGGTTGTTACATCTGCGGATGTCACTTTCCTCGAAGAGCAGCCCTATCACTCTACACCTACTGCTCCTCCAACACCTCCTACCATTTCTCGTCCTACTATTCCGGTTACTTCTCAACTGCCACCACTACTTCCAACACCAACCCCCATCACCACCAAACCACCTTCTTCATGTCTATACTCGTCCCTCTCCTACGTCGGATGCTCTGAAACAGGTGCCCCTACCAATGATACTTTGCGGCCTGAAGATCCGACACCTGCTTCTACGGCTCACCCCCTTGTAAATTATGTATCCTTACATTATCTCTCTCCGGAACTCCGAGAATTTACAACTTCTCTCTCCTCTATTTCCATCCTAACTCTTTGCATGAGACTCTTCAACATTCGGGGTGGCGGGCAGCCATGGATGAGGAAATGTCTGCTCTTTGGGCAAATCACACTTGGGATCTTGTCCTTCTTCCTCCTGGTCAGACTTGTGTGGACTTTATGTGGGTCTTTGCCATCAAGCATGACCTTGATGGGACAGTTCAACGCCTCAAGGCTCGTCTTGTTGCTCGTGGCTTTACTCAACAACAAGGCCTAAATTATGATGAAACTTTCTCTCCTGTCGCCAAGCTGAACACTGTTCGTGTTATGATCTCTCTCGCTGTTCATCGACACTGGCCGTTGCATCAATTGGATGTCAAGAATGTTTTTCTCAATGACGATTTGTAGGAAACTGTCTACATGCAACAATCTCCCGGGTTTGAGACCACGGGGGAGTCTCTTGTATGTCGTCTAAAGAAATCTCTTTATGGTCTCAAACAGTCTCTCCGGGCATGGTTTGACAAGTTCAGTCAGGTTGTTCGTGATGTTGGGTTCACTCGAAGCTCGACTGACTTCTCTCTATTCACTCGTCATAGACCGTTAGGCACTGTGATTCTCTTGGTATATGTTGATGATATTTTGATAACGGGAGATGGTCTCCACGAAATACATATGATCAATCAACATTTGGCCTCTGTCTTTCAAACTAAAGACCCGGAAAACCTTCAGTACTTTCTTGGTCTCGAAGTAGCTCGACGTCCTGATGGTCTTGTTCTGTCTCAACGAAAATACTGTCTTGATTTGATCCGTGATGCTGGCTACTCTGGATGGAAGCCTGTTGACACTCCTATGGATGTCAATCACAAGCTCTGTGCTCATGCCTCAGACTCTGATCTACTCCTTCCAAACCCGGAGTATTATCATCGCCTTGTGGGGAAGCTGATATATCTTACTGTTACGAGGCCTGATATATCCTTTGCTGTTGGAGTTGTCAGTCGATTTATGCATGCACCACGCATCTCTCATCTTCAGGTAGTTGAGCGCATTCTTCAATACTTGAAGACCGCTCCTGGACAAGGACTTGTATACAAGCCCTCTTCATCTCCCTTATCTCTTACTGCATACTCTGCTGATTATGCTGGCTCACTGGATGATCGTCGTTCCATAAGTGGATATTGAACATACTTTGGTAGACACCTTATCACCTGGCGTAGCAAGAAGCAGTCGGTGGTTGCTCGCTCGTTCGCCGAAGCAGAGTATCGGCCAATGGCCCTTGTTGTGTCCGAGCTCACCTGGTTATAAAGCCTTCTTAGTGACCTTGGTGTAAAACGTCCCTCACCAACCACTCTCTACTGTGACAGTCAAGCTGCTATACATATTGCCAAGAATCCTGTTTTTCATGAACGCACAAAACACATCGAAGTTAGTTGTCACTTCATTCGGGAGAAGGTACAACTCAGGAAACTGGAGTTAAAACATGTTCCCGCTGCCGGACAAGTAGTGGACATTCTCACGAAGGCTTTACCTCGTCCACTATATTATCAGTTCTTGTCCAAGCTTGGTGCCTACGATCTGTATGTTCCAGCTTGCGGGGAGTCTTAAAGAAATCATGTAAAAGACCCAGTAACGAAGGCCCACCTAGGCCCTCTCTCCTTGTAGTTATTAGTCTCACATCTTAGAATGAGATTTCCTCTCCCCCTCTCTTTTCTATATAAGTGTACAAATACTTGTTGTAATACACGTGAAGAAATAAAAGTTCGATAATTTTTATCATTTTATTTCTCTCTCGTTATTTTCCACAAATTGAATCCTGTTCAATAAGTTTATTAAGCTGAGCCGGTGATACAATATCGGAAGATAGGGGACTGGCTGCACTGATTTTGCAAGGTATTTTATTGTAAGTGAAGGATATCTCTCTGGTGACATAATCTGTAGTAATAGGCCCTAAAGTGGAAAAATATAGGTGTTGTTGAGGTAATCTCAGCATTGAGAAGAGTGACTTTGAGAAGCATCAAACAAGCATTTGAAAGAGATGAAATTGTCATAAAAAACATAATGTGAATATGATTGTGTGGAGATGAGGTGGCAGATGAGTCATCAGTATAGTGATCACAACATGATATCTTTTGGCTTGTTAAGTAGTTAAATCAGTAGTTAGACGATGATGTCAGGTCCAACCATCAAAAAACTCTTTAACCTTGACTATCTGAGGTCAATGGATCCATTCTCTCCGGTCTGAAGAGAAATGAGCTCAATAAGGATATCATATAGGTGTTGCAGATTGTCTTGGTCAATATGAAATGATTTACGCTTATCCCACATCATCTTAGTTGAGTCGTGTTCCATGTTACCGACATCCAGTCGGAGGAGCCGGAATGGCAAGTCTATTCGAGGAGGACGCGCGCAGGACCAAGCGACAGCACTAGGCCCGGCGCCGAACCGGGGAATTTGGAGAAGACCGTCTAATGGGCCGACCGGCCTAGTTATCTTTCAGCGTTTATTATGTTTTGTTTATTTTGTGAACTCTTGTTGATGAGGTGGTTTCCCCCTATATAAGGGAGCACCTAGGGTTATGCTTGTATCTTTTGATCAATCAACTTTGGAGGGGCTGCTCCCCTTGTCTTTCTCTCACTTTCTCTATTTCTCTTCCTCTCTATTCTCCCGCTCGTTACCTTCCAGCAGCCGGAAATACCGCCCGGCGACAGCTCCAGCCGTTATCTCTTCGCTACCGCCCCGCCTATCGCCCGCCCGTTACCCTAGAGGTAACATTGGTCCGACCTGCCATCTCCGCCCGCTCTCGCTCAGCCGCCGGAAACCCTAATGGCTCCTAACACGCGCCTCCACCCCGCTGATCCCTCCACTGCCGCCGACGCCGACATCTCTGTCGCGGAACGCTTCGCCCTCCATGGGTCCCAGATCTCCAACCTCCAAGCCGCGGTGGACGAAATCCGATCTACCCAGCAGGCCTTCCTCGCGCGCGTGGAGGCGTTGCTGCCGTCGCCAGGCACTCCGCCGCAGCAGTCCCCCCCGGCCGACACAACGTCTGTCCTCGGTCAGCCCCCGTCTCCGCTTGCGGCCGGCTTCCGTGCGCCGGCGGCGCCCCCGCCGTTTCCCGTCGTTCCACCAATGGCGACTGGTCGCCTCCCTATGGCAATGGATGTTCCACCCTTCTCCGGGACAGATCCTATGGGCTGGATCGCCCGTACGGAGCAGTATTTCGACTTGAATGGTACCCCCCCGGCGGACCGCGTCGACACGGCCATGGTTGGTATGGACGGCTCGGCCCTCCATTGGGCACGTTGGCTTCGCCAAGTGCAACCTCTCATTCCGTGGCACGAGTTCAAACAGGAGATGATCAGTCGTTATGACTCTCGCTACACGGGCTCCGCTATTGAGCGCCTTTGCTCCGCCCGCCAATCAACAACGGTGGACGCCTACATCGATGAATTCGTTGCTCTCGTCACACAAGTGCCCGGCCTTCCGCCCGACCATTACCTAGGGTTTTTTCTGCAAGGTCTCCTTCCCAATATCCGCTCTCGCATTCGAACTCATCACCCGAGAACAGTATCGGAAGCCCTGGAACTTGCCCGTGCCGTCGAAGCGGACATCGGCCCTCGGCACTCCGGCCCACCCTCGTTTCGTCCTCCTCCAGTGAGGGACAACGGCCCACGGCCGGCCCCCGGCATCCACGGTCGGCCGCCCCGCCCGGACGGCCCCAACCGCATCTCCACCGTCGACCACAATGACCTTCGGCGCCACGGTTTATGTTTCCGCTGTCGCCAACCATACTCGCCTCAGCATGTTTGCCCGGTCAAAGAATTCCACGCTATCTTTAGCGACAGTGAGGGTTACGCTCTCGCCGAGGAGTTGCCACCCTTGGAGCCACCACCCGACCCAACGACAACCGACCTCGAGGACGCCCCCCTCAACGTGCTGGAGCTGCCATTCTACTCCGCCGGGGGATTAACGGGGCCCCGCACCATGAAATTGGCCGGCACACTACACAACCGCACCATCATTGTGATGGTGGATAGCGGGGCAAGTCACAACTTCATGTCCTCCCACCTGGCGCAGGAGCTCGCCATACCAGCGGATCCGTCACCGGACTTTTCGGTGTGCTTGGGCGATGGCCGCCGCCGTCCGACTCTGGGTCAATGCCGGGATGTGACCTTGACCGTGGGGCCGTGCCGCGTCACGGCTGACTTTTACATGTTCGAGCTCGGAGGCCTCGACGCTATTCTCGGCGTGGCGTGGCTCGAGACTTTGGGAGACGTCCGAGTAAACTGGGCCTCGATGACGATGGATTTTCAGCAGCAGGGCCGTCAGTGCCGCTTGGTGGGCGACCCTACCCTCCTACGCTCCCCGCTGTCGTATCGGGCGATGACACGCGTCGCCGACGTCGATTTCTCGGCCTGGTTATGGCCCCTTCAGGCGAGCCCGTCTGCAGCAGCCGCCCCCATCAAGGCCGACATGGGGGCCATCCTCGCGGAGTTCGAGGATATTTTCACCGCACCCTCAGGCCTTCCACCTTCCCGGCCGACCGATCACGCCATTGTTCTTCATCCGGGGTCGTCGACGGTATCCGTGCGGCCTTATCGTTACGGGCACGCCCAAAAGGATGAGATAGAACGACTCGTTCAAGAGATGTTATTGGGCGGTATCATACGGCCCAGTGCGAGTCCTTTTTCCAGCCCAGTGTTGCTAGTACGCAAGAAAGATGGCAGTTGGTGGTTTTGTGTGGACTACCGGGAGCTTAACAAGGCCACGGTCCCGGACAAGTATCCTATCCCGGTTATTCAGGAGCTCCTGGACGAGCTACACGGCGCGACGTGCTTTACCAAACTGGACCTCCGGGCCGGCTACCACCAGATTCGGGTCCGGCCGGAGGACGTGGCAAAGACGGCGTTCAGGACACACGACGGACACTTCGAGTTCTTGGTCATGCCGTTTGGGCTCACCAACGCCCCCGCGACATTCCAAGCAACCATGAACGAGATTTTTCGGCCCGTTCTGCGTAAGCATGTCCTTGTTTTTTTTGATGATATCCTTGTCTTCAGTCCCACTTGGCAGGATCACCTCCGTCATGTCCGGGAGACGTTCGCCACTCTCCGTCTACATCAGCTCACGGTCAACCACAAGAAGTGCACCTTTGGCACGACAACGGTCAGTTACTTAGGCCATACTATTTCGGCCCAGGGCGTGGCCATGGAGGAAGACAAAATTCAAGCGGTGCTGCGTTGGCCGACTCCCGCCTCCTTGCACGACGTCCGGGCTTTTCTCGGCTTGACGAGCTACTACAGACGCTTCATCAGCAATTACGGCGGCTTGGCCCGCCCCCTCACTCAGCTGCTGAAGAAAACCGAGGAGGGGCCATTCACATGGCCGCCGACGGCCATGGAGGCTTTCACGGCGCTCCAATCAGCTTTGGTCCACGGCCCGGTCTTAGCCATGCCGGACTTCCACCAGCCGTTTGTCGTCGAGTGCGATGCCTCGGGCATCGGCGTCGGCGCCGTCTTGATGCAGGCCGGACGGCCAATTGCGTATTATAGTCGGGCGTTTTCTACTGCGGTGCGCAGCCGCTCAGCGTACGAGAACGAGCTTATGGCACTGGTTTTGGCGGTACAGCATTGGCGGCCTTATCTCCTGGGGAGGCCCTTCGTCATCCGCACCGATCATCACAGCCTTCGCTACCTGCTCCAGCAAAAGATAGCCACACCGACGCAGCAGGTTTGGGTGGCCAAGCTGCTCGGCTACGACTTCACGGTGGAGTTTCGTCCAGGCAGGACGAACCGGGCGGCCGATGCGCTCTCCCGTCGCCCGCATGCGCCAGAGTTGACAGCCATTTCCCGGCCGGTGTGGGACGACGCCGCGGCCATTCAGCAGGAGGTGGACCGGGACCCCCAGCTTCAGGATATTCGGGCCGCCCTGTTGGTTGACCCCGCGTCCCGACCGCCATTTACACTGATCGGGGGCCGACTCTTTTACCGGGACAGACTAGTTTTATCAGCATCGTCCGCGCGGATTCCGGCTTTGCTGGCGGAGTTCCACTCCACCCCGACAGGGGGTCACGCCGGGGCATTTCGGACATACCGTCGGTTGGCGGCCTCGCTCTTTTGGCTCCACATGCTTAGACAGGTGAAAGCATATGTGGCGGCATGCCTTCCATGTCAGAAGGCCAAGTACGAGACGTTGTTTCCCAGCGGCCTCCTGCAGCCCCTACCGATTCCTGAGCGTGTCTGGGAAGACATTGCTATGGACTTCATCACCCGGTTACCCCGCTCCAACGGCTTCGATTGCATCTTGGTGGTCGTGGACCACCTAACTAAATACGCGCACTTCATCCCGCTCCGGCACCCCTACACTGCGGCGTCGGTCGCCGATAGCTTCATCGCAGAGATAGTCCGTCTTCATGGGTTTCCCCGTTTGATCGTTAGCGATCGTGACCCCCTCTTTCTCAGTAGCTTCTGGACTGAGCTATTCCGCCTGCAGGGGACCCAACTCCGGATGAGTACAGCATATCATCCGCAATCGGATGGCCAATCCGAGGTGCTCAACAGGTGCTTAGAGACTTACTTGCGTTGCTTCATCGGGGAGCGACCCGGTTCATGGGCCAAATGGCTTGGTTGGGCAGAATACTCATACAATACCGCCTACCACCACGCCGCCAACACCTCGCCATTCGAGACCGTATATGGCCGACCTCCGCCGACCTACCCGGGGAATGCCCGGTGGCTAGCTTGGCGGATCATCTACATGATCGAGATGTTATTTTGGATAGTTTGAAACACCACCTTCGAAGGGCTCAGGCGAAGATGGCCTCTTTTGCCAACCGGAAACGCAGGGACCTACAGTTCCAAGTGGGAGAGCGGGTATTCATTAAACTCCACCCCTACCGCCAGCTCACGGTAGCCCGTCGCACTTGCCCCAAGCTTGCCCCGCGTTTCTTTGGACCATTTGAGATCCTCAGCCGCATCGGGGCCGTGGCATATCGCCTCCGCCTTCCGGACACCGCTCGCATACATCCCGTGTTTCATGTCTCACAACTCCGACGAGTGATAGGCGATCACCCCGTCTCCGACCATATCCCGGCCGACTTGGACACGACCAGTTCCGAACCACTCTACCCGGAGGCCATTCTTGATCAGCGGAAGACCACGACGGGAGCTCCCCAACCAGAGGAGGTTCGAGTGGCTTGGCGCAACCGTCCTCGTACGTCCGCCACTTGGCTCCTGCGAGACGATTTTCGCCGCCAGTTTCCAGATTACTGCCTTGAGGACAAGGCCCATTTTCCAGATGGCGGTATTGTTACCGACATCCAGTCGGAGGAGCCGGAATGGCAAGTCTATTCGAGGAGGACGCGCGCAGGACCAAGCGACAGCACTAGGCCCGGCGCCGAACCGGGGAATTTGGAGAAGACCGTCTAATGGGCCGACCGGCCTAGTTATCTTTCAGCGTTTATTATGTTTTGTTTATTTTGTGAACTCTTGTTGATGAGGTGGTTTCCCCCTATATAAGGGAGCACCTAGGGTTATGCTTGTATCTTTTGATCAATCAACTTTGGAGGGGCTGCTCCCCTTGTCTTTCTCTCACTTTCTCTATTTCTCTCCCTCTCTATTCTCCCGCTCGTTACCTTCCAGCAGCCGGAAATACCGCCCGGCGACAGCTCCAGCCGTTATCTCTTCGCTACCGCCCCGCCTATCGCCCGCCCGTTACCCTAGAGGTAACATTCCATGACGAGGTCATGTGGATCTTTCTTCATATAATTGAGTATTCATGCTTGTATAAGATTAGGCTGAGTTAAGTGATAAAGAAGTCCACACACGGCACATCCGAAGAGCTCGTTAGAATGAGTTTGTCCACCTGTGAGGAAAGTGTGGCAATGCAAAACTCCTCACGAGACTCGGCAAGAGGTTCGGATAATAATGCTGGAGTAACTCTCGAGGATGTGTTTGAAAGAGTGGCCATAACAATAAACGAGAGGCCAAACAAATTTAATCGAGGCACATACAATCAGGAGTTGTGATCAATCCCGACTCGAACAAGTGGCGCCGAAAGGAGATAAGGATCTCAATGTCGAGATCCGAGAAAGGTCATGAAAGAAAACGGACTTGAGAGTACCGGTCCTGAAGATGGGACCTGAAAGCTAATGACGAAGGTTCCGAATGCGCTACCGGAGACTAGTGGTTCCCAAAGGCAGGACTCGAGGATGCCCGAGCTGCAAGCAAACATGGTTGTGCCTTCATCGTCTCTACCAACTGAATTGGGCGATAACTCTAAAACAATGGGAGTGAAAAGGCTCGACCATGGTGCAAATGCTTCCTTTGATAATAGGAGTGACGTCAAGAGGAAAGCTCGACGGTGGAATCTTAGAAGGCTCTAGAAGGACTTTGACGATTGACTCGACCAAAGCGACTCAATGAGAATAATAACTCATTAGAGCAGCTGCTCGACAAGAATGAATGCTTCATTGGAGCTAAGGCTCGAAGAGAGAAGAAGAACAGTGAAAGCTAGATTGAAGTACCATATTGCTCTAATATCCTGTCTGAGCAAAGTTGTGTCCCACTTGATATTCCAAGGACACCATTGATTTATTTATACAAGAGTTTTACAATATTAAAGTTTTGCACACATTGTGAGACTAGAAATTACAAGGAAACTACCGCTACATATATTTACAGAAATCAATTTATATTGTATTTTCTAATTTAAGTCTCAACAAGAGAAGAAGAGTGGTGAGAGCCAGGTCGAAGGACCATATTGCTTTTATACCATGTAGGAGCAAAGTTTTGTCTCACTTGATATTCCATGGAGGCCAATAACTTATTTATACAGGAGTTGTATAAGATTAAAGTTGCATACACATTGTGGGACTAAATAAGATACTACAAAGAAATTACCTATATATGTGTGTGTGTGTGTGCGTGTGTGTGTGTGCGCGCACACACACACACGCGTATATATATATATTTACATAAATCAAATTAGTTTTTTGTGTATATATTCATGAATTGATCTGCATCTATCTCTATTTTTTCTGTTTGAAGAAATGAAAGATCCCAAATAATCGATCTCTCTTTTGGTTGTTAACCTCTTGCCAATTGATTAAGTAGCGCTTATATATATTATATATATATAAATGTGTGTGTGTGTATTTAGCTAGAGTCCGTCAATTGATGCTTTAATTAGACTACTGAAATTAGATGTAATCCAAAAATCATTTGGAGACTACATTTGGTTGTCAATCGATTAAACATTATCATTGCTGAATGATAGTTCTTTATTCTAGTAGTCGCTCAAAGGAAATATTTTCTGTCAGCACTTTCTATAAAAAAAGTTCCAGTTTTTGACTTTAGAAACAATTCCTTACTACATTTCACTTGCATCCTTGCTTGTAAACATGATCTCTCATAAAGTTTCATGAAATTCGTAAAAGTTTGTTTCTAGACATTTCTAGATGCATGGATCATGGTCAATTCTTTCTATTTTGGTTTAAAATTTCCTAAATCAAAATCCAATAAGTCAGATGAATTTAGTTTTTGTATCTACCTGTTTATCTTTTTGTAGAGATTGATGTACATAGACCTCATGTTATAAGGAAGCTCTTTTATTTGCTCGTGTATAAAAGACTTCCTCATAATGTTTCTTCCATATACATCTTGTAATTGCCTGGTTGGTATTCCAACTTAATGAGGATTAATTTGTAAAACTATTTTTTTCTGGCTGCTCCCAAGGGTTGTTGCAGAAGGTTCTTGATCCACCACAACCTGAAACAGTTGAAGATGCTCTCAATTTGCTTGTTCATATTCATGCACTGGAGAAAATCACCTCTCACAGGGGCCGCTATGAACCAACGTTCTATGGTCGGATGCTCGATAGTTTGCCATTATCCTTTGATGCTTCTTTGCTCGCAATCAAGTTTGGTGAGATTGGATTTTTAAGAGAAGGAATTGTGATCAGCATTTTAATGGATATCCAACCTCTTCCCATACTACAACCTTTTGGACAACAAAACTTGGTCTGTGATCTGCTGTATGAGTGGATGATGTTTTTTTATTATAATAAAATTAATGATTGCATTTATTTTGTGCTTGCTTTAGTGTACAGAGTACGTGAATAAGTACTTTGGGGGCAATAGCAGTGACATTCTGCAAAATGGAAAGAAAGAGTTGTTGTTTGTAGCGAACTTGTGTGCCTACCAGTTTTGGCAGCGCGTTTTCAAGGTAAATTACCCTAATAGCATGCGTATATATTAGAATTTCCTCCTTTAACTCTCCCTCTTTATTTTTATTAATTAGATAGAAAAGTACTCTGGTGATTTATATCAATCTTATTTAAAAGCAAGTATACCGTGAACTGAGTGAAGCATTAGCTGTGCCCATTTCTGCCAAGCACTTCAACAATATAATTCTTTGCAATCTCTACATTTATTTTTGTACTTTTGTTGCTGTGATTATTCATCTTTCTTCTTATAGGATAAACTTCGTCTGGAACGACTAAAGGAGGTTGTCAAAGTTGATTGTCTAAAGGTATCAAGAGCTATAATCCCCAAGCTCGAAGAGGAATGGTGCTTGTTCCACAATCTTTTGCGGGGGTCACTTCATAATGTCTCCGAGATTTGTACGTGTCTAGATCTTCTAATTGTCACCATAATTTTGTTTCCCCCTTTTCTTTGTCGTGCACATTTCTATGCATGTGTGTTTGTGTCTCTTGTGCCTTCTTTAGTTTTTTATTGACCTAGATCTCTCTTTTCTTCAGATGATGAAATAATCAATGGTTTACACCGTTTTCGTCCTGAATTTTTTTCGAGCAATGAATTTCCAACTTATCTCGACCCTTATGCGTTTAAGCATACTTGCTTTTTACAATCCATGCCTTCTGAGGATGATAACGGTGGTCCTGTAGTAAACGACTTGGCAGATTCTCATGCCAATGAAGGCAAAGACTCTTCTGCTGAGACAAGGAGATGCTTTTCTGCACCATTTGTTGCTCCAGTAGACTTTCAATCTACAACGGTAGCTGAAAAATTCAAGTCCGTAATAAAAGAGGTATAACTCAGTCGTTTTTTAAAGCGTGTTGTTTTCGTAATATGCACTTTGGTGGGCCATTTCATATTTTCTTACTTTTAGTTTTTTATAGGTAAGGTTGCTGTATTTAGATGATACCATTGAGTATCAAGCTGAAACTATTAGTGATAACATCTCAAAGTCAATTGAAGCAACTATGTGCAAATTCTTTCTCAATGGAGGATGCAATCGAGGTGATAAATGTTTTTTCTCTCATTCAGTCCAGGCCAGAAAACCTTTATGCAAGTTTTTTCTTACATTTCAGGTATAAAATTTATATTTTTTTTGCTTCTGTATGTTCTGCAATCTGCTTTTTAATTTTACTTTACTAATCTGTAATATTTTTTGTTTGGTCAGTGGCCCTTTTATATAGAACCATGTATTTTATTTGGATGGTTTATCTTATATTTTATTTGGTCTAGTTTACCTTTATTTTGGAAGTTATGTATTTTTAGTTAGGGTGTCAATGTGCCGTTTTATGTCGTTTTGTCTTTTTAGATTCTTTTTGGGTAGTTTAGTAAATAGTCCAAGTGCTTGGTTTTGGTTGCAAAATGTCATTCTCTTAAGTCAAAGTGCCTTTGTGGCGTCAATGAAGGTTGCTCGAAGAATTTCTAGTAGTCTCCCCCTCTTAATTTCACCTGTGTAGCTAGGGTTTGACACTCCCCTTGATCTCCCGCCTTCACAGTCGCATATTGCTGGGAAGCTATTAAGGAAGGTTTATGTTGATAAATACAGAACCTTGTATATTCTTTCTCTATTCTGAATTACAAAGTATGAATACATATATATAGGAGGGAGAGAAAGAGAGGAGTCCCTTATGCACGGTGTGGGACTAAAGTAAAGAAGATAAATGTGCCTCAATATGGGCCCTTACATGGACTTTTCTAACACTCCCCCGCAAGCTGGAGCGTACAAGCCGTAAGCACCCAGCTTGGACAGGAACTGATAAAATAGGGTACTTGGTAGGGCCTTGGTGAGAATATCAACAACTTGATCAGTACTCGGAACATGCTTTAATTCTAGCTTCTTCATTTGAACTTTCTCTCGGATGAAGTGACAGTCTACTTCGGTGTGTTTCGTTCTTTCGTGGAAGACTGGGTTCTTAGCTATGTGTATAGCGGCTTGACTGTCACATATTAAGATAGCTGATGAGGGAAGTTTTATTCCTAGATCAACGAGGAGACTTTCAAGACATGTGAGCTTAGAGACGACTGATGCCTTCGATCGGTATTCTGCTTCAGTTGAAGATCGAGCAACCACAACTTGTTTCTTACTGCGCCAGGTAACAAGGTGACCTCCAAAGTAGGTACAAAATCCACTGGTAGACCGCCTGTCTTTCAGGGAACCAACATAATCTGCATCGGAGTACGCAACCAAAGTTGGAATAGAGGATGAGGTTTTGTATACCAGCCCTTGACCATGGGCTGTTTTCAGATATCTCAGGATGCGTTCGACGGCCTGAAGATGAGACATTCGAGGAGAATGCATAAATCGGCTGACAACCCCAACTGCAAAGGATATATCTGGTCTCGTGACCGTTAGGTAAATTAGTTTTCCAACAAGTCGCCGGTAGTATTCTGGATTTGGAAGAGGAAGATCCGCATCAGAGGCATGCGCACACAACTTTTGATTGGCATTCATAGGAGTATTAATCGGCTTGCATCCAGAGCAGCCAGCATCCTGAAGAAGATCGAGACAGTACTTCCGTTGAGAGAGGACAAGTCCGTCGGGACGTCTCGCGATCTCAAGACCAAGGAAGTATCGAAGGTTTCCTAGATCTTTTGTTTGAAAAACGGAGCTAAGGTGTTGTTTGACCGCTTGTATTCCCTTTGAATCATCTTCAGTGATTAGGATATCATCAACATATACCAACAGAAGAACCGTTCCTGTTGTTCGATGTCGAGTGAACAGAGAGAAGTCTGCCGAGCTCCGAGTAAAGCCAACTTCCCGAACAACCTTACTGAACTTGTCAAACCATGCCCGAGGGGATTGTTTGAGACCATAGATTGACTTCTTAAGGTGACAAACTCGAGACTCCCCCGTGGTCTCAAACCCGGGAGGCTTTTGCATGTAGACTGTTTCTTGGAGGTCACCATTTAGAAAAACATTTTTGATATCCAGTTGATGTAAGGGCCATTGGCGATGCACAACCACAGAGAGGAGGACACGAACTGTGTTGAGCTTGGCCACAAGAGAGAATGTCTCCTCATAATCGAAACCTTGTTGTTGGGTAAAGCTACGAGCCACCAGTCAGGCTTTCAGACGGTCAATTGTTCCATCAGGAGCATGCTTGATGACAAAGACCCATTTACACCCAACAGGAGTCTGGTCTGGAGGGAGAGGGACTAGGTCCCATGTCTGGTTAGCCCAGAAGGCTGTCATCTCTTCTTCCATGGATGCCCGCCAGCCGGGATGTTGGAAAGCCTCCTGCACAGAGTTAGGTATAAAAACATAGGATAATGAAGTAACAAAGTTTTGAAGCTGTGAGGATAGGCGATGTAAGGTTACAAAGTTCGACAGTGGATGAGCGGTGGAGGATGGTGCCGGATCATCGGGGCGCAGAGTGTCAGAGGTCGTAACGACTGCATTGGGGCACCAGAGCGAGGAGGGCGACGGGTGTAGACACGGATAAGAGGTGGTTTGTGGAGAGAAAGAGCCGGGATCAGAAGGGGTAGGGGTAGAGGAGTGGTAACGAGAATGATAGGTCGTGTGAATGATTGTGGGGGAAGGGGTGGGTTTGGTTTGGAGAAGAAAGGTTGATCCTCCCGAAAGGTAACATCCGCAGAAACGGTCACTTTGCGGGTAGCAGGAGAGTAGCAGACGTAGCCTTTCTGAATACGGGAATAGCCGACGAACATGTGTTTGGCTGCCCGAGGATCCAACTTGTCCGTGAAAGTACCAAGTAGGTGAACGTAACATGTACAACCAAATATGCGGGGTGTTAGAGAGAATGTCGGAGTGGAGGGAAAAAGGAGGTTGAATGGAGTAGCATTTTGGAGGACGGAGGAAGGGAGGCGGTTAATGAGATAACATGTCGTGGACAACGCAAAGTTCCAATAGACTTTGGGTACCTGCATGTGAATCATGAAGGAGCGAGTAACATCGAGCAGATGTCTATTTTTACGTTCAGCAACATCATTTTGTTGGGGGGTATAGGCTCGCGGCGCTTGGTGAATGATCCCAAATTCGGAGCATAGATTAGCAAATTCATGGCTAGTGTATTCGCGAGCATTATCTGTCCGAAGAGTTTTTATATTTTCAGAAAACTGCGTGCGAATCTCAAGAACGAAAACCCGTAATACACGGGGAAGCTCAGAGCGATCACGAAGTAAATACAACCATGTTGTGCGAGAATTATCATCAATAAATGTGATAAAATAGCGATAACCAGAGATACTAGTAACTCTGTACGTGCCCCAAACATCAAAATGCACTAAAACAAAAGTAGCAGAGCTCCGAGTACAATGAGAGGGAAACGAGGAACGATGTTGTTTTTCCAAAATACATGATTCACATTTAAAAGCAGGAAGAGAGATATCTGGAAGAGCCTTCTGAAGGACTGGAAGAGGGGCATGCCCAAGACGCTGATGCCACTCAACGGAGGAGACTGGGGAAAGGATGGTAAGAGAAACATCAAGAAGGTAGAGCCCGTTTTGCAGTCGTCCCTTATCAATGATATTCTGTGTCCGTCGATCCTGCATCAGAAAAGAAGAAGTGAATGTTACTGAGCAATCCAAATCAGCAGTGAGGCGACTGACGGAAAGTAAATTAAACGGGGAGCCCGGGACATGAAGTGTCGAGCGGAGAGAGAGAGGAACTGAGGAGGAGATCAGCAGAGCCGGAGACAGGAGCAATGTCGCCATTGGACACTTTGATATACTTAGGATGCAGAGAATCCAAGTATTGAGGTGGCTTTAGCGAGGTGATATGGTGAGTCGCACCTGAATCCACTGTCCAGCGTGGATTTGTGGAGAGACAAGCGATACCTTCATTGGAGATGGATGCAACGGAGGCAGGCGGGCGGCTGAGCATGCCGTGGAGTTGCTGGAGCTGGAGGCGGACTTCTTCAAGATCAGAACGAGTGGCAGAAGGACTGTCGACAACAACAGAAGCAATGAGACAAGGAAGACCATGTTTGCGGTAGCACGTCGCCTCAAGGTGTCTATACCTACCACAGAAGGAACACTTAGGACGTGGCTGGCCACCGCGACCCCTTCCCCGAGACACTGAACGTCCTCCACGAGCAGGAGGAGGGAGAGATAGTAATGGCGCAGAAGATTGCTGAAGGAGGGCCGGTGAGGGAGGTCCAATAGTATCAGTAGGTGGTGATACCTTTAGCAGCATGGAGCACACATCAGAGAGTGAGGGAATTGCAGCAACGAGAGGATATTGAGGAGATGTGGAATCCACGAGAGAGAGAAGCGGGAAGAGGTCAAAAAAATGGAGATCGCTTGGGAGCTGCGGTTAGAGGGAGACCGCAGGGGATGCGCGTGAAAGAGGGCAGATCGCAGGTCCGGACCGGTACCTCTGATACCATGTTGATAAATACAGAACCTTGTATATTCTTTCTCTATTCTGAATTACAAAGTATGAATACATGTATATAGGAGGGAGAGAAAGAGAGGAGTCCCTTATACACACAGGCGGAACTAGGTAGGGACACGCTCGGGCAAGTGCCCGGGCTTGAATTTTGAAAAAAATAATGCTAGTAGACTAGGTGTAGGCTTGTAGTTATCAACATGTGTCACACTGTGGCTTTGCTTGAGCCCCCAAATTGATTCCTATGTCTATGTTATGTGTCTTTCAGCCTTTATCTTTATACTCAACCCTAGGTGCAGGCTGCAGCTTCAAGCGGTATAATTATTCATTAGTAATTGCCTTATAGGCTTTTAAAGCTATGATGATCTGTGGGCATGTTTGCTAATATTTCTTAAAGCTTTCGGCGGGCAGGAGACTGCACCATGTATATATTTGTGAAATTAATGTGGCACATCAAACACCATTCAGGGATAATTTATTAAAAATACTTATATTTAATTGTTATTATTAATAATCATAAAATAAATCAACGATCGTTGACAAATTAGGATTCAAACAAGACAAACATTAAATACAAGTAGACGAGTCTTTAATATTATAATGTTCATATTTATGTTTTGCTCTCACACTTTTTAGTTTAAATATATTGTGCCCGGGCTCAGCATAAATTCTAGTTTCGCCATTGCTTATACACAGTGTGAGACTAAAGTAAAGAAGATAAATGGGCCCCAATATGGGCCCTTACATGGACTTTCCTAACAGTTTATAACATACTTTTGCATACCATTGTTTTGCAATTTACTGAGTCTTAATATGCATAAGAATTTGATGGTTCATTAACGTAGAATCATAGCTGGAACAATATCATCAGTAATTGCAGACCCATGGTTTCTTCATAAATGTTTTTGTTAAAATAGCTTATTGTATCTATTGTAAAATATCCTCACTCGGGGATGAATAAAATATTACATTTATTCTCTCTTCTTTTGACATTGTAGGGAGCTTGGAGAAACCCTAGTTGTTGTCTCCCCGCTGTGTGCCGATCATCTTCCTCCAAATCAGAGCCCGCTTTTTTACTGACTGTAGTTGACACCTGCTCATGATCTGAACATAGGTCCCCTGAGTCGTCTAATTCCATCTCTATCAACTTAATCCTCTACCGTACTCACTAATTGTAATTTGATGCCTGCTTGCGGTCTGAATTTGGGTCGCCCGTGTTGTCCGATCCTATTGTCATCAGTCAGATTTGCCTCCCGTTCACAATATTTGCTCTATCTTCATTCTTCTCATCGATCTCCTCTATTCCTGATCTGCATTTTCCTCGCCACTCGGCACAAATTCCCTCCTGCTTGTCAACCTTCCAGATCTGAATCTTGACAACGAACTCATAATCCTGGATCTCACACAACTTGATTTAAAAGCGAGTTATGAATTTTCTGAACAACTCATGTGGTCCTTTCCAAATCCTGAGTCGAGCTATTGAAATGACCCATGTTTTTTGTCCAATGGTTAATTGAGTGAACGGACGGTATAGTTGCCAATTAAATCAGCTTCACTGTAGTAGTCACGTGATATACTTAAACTAAAATTATAGCAACTAATGAAAATAATTTAGTGAAAAACTACATAAGTGATTTCTGTGGTGAGCTCGGGTGTATGAGCATATTCAAGGTCGATGAAGGACCGGATCAAATGCCACGTAAGAGGAAATCTTTTAGCCTCTAGATTTTCTAAGGTATCCAGGTTTGGAAGAAAAAGGAAAGGAGACAAATAGGAGTAATGGAGTTAAGCTACAAAATATGCAGAGCGACAGTCAATGGGAATCCGTCGAGCAGCAGACGTGCAAAAGTGACAGGCGTGTCCACGGGAGCTACCTATTTTGGGCCCAGCCCGTAATGTCGTCAGAGGTGGGGGTGGAGGCGGAGATACAAGGGGAGCTGAACTCAATCTGCGGAGAATGTGAGGAGAGAGGAAGGAGGGGAGCCGTGCTCAACGCTAACCCTAGAAATAGGAGGAGAAAAGAATTCAAGAGAGGAATAGAACTTGGTTAATTTTATTCATTCATATCTCATACATGACCCAAGGGTCCCTATATATAGGACCCACGGTACATAAGCGTAAATACTCGATATAAAAATATTCACATAATACTAACACATTAAGACTCTAATAAATCATAACTACGGCTCGACTCATACAACTCGTCTCCAATACTTAAAGACTCGTAATAATGTCTGTTACTAGATAATTGACGGTGTGGGACCCATAACATCCCACTCGCCCTTCAAATCGAGCTTACCCTTAAGCTCGAACAGTGCTTACACGACATGATCGTTTGGCTCTTTGATTTCTCGCCAGAACAACTCCCGATAGCGCATGGCTGCAGCGGTAGCCGCGTCGAGGGGTGGCCCGTCATCATTCTCACAGATATCACGAGTGACTGCAAGGAGCGGGCGTGGCAGAGGCACTTGCTGAAGAGCGACGACCAGACATATCTCGAGTCGGGGCGAGTGTGTCCGGTGGTTGCAGACAGTCGGGGGAAACAGAGGGTCGTGTTGTATATGAGCTGCGATGATCAGAAGCGGCAACGCCGATTGGGCAGTGATTGTCGGAAGCAATGCCTCCAAAGGGGCTGACTGAGTAGGTGGCTGGAGCGGAGCTTGCGTGATGGAGTCCGCGGGGACTGGTGGCGCCGACACAAATTGTGGCGACACCACCACGGGACCTGGAGGCGGCGATGTCAGTTGTGTGACCCGCTGGGAGGGAACGAC
Organism: Dactylorhiza incarnata; assembly: GCA_033032865.1. NCBI lineage: Eukaryota > Viridiplantae > Streptophyta > Magnoliopsida > Asparagales > Orchidaceae > Dactylorhiza > Dactylorhiza incarnata. Next base: position 1,209,570 of record JAWHQI010000158.1, on the reverse strand, counting down.
TGGAGATAATGGTGGAGCGACAAGAATTGCGGAGAGCAGCGAAGCATCTTCGGGTGTAGGTGGGATCAATGACTGCTCTGGTGGGATCGGACCTTTGAAGTAGGTCTGTCGATACTAGCGGTGAGCCGCGAGAGCGCGGCGCCAAATGACGTTGACATCTCCAAGAAATGCCACTACATCGAACGGAGGTTAAGTTGCTCATCGGGGCGCATCACCATGTCGAAATAACTAAATCAATTAACGACAATAATGAAATAATTAATTAATGCGGGAGGAAAAAATGGTCTGGAGGCAGCATGCAACACGATTTGGGGACTAACCGTTCCATTAGGAAAAGGTGTGATGGGCAGGTAGCGGCTCGAGGTTGATAAAACTGGAAAAAGTTGTCGATCCAGGCCTACTATGTTCCAGAAACGGCGGATACTAGAGGAGACATGAGCACGTCGAGCCAAAAGGATGGACCGCGGACTCGACGATGAAGAGGCGGAGAAACCGGAATAGTGCGAGCTATGGAAGAGGACGACGAGGTTTCGATGATGGAAGGAGGGTCGACTGGCTCCTCTGCATGCGTCCAGTGAGGAAGCGTGTGCTGATGGGAGCAGAAAGCAGGGTCGACAAAATTGGAGTTGCAGGTCGACGAGAATGGAGATTGACCATGCACGACAAAGAAAGCTTGCAGGTCGACAAAAATGGAATTGCAGGTCGACGAGGATAGAGATTGATGATGCTCGACGAAAATGCTCTCGAGCTTGCAGGTGAAGGAGTGTTATCGTTTTGACTGCCGACAATGATGCGCTTATGGTAATGGTGAGGCGGAAAGGTTTTGGCTCTGATAGGGGGTTTCTGGGGGCGACGTGCGTGGGCTGCTTGCCGTGGAACCACATGAAATGAAGGAAGGATGCTCTGATACCAAGATGTTATGGGTCTAGCCCGTAACACCATTAGAGATGGCGGCAAAGACGGAGATACACGGGGTCGAGCTCAACCCGCAGAGAATGCGAGGGGTGAAGGGGAGTCGTGATCAACCCTAACCCTAGAAATGGAAGGAGGAGAAAAAGAATTCAAGAGAAGAATAGAACTTGGCTAATTTTATTCATTCATATCTCATACATGACCCAAGGGTCCCTATATATAGGGCCCACAATGACGTAAGCGTAAATACCTAATATAAAAAGATGCACACAATACTAACACATTAAGACTCTAATGACGCATAACTACGATTCGACTCATACAACTCGACTTCAATACTTAAAGACTCATAATAATATGACCGCTACTAGACAATTGATGGTGTGGGACGCAGACAATTACTAGACAATTGACGGCGTGTGACGCAGACAATTGCTAGATAATTAACGGCGTGGGACCCATAACACTACCCTAACTTAAACATGAAAACACGTGAGAGGTTCTTTGCTGCCTTTCCATCCATTGTCACACAATTTAAAACATCCCAACGCTAAAGTGCAAAAAAGTCCTCCAAACAAAATAAGAAATTACAAAAAAATTAAAGACAATAAACAAAGGGTTCTATCGGTACCCCAATATGCTTATCTGTCTTGTGATTCGAGCATAGAGCTCAAACACATAAATAAATAATTCTATGGGGGCAGATAGATCTAATCCGAACAAAGAGCTCATGCACAAAAATAAATACATATATTGGGAGCTTTCACTAGCTCTAGGAAGTCAATCTTCATGCCTTATTTTCCTTATCTGGTTTGGATTCTAGCTCTTGTATACGATCCACCATAAGGAATTTTAACAACACTCCCGTCTCTTCGACCATGTCCTGCTGCTCGAACGAAAAGTAGGTGGCATTGAATGCAAATTGGGCCTCTCAATTGGCCTTAACTTTGTTTTGGTCTCCCTATATGGTGCCTGATTCCATTGTGATCGTAGTGCCCATAATGGTTGAAAAGGACCCTGCCCTCACTAATTGGTGGTAAGTAGGGCCAAGCCGTGGGAGGGCCCCCAAGACACAACTTGAGTTGGGAAACATGAAAGTTTCGTCTGAATCTCGGCCTTAGGCAGAAGATGCTAGCGGTAGGCCTCCTTGCCAATCTTCTAACTGAGTTGAAAGGAGTCATAGGATCTCAGTGAGGGCTTATGAGTCCTCTTCCGGTATACAATGGATTGGCGATGCGTGCAAAGTTTTAACCAAACTCATTCTCTAGGATAATCCTTCATGCGAACCTGCATGTGGCGTAGGTGCTCGTAAGCATCATCAATAATTGATCCCTCTTTGGGAGAGCACAATCAGTGCCCTCTACTTTGACGGAATGATGATAATAGTCACGGTGGATCACAATCAAATTTCACCTTGAATGGCAGGGTAGAAGTGACCCGTTGTAGGAAGTGCTGAAGCAATATTCTACCCAAAGAATGCAAGTTACCCAATCCCAGGGGTTTTCACCCGTAAAGCAATGGAAGTACATTTAGATTGAGTTGTCTGTGACTTTAGTTTGGCCACCTATTGCGGAAGGAAAGGGCGAGTTTAGTTCCAGTTAACTTGAAAGTTCTTGCCAAAGGCTACTAGTAAGTAGTTGTCACAGTTCGATACAATTGCTTATGGTAAACCACATAGACAAAAAATTTGTGTTCGAAGAACATTTCTACAACGCTAATGGAGGTGTAAGGATGAGCCATTGAAATAAAATGCCCCTCCTTGGAGAAGCGATCATTCACAACAAGAAGAACAAACTTCCCTTTTTTTGGTAGGAACGAACGTCCCCTTTGATAATTAATAATCCTTCCACAAAGTCCATCAAGTTCTCGACCCAAATATCTATTGAAATGGAGAGCAATTGAAGTAACCTGACTGAGTGGAGATGGTCCGACTTGTTCTTGTAACGCCCCGGTCTACTGTGGGTGCGCTACAGGTCTGCAGATCAGTGACCCCAACCCAACTCCACAGATCTGATTGGCCGCAACCGCTAATTCCAATGGCGGGTTGTTGAGGTTGAGGATTGAACCCCAGACCTCCTAGATAAGGGAGCTTTAAACTGGTCCTCATCACCAATTGAGCTTTTTTTATGTAACGCCTCGTTCTACTGTCGGTCAACAACGTTAGCGGAATTTACATAGCACTGCCTTGATACCTTGGGGTTGCTCCTGTCCCGGAACTGCTTCCCTTCCATGACAAATTTCAACACTTGATGGAATGTTGACACTATTGCCTGATAATCGTTCAGTAGGATCACGATGAAGGTGGCGGACCTCGTCACCCCTCCCATAGTCACAGAGAGTGACACTTCCTTCAATCTCCTTCCTTTCCCTGGAGAACCCATAGAGTGGCCCATCACTTGCCTGGAGCGTCTTCCCAGTCCTCATCGCCTCGAAGGCGGGCATGAACAGAACATTAACTGAGCTACCGGTATCTATCAGAATCTTTGATACTGTGTAGTTTTCCAAAACTGCTTTGACGATAACAACATCATTGAAAAGGTTGGCAGTTTTTGGTTGGTCATCTTGGTTAAAGATGATCTCCTCCGCAGTGGAGCTAGAGATGAGGTTGCATCGACCTCTTGGCGGAAGATTTTGGCGATGCTCGACTTGCGGGTGGACTCAAGTCCACTTCCTCCATGGATGCAATTGATCTAGCCCAGACGGCCTTCATCAGCTATTTCAAGGCATTCATCAACGCAATTGATACTCCCGGGGGAGCCTTCGTCTTCTAACTCAACACGCTCCCACTGGGTCGGGAGTTAACTTCAGCGACTTGCTTCCCTTTGCCCTCGGCGTGCTCCACGACCGGTTTGCTGACCAAACCTTGCAGCTTGCCTTAGGCATCTTTTCGACGAGATTGCGGAGGGCACGACAATTATCAGTATGGTAGCCTCTCTCTGTGGAATTCACAGTAGAGTTCTGGATTGCGATTCCTTGGGTCTGACTTGAGGGAGAAGGGCTTCTTGAAATCGGTCCGCTTCTGAAGGATCTGCACGACCTCCCCCATGGGAACATTAAGTTCAGTATATGACTGTTGCGAGTCATCATACTGGGCCTGGACGGGAAAGACTGGAGGTGGAGTTTGGGATGACGATGGCTGGAAAGGGTGGGGGACATGCTGTGGAGGAGGAGGCTTGTTCCTTGGAGGGGGAAAAGGCTGTTGGTGCCTCATCCGTCGAAATTGATGGTGAGGCACATGAGGGCGATGATGGCGGAAGTTCCTCCCGCGCTGTGCTGGTGGCGGAGGGAACTCTTTGCAGGGGCAATTTGGTGGACGCTGAGGAGGAGGAATTTTGGCATAAGAGACTTCTCTCTTCTTCTTGATTGAATCAGAGATGGTAGACATGAGGTCGGGAGTGAAGGCTTCTCCTTCGATGAAGTGGTTAGCCATATCAACTAGCTCTTGGTATGAATTTGGTGGCCTTCAACCACTTCAAACTTGAAAGGCTCTGCTGGAGCCCACATGTGAGTGCTACCTGATACATCGAAGGATCCACATCATGAATCCCCAAAATTTCTTCTTGAAAACGGTCCACATAGTGGGCTAGGGTCTCGTCGGGGCCTTGGACAATTTGGAAGAGGGCCACATGGCCACTCTTTCGCTTTCTGGAGGTTGCAAACCTCAACAAGACTTCTCTTCGGAGATCTGCAAAGTAAGACACAAAACCGAGAGGGTAACTTATAAAACCACTCCCTTGCCTTACCGTCTAGGAAGCACCGGTACGGGTACTGGTATCGGGTACGATACGTATCCGGTACGACAAAATTTAAAAAACAAGGATACGAGTACGACGGGATACGTTGTATTTAATATAATAAATATATATGTATATATCACAAATGCAATTATAAATTATCAAAACAATAAAACATGAAACATAAATAATCAATTGAAGTATAAGTTCATAACTAATGCAATATAACATGAAATTCTTAGACATAAAATATTCATCATCATTTCAAATTTAATGATGTTCATCACTCATTTTCTTCACCTTCCTCCGTATTGTTGGAGATCAAGACATCTTCAATTTCTGGCTCATCTAAAGACAAGTTGACATTCATAAGCTTGCCGACTCCATCAAAAAGGTTTGTCCATGCATCTCCTCCTATATTCCACATTCTGCTCCTTCCTTGATTGCAGATTTTGTTTCTCCTCCGTAATAAGCGTAGATTACTATGCACATACACCAAATCATCAGCTCGTTGTGGTAGAATTTTGTTTCTTCTCAATGAGTGAAATGAATGAGTATGTGCTCTAATTTCTCTCACAGCAGGACGATGAAGAAGGTTGACCTAAAAGCTTCAAAGCAACTTTTTGCAATTTAGGTGTTGAAGTTCCATAGTAACTCCACCAATCTTTGGGCAATAATGAAACTCTACTCTCCAAACTATCTGGCTCACTTAAAACTTGATTCCATTGATTACTATATTCCTCTCCACCACATCAGGAAAGTATCTTCTTAAGCATTTATTCCTCTCCAAAGAAATCTCCTCCCGTATTTGGAGCAACTCTATTTGGCACTCCATCAAGCCATTCTCGACTATAATACCTACAAATAAAAGCATATAGTAAATAGATAAATCATAGTAAATGTTAAATATCAAATAAGCAAAAAAATACCTTAGATTAAGAGAATGAGCCATGCAATGTAGTGATGTGCAACTTTTGGTCCATTGATCAACGAGGACATCATAAATTGCCTGATAAAGAGGGCAATAAGCTTCCAAGTCCGTTAACTTTTTGTGTCTATATATTTCAACATTTTCTATCATTGAATCTCACATGTCATATACCAAATGAAGGTTAGGTTTGTCTGTATCACAAACCCTAAGCATATCCTATATGGGTCTTGTTATATCAAGGATCTTGTCTACATCATCCCACTATTTTTCATTTTAGATGATGTTTTTAACCTCTAGAGCTTTCTCAACATCATCTGCTCTATACATAGTCCATTCGGGATATCCAATCATATTAAGCAAGCTCATCTTCACAAGTTTAAACCTCTTCAACATCATTATCGTGGAAGCAAATCGTGTTTCAGCAACTGCAAGTAACTTCAATGGAACAAAAGAGTTATATATGTTCAACCTGTATTAATGATTCATTATGAAAGTCCTGATTGATTGAACTTCATTAACCACTTGAGTTATCCATCCACATTGTTCTCTAACTGTTGCACAACGATCGGTATTATTGTCTGCGCAAATATTTTTTAATGCTAGATTTAAGGTGTGCACAACACAAGGTGTCCAAAAAATATGTGGGAATCGTGCCTCCCCAATTGCTCCTGCTGCCTTACACATCGGTGCATTATCATTGATAACCTGTATAACGTTTTCGGCAACGTTTTCGGCACCAACTTCATTAATAACTTAAATCATCAAATTTACAATATAATGTCTATCCTTGTACTCTCCTGATGCATCAACTGCCTTTAAAAAAATAGGACCATCCTCAGAGGCCGCCATAAAATTAATCAAAGGTCATCTATCCAGCCATCACTAACAAGTTGATTCTCTTTTGGCGTCAAGTATCTTTAATTGGCTGAAGCTTTCTAGTGATATTTGATTTTTCTTTTTGCAAAAGTGTAGTTCTTAGAGCATTATATCCAGGAGGAACAAATCCATCAAAAATGTGATTAGCAGCAAATTTATATGAACTAATATAATATGGATCTCTACCTAATTGAAATGGGAAACCACCAGAATAGAACATCCTAGTTATGTGTCTCCTCAACTCATCTCTAGCTTTATTTTGGAAAGTCATATCAATAGGTCCACCTTTTTTTTGTTTCCCAAACTAATTGAGAAGTTTGACTTGCATTAGGAAACAATAGGACCTTGGGAGCCGGTTTCCATTTTTCTTCTGAAGTAGAAACCACTCTTTAAAGCTCCTTTAAATACTCTTGGGTCACCTTTGGACTTACCCTAATACCATTCCCAGATATTTTTAACAAGTAGATCTTTACCTTAGAATACAAGCTGCTGAAACCAATCTCACAAAAAATGCATTTCCATTTTTTTGTTTCCGCCACCAACTTCTCTACTATGGATAAGATATACATAATCCCAGAGTGGCGCATTATCATCCTTGTTTGCGTCATCAGAAATAAATCTACTTATTGCTGAGATAGAAGTTGAACCAGTGACACTAATAGGAGATTGTGATTGAGACATAATTGTTGTAATAAGAACAAGATGAAAAAACAATATAACAAACATCCATCACTAATTTAGTATATGAGGCAAATAGTGGCTACAAAATATTAGGAGCAAATAAAATTTCTCACATAAATTTCTCACCGAATTTTCTGTGAAGACGAAGACTGAGAACTTTCTGAGAATCTGAGAAATTTAGAGAAATTTCTCAGATTGAAGAATTCTGTGAGTGAATTTTGTGGGTGAATTCTGTGAGAGTGAATTCATTCTGTGAAGAATTATGTGAGTGAATTCATTCTTTGAAGAATTATGTGAGTGAATTAGTGAATTCTGAGAAGACCTAAAAGCGGCAGGAAAGGAATCGGCAGGAGCGGCTGCCTCTCGACAGGAGCGAACGAACCTGGAATCGGCAGGAGCGACTGCCTCTCAACATCGGAAACATGAATCGACAACGGAAACAGGAATCGGGAAACAATCGGTAGCGGAAAACCTAAAACAGCGATATGAACGAACGTATTGACGCGTATGGTATGCGTACCTGTACCGGAAATGTACCTGGTACGGGTACGCACCTAATTTAAGCGTATCGGTGCTTTGTAGCTTACCGTTGAAGGTTGTGGCGAGCAACCTACACCAAATTCCATCGGTCAGAGTCCTCATTGTGACCGCAGATTCGAAGGCCTGGAGATGGTTTGCGGGATCTTCCCATCTAGAGAAGCGAGGGAGATAGGGTTCTCTGAATCCGTTCGGGACAACTTCCCAACGGATATTCTCGGTGAAGGGAGAAGACTCCCTTCCAACAAGGGGGGGTGGGGCAACACCCCCTTGGGAATTGAGCTCTCTGGCTGGGCTAGAGTTCGCGGCCTCGTGGAAGAAGTTGCGGCGAGCGGCGGCGAACTCTTCTTCTTGGGGCCGAAGAGGCGGCGCGATCACATGTGCTTGCGAGCGGACCAGAGGAGTCGCGGGTACTCCTGCTGAAGGGACTAGCTGTTGAGTTAATTGCGCGATCGCCTGCATCACGACAGCTATCTGCTGCGCGGTCTCTCACCGAGCTTGCTCGAACCTAAGCTCGAGAGACTCTAGAGAGGTCACGCCCTCTGAGGTAGGGCGGGACCATCGGTCTGAGAACGTTGATTGTCGCGATCACCCATTTTGACCGGACTTGTTCTTAAACCATCTCTAATCTGAAGGTCGTGTGTTCGTTTTGTTGATGCCAAAAGTGCACCTCACAAAACTCACACTAAACGAGGGGTGAAGAGGATGAGAGCGGTCGTTTACTTTGCGGTCGAGCGGGGGTGCGGGAGAAGATTGCTGCGAGCGGCTACACCAGACTGTCCGCAACGACAACTCTACTTGTTGTGGGTTATTTTATTGATTCAGTTAAATGTTACAGATGAGTGTCCGCGCTAGGTAGAGAGCTCACAACAACTTGAGAGGCTCCGGATCCGTGCTCGTGGCGAGTTGACACTAGCTCAGGCATGATTCCGATCCGAATGAGGATGTTTTCAGAGTATTGTTCACCCCTATTTATACTAGTGGGAGTTGCTCGAACGGGTAGTTCTAGAAAGATACGGGCTGCCCGTGTTACATGAGAGTCGGGCAGGGATGAGAGGTTACATGATGTGCGGATAATAAAAAGGGCAGGGCGTGCGGTCACTGGTAGAGGGACCGTGCTTGCTACGGCCGCTGGAGCTCCTTCTGCGGACACGTCTGAGGCTGGTGACGGAGGAGCGGGCGTAACCAAACAGAATAACACAAGCTGGCGGACGTCTCTTGACGCTGGGCTCGGTAGACGCTGAATCTCTTGGCTGCGCGGGCAGCCGGGTGGCTTACTTGACGGGATCTGGTTGGGGCCAAAGATGGCACGGTTTTGAGGAGCGTGATCGCGCTGTCTGTCGAGGAGGGGCGTGGGTGACCGTCACATTTGTGACCGCCTGGACTGGTCTTGCTTTGACTTAGATTCATCTGAATCTTCTGGCCGCAGGATCCAGGGGAAACAGTGATGAAACTGCTAGGCACATTGCAAATTATTGACTAGGGAATTTTCAACCTTAGGTGTTATAGGCGATGATAAGCCATGCTATTTCGAAGGGAGTCTATTTTTTGTGCTAAATATATAGCCTTTTACTTAAAATTTTCAATCTTGTGAAGCCCGTTTTTTATATGCTTGAGAGAACATATTTCAGAATGAGATGCATTTCCTTAAAGACCTCATAACTGGGTATTTGGTATTCCCAAGTTCTTGAAATCTATCGCTCCATAGCTGTAATGATAATTGTGGGCAAATCGTTTGTACATTTTGATTACCTTTTGTATGAAGCAGTCCTGATGATTAATGCTTTACAAACAGGGATGCCGCAACGGCGATTCCTGCTTCTTTCTGCATGATTATGGCCCCAGGTTATTATCGGGCCCTGCATCCAACACCTGCTTTCAAGAAGAAGCGAATTCTGC